>CM020221.1:36569677-36724677 GCA_009819775.1 Phoenicopterus ruber ruber | reverse complement strand
GATAAATATCCTACGTTTCTCATTTTTCAATTCGTGTCAGCTATCGCCAGGTCACTATTGATGTCCAGAGTATTCAAACAGAACTGTTAAGGAGCCCATCTGCAAAAACCTTCTGATATCCTGCCATCAAGAGGAACCTAGAGCCGCGCGTGAGGCATCCAGGCAAGCTTTCTGTACAATATGAAAATGTTTATCTGACCTGGATCTACAAAAACCACTTGCAGAACAGGAAGGTATACTGGCCAGCAAGTAGGACACACAAAGGCTCGTTCCTTATCCATCCTATAGATTTAAGTTCCTTTCCCTATTCAAGCTCCACATCCATGAGCTCTGTCCTGAAGGTCAGGCACCTGAGCAAGCTGCTTCCCACAAGGCATGAGAAAAAAGGGACAGTTATTGGGCATCCTGTCTGCAAGGCCCTGATTCAGACATGTCCTCTTGCTAAAACAACTTGAACCTCTGCTCCACTTCCCAGATGTTGCCCTCAATGTCAACATTTGCACTTAAGACCACCTAAATAGCTCTGCCAGTGGATAAAGAAGATTTCCCTATTATTCAGGGAGATACAGACTGGTGTCTTCTCAGCAATGAGACAGCTTTTCACATGAATTGAAGTGAATACGTCCCTATCATCACCATTAAAATAATCTGTTACTTCCAAAGTTTGTACAAAACTTCTTGCATAAGGCATGCTCAGATCATTCCAGAAGACTCCCGTATCAATTCAGTGGGATACTACTTGGTTTATTGATCTTCCCTCCTACTGAGCTTGAAGGCAACACCAGACTTTTAGTGACGCTGGGTGTTTAGTCCCAGGCAGTTACGTGCATGGAGAAAGCATGAGTTGTCAGGGTGAGACAAGTACTGAGAAATAGTTTGATGATCCATATTTTGGAGCTGGGGTTGTGAAAATTTGTGGGTTTGACATTATCTCGTACCTCTTCCCTTTGAGTCTGGAGTCTTCCAAGGCTATTTAAAGTCTGTCCTGATGCACTGAAAAGTGGACCCCTACAACTCGAACCCCAGAGTCCCATGGTGAAAAGACAAGTCCATGCACATGATGGATTAAACTTTTTCCTTGTAAATGAAGATATAGCCCCTTGGACAGATAATTTTCTGACAAAATGAATTGAACCATCTTTCTGTTATATTTAGCATCTAATCCCCTATAAATGCATTTTTGACCAATCTCCCTTTCGTTTTGTCATGCTCTACAGATTGTACCCAGAATTCAGCAATGCCACAGTAATTGAAAACTGAATAAAATTTCCCATCCAGATTTATTTGAGTTTTGTTCTGCAATACCGTTCTATTATTCTATTCATTTAACTTCTGGAAGGTAGCAAAATAACGATAAATATGGAATTGTTGCATTTAATTGAACATAAAACACAAAGTTGCCGTTTCTCAAGGTATTTTGTACCCTTTGCTTCCAGCACATTTAATTATGTATGAACTCTTCAAAAAAAAAAAAAAAAAAAAAGAAACGCTCTCAAATAATGTGAGTCGTCTACTAGGAGAGAAGATTTAAAGATGATAAATGTTATTTAGAATCACTATGATATGATTCATATTGTGATGCGATTGGGAACAATATTAAAACCCACCAAGGCTATTATACCTAAATTTTTGTTTCAATTCATGCAATATTGCTGCTGCTTAATATGATTTCTATTTACTTCTTTCCATTGTTAGTGTTTTATTGAGGTTGTGTCGGCTTTATCAAGCTAATCTCTGCTGCAAATGGAGGTCAGCAGAGCCAAAGCACTGGCAAAAAGCCTGTCTCCATTATATTCTACTTGGTATGAATTTACTTGAAAATCCTCTCTCTAATATAAACTCTTTCTTTGCCATTCTTCGATTATAATATTTCTACCCGCGCAAACCCTGACAGCTTGATATTTAAAAGCTATATAAACTCTCATAATCTAATTTTATATTCTTTTTTTATAAAGAGGTACTGTACCTCATTTAAAGTAACAGTGAATGTGTTCATCAAAAGGTTTAAAATCAAGCAATCTTGGCCATCAATAAAAGCTTGAATTTCAGGTAATTTAAATTATAACTTTAAAACATGCAGGGCTACTCTTAATGACAATGACAGCGAGTCGTTAATTTGTGTTCTTCTGGTGTCAAGGGTGAGGTAAGTAATCCTGTCATGCCCTTGCTAGAACACAATTTGGCGAAACAGGATATTGTAGAAGCTTTATAAATCTTATATCTCTATTTCTCCTTGTACTGGTCTAGGGAATAATGAAAAAGAGCGACACATAAATTTACCTACCAAATGGGGTATGCTCTCTCTCTTGAATACCCACACATAACTTCCATGAACATTAGTATAAAATATACATGCACACCAAGAGGAAGGATAACCTACCAGATATCCAGGGGTCTAGAATACGAGCAGAACTATATTCCCGTTAGTAGCTGCCATCACAGGGATATTTTTTTTCACTTTGAGTTAAACACTGAACCTATAACATTTGCATAAAAATAACTACAGCTAAACTGCAAAAGAATAAACTGTACGTCAGAGACAGTCTTAAATCTTTTTCTGTTTAAGAGGTTAGGTTTGCATAGTTCTAGTCGCAGTTTAAAATCAAAGAAACCCAATAAAAAACCAAACAAAAGCCCTCCAAGATGGGGTTTTTTAGGACTCTCTGCAGTAAGTTTCTAAATATGTTATTGGATAGGTGATTGAAATCTGACAAAAACCCACAACGTTTTATAATAATGTCCTGCAGCAAAAGTATGGCACCAATAACTAAACAATACTTTATCACCTTTGCCACTCTCAACAGCTCCCATTAATACCGAGATCATAGTGTTAGGCCTTCTATTCCCCAGCTGACCACGTTAGTGACAGCCGGGGCTTAGGCAATGACATTGAAAAATATTTGCGGTGACACAGCCACAAATCACTACGAGACAAGTTTAAAACTCAATATTCGGTAAACTTGCATCTGTTCTTTTCTTGTTGGAACATCTACAACACATTTATTATAGGCTGAATTCCTCAAAGAATCAAAACATTGATGGAAAGTGATAAAAATTATTGGTTGATAAAACTAGATGTGCAGAGGGGCCTTTGTCAAGTCCTTTATTCATATGAGGTTATTGGCTGAGATGCAATCAGCTGGGACACCTGATGAAGAGATGTTTCCCTAAGATTAGTGTTCGTTTACGTAAACTGCACCCAGTGAATGAGCACAAGTACCTGTAAGTCAAATTTTAATGGTCTCATCATACATGTATTGGTTTTTATTTTCATCTCTCCCAGGGAACCTAAGCAGACATTTGGCTACTTAACCATCGCCACAGGACGTTATCTCTTCCACGTGGGTCAGATCGTCTCTCAATGAGCTGTGTGTGAGCTTCCTGTTCTCTGGGCATGATGGCTGGCAGATGTCCTGGATACATGTCCATCCCCATATTTCGTCTTCAAGTCTCAAGGCTCTTACTGAGAGCATGCAGGACACTGTTTTTCCTGGTTTTTCACAGAGCTGTGTTGCTAAATCACTTAAGCAGGACATAGAAGCTCCCAAAGACTAGCGATGAACATCTGCACATCTCCTACTCCCACCCCTTCAGGAGAAGGAACCAAGTAGACTTGCTGTAACGACAAAGTCACTACCTTACCGTACTCTGTCCTCATTCACTGCGTTGCCTGTTTGTGCCCTGTCCTTGCACTCACACGACAAGAGATGGCCATACCCGGGCATTCCCAGAGCTTCTACACCAGACCTTTTTAAAACATCCACTTAGGCTAATCCCAATGGGTCGAATACCTCGTAGGACACATGGAAGGAGAGGGCTCTGTAAGAAAAGGAGGCAGATCTGTCACGTCTGTTAATGATTTGACGGTGGCGGTAGGGCTGAAGTTTGCAACGGGCAGGGTGAGTCCACAACTGATAGGTACCAAACCCCGCAGCAACAGAAGAAGGGGAAATCCTTTGAAACTATAAGATCTGTTTAAATGAAATACCAGATAGCCTGCAGTGGATAGGGACCTTCTGGCATTCCTCCCTACAGGAGACTGTGGAGAAAGAGAGCACCAGCAGGATCAGAAAGGCATTAGGCAAACTGATGGACAACAAACTCGTATGTAGACACTAAAGAAAGATGGTAGTGGTGTACCTTGTGACATCTCTGAGCCAACGGGTATAAAAGCTGGGTCAAGAGGAGGGCAGTGGACCACAGACAGTGGCCCAACCTCCACGCCCTCCCCTGAGGAGCGTCTCCTATTGCTGCTGTCTGATTACCGGGCAAAGTGGACCACTGGTCTAATGCCGCAAGGAGTCCCCTAGGTTGTTAAGGGGCAAAAGTCGTTTCTAAGGCATGCTGAACTCTGTATTAAAATTCCGTAATTAGTTTTCTCCTGACCCACACCCTACTAGAGTAGATGATTTTCCCGACTGGGAACATTTTCAGAAATGGCAACTTTTTGGAGTGCATTGAAGAGACTGCTCAAGAAGGGGAATGATTAATTCTTAATAGCAAGTTTTGCAGCATATTGAATGACACATTCTTACATTATATATTGATATATAACACACTGGTCCTATGCCATGCTGACTAGTAGTTCATTTCCAACAAGGCATAGTTTATAGATAATGCAATAGGTAAGGGACAGAGCCATAAAACTCTGGCTTTTTCAGTTGTACCAAAATCTTCTGGAACTTCATTTTGGTTTGAATGATGACTGTCTTGGATGTTGATATTAAGCAGAAGCAGCAATAAATGTGTGCAATGGCAATCCTGTCCCTGCTTCCCCGAGGCAAGAGGCACAGCCCAATAGACCTAAATTTAGACGAACCACAGAAAGTCAGACACTTGTCTGAGGATTAATCAAACTTCTTTGTTCAGAACTTTCTTACTGGTTAGTGTGCCTTACTTTTGTTTAATTTTCTAGTATGTAACAGGTGTATTAGTGGTTTTTGCATTTACCAATCCTTATAAGGCCTCATAACTAAACTAAAGTTTAAAAATCCAAGTGTTGCTGTTTTCTTGCTGTATACCCAAATGTGTACAGCTGCTTCAAAAACACACTTTCACAGAACACCTAAAATTTTTACATCATCTTTCTCATTTTCCTATCAATCACAAGTATTTGTCCTTTCCTCCTTACGATCTGTCTTCTTAGAAACCTGGATTATTTGGACGGGCTGCATAAGTGCGTTGCTCTGTTACTCCGTTTGCACCATGCCTCTTCATTTGTGTGGTGCTGAGCTTTTCATGGTGTCTATAACTCTTCCACATAATTCTTCCAGTCATAGTTTGGAACCAAGTAAATCAAATGGTGCAGTATAATGATGTAGTATAATGCAATAATGAATGAAATATCTGTAAATGTATTTGAAGCATTTCTACCAGTGGTGATTCCATGTTGGTTCATATTTTAGTTTGTCTATTCAGGCATCTCAGCTACTTCCTCACTGATGTTTCCTAAGTGAGGCATCCTGGAAGAGTAACACCAAAGACAGCATTCCCTCCGCTGAGACTCCTTTGACTGCAGGGATAAAGTACACACTTCTGGAGAGTATTAGGTAGAGCAGCTCTTCATTTGGTTTTCTACCATTTGAGCTCTTTCATCAAGATAGGCAGCGCAAAGAGTAGAAATGGAAGAGGACACATAGATATTGTCAGGCATTGGAACAGGCTGCCCAGGGAGGTGGTGGAGTCACCATCCCTGGAGGGATTCAAAAGACATTTAAATGAGGCCCTAAGGGATATGATTTAGTGGTGGACTTGGTAGTGATAGGTTAATGGTTGGACCCGATGATCTTGGAGGTCTCTTCCAACCAGAACAATTCTATGATTCTATGATTCTATGATATTCTGTTAGAAGCAATGTTTGTATGAAGCCTTGGCTGAAAAACAAAGCTGCTACCTCTTCTATTTTAGCTTGCTCCATATGTTGGACAGGCTGGGTAGATGCTCTTCCAAACATGGCCCCAGCCCCAGTGGTCGGGGTGCCAAGGAGGACTGGGGCTCTACCTTAATTGCTCTCCTCCATCCTGCCCCTCCCAGAGGACCAGAGAGAAGTTCAAAGCAGGTTATAGATTTGCGCAGCAAGAGGTTGCATGTCAAAGAAGTGGTGGTGTTTCCTTTTTGTGCCAAAACAATCCCCGGTAAGTGCCATACAGTACGTAGGTATGTGTAAAGTTATTTCCATGCTGCTTAGTCCCTTTGCTAAGATTAAGTGCAATGTCATTTTCAAACTGGAAACTGTATCTTGCCTTGCCAGTAGGGTGACCCAGAGTTCTAATTGGCATTTCCACCAATTTTACAAATGTCTCCAGCCCTTCAAAGCCTTTGTGAAATTTCTAAAGGAAATACACAAAAAGTTCAGCCTTCTATGAGCTTTGTAATGAAATAGCCCAAATATTTTCAGTTGCCTATTTTGAGGAACAAATCTTCCGTTTTTCTCAGCTAGCTAATAAAGCATTTCGTTCCTTTGGCTTTCATCTAAAATCAAGACAAAAGATACATTTGTAGAGATGATATGAAATGAAATTGAAATGAGTGAGTACTTGGGAGAAAAGAAACCTTTAGTGCTAGAAATGCTTTGTTACGACTGAATAAACTAAATATGCTTAATATGAAAGGTAATGATGCGACTGATTGAATAGTTTGACATTACTGCACATGAAATATCACTAACAGGTTCACGATGGTTTTATATCAATACCAAATCTCAGAATAAAATAAATGGAAATATGGGACTACAACGATTTGTCACTGAAGCCTTTCAGTGTCATTTAAGAAAATATTTTCAGTGAAAGACTAGTCAGCATGAGCTGGTGCAGCAGAAGAAATTACAGCCTTGTGTGAATTTGAGAATAAGCCCAGTTAAACAATTTAGGATAGCTGCAACACATCTATACCTGTGAGAGGATAAGTGTGTGCCTGCCAGCTCCAGTACCTTTGACTTCACTGGGCATCACCAATTCTGTTCTCGGGATGCGAGTTGGCAGCGTAACTCCAGCAAGAGATGCCTGTGTTGATGATGTCTGCCAAGCACGCCACGATGGTGCCAGGCTCATTGTATTATTTGCAGGGTGGACATAAGAGCAAAATATTATACCTCAAACTCTTTCAAAGATCCGAGATGCGTAGCTTGTGTCAGCATCTCCTGGCCAAGCGGTTTGTAGATAGTTACTGTGAGGACTGGCCTACATGATAAAGACCCCTTGGATTTTGGCATAGGCGTGGTTCTCCCCTTCACCTTACCGGGATGTCGGAGGCAGAACCTCTGTATTCACCCAGGGAACACAGATGCTCGTAGCCATCTCCATCAGCACAGGCCATTGCCTTGCATAAAAGCATAGGATACCGAGGGTTAGCAAGCTGTAAATCAGGACGGTAAATCTGACCTGGCGTTTCACGGCTGCTGCATTAGTTGCAGTTGCTGTGCAGCCATCCCGGTGCTCTCCCGTTGCTGACAATAAGAGAGGTCATAACAACTCTTCCTATACATTACATGTACATTCTCAAGGTGCTAATCACCATTTCTGTCCACTTTTTATTCGGAAATTTCCTTCTGACAGCTCTACATCAGTTGGTGAGTACTTACGTGCCCTCTATCAAACTTCCCGTTCCTGTTACATCTTGTGGGTGCCCACCTCATCCTTCACAGGGATCTGGTCTCAAAGTGGAACCAAATATGGAAATACGCTTTAAAATATGATAAGCCATTTACCTCAATCGCCTCCATCTTCTGTTTAAAATTAGCTAGCCAGACACAGATGTTGCCTACCATGGCTTTACTATCACAACTTTCTTACCATCTTCAAATTTACACTATTAATAAATGACTACGGAAACACAGTGTTTTTCCCATTGAGGAAACCACTGCTAAAATCTGAGGCTGACAAGAAGACAGAGAATATGAAGACAACTCTCCAAGTTTCTTGTGTTTTCATTTGGGAAGTTAATTTGATTGGATCTCATTATAACTGAAACATATACACTTTTGAAGTGGCCACCATTGGGAGCATTAGAGTACCAGATTTCACTTGCTCTTTTCAGAAATCAAAATCAAAAATAAAAAAGGAAAATACAATAATACATAAATAAACTTAAATAAATGAACTCTCGAGCAATGCAAGCCTGGTTTTACAAGCATTGGGAAGAAGTACACTCTAGTTATCTGCATTTTTATAAAATTTCAATATATAGCACTGACTGTTTTCCCTATTTACATTTTTCTGATATTTGCAAGGATGAAAAAGATCAAGAATTAGGACCAACATCTTAAAATCCCAATGGTCTACACGTTCTTACGTTCTTATGCAAGTATCCAAATGGAAGGGCACATTTTTTCACATTGGAAAGTAATATCACAAAATTACATGAAAATAAAAGGGGGCAGAAAAGTGATAGACAAACTATTGATGCTCATAATACTGTATTTAATACAGATACATATTGTCAAGTATATTTGACAGCCAAAACTTCTCTTTGGTTGCAAGTTGCATAACATTGAGTATAATGTTAGTGTCAAGTAGTAATATATTTATGAAAACATCAAGATTTAGAGGGACAAAGACCACATCAAGTTTTGTAATTAGTTTCAACCTCTCTCCCCAAATAATGGATTTTTTAAAATGTTTCATTCTCATGGTTTCCAAATCAAAGTTTTTAATTTCAAAATGGTGTATTCCTTGATTGAAGTTATAGCGTGATGAAGATTTAAAATAAAAATTTAAATTTATTCTCCGCCCCTTATTTATTTTTTTATTGTTTGTCTTACTGAAAACTTGAAGACCAAAGAGTTTGTCTTTTCTTCTTCCAAAGCAAAATATACTATTTTTCCCAGCTATTTTCATGCATATGTTATTTTTAGGCAATTTAAAGATCCTTCTTTTAGCTAAATCATGAGAAGTTGCAATTTTTGCTTAATTAAAAATCAGAAGCCCTAATGTCATCCCACCGGGGAAAAAAACGTAACAAGTTGTCACACGCGCACAGGATTAATGTGGAAAAGTTGTTAACTCTGTGTGTGTTTTTTACTATCGTGGTCTTCTTGTCTTCGGTTTCTTTGGCGATCCTTAAAACTTTATAAGCTGCGTTTATGTTAAGCTGTTCCTGATATGCTCCAATAAGTGTGCTTTAGACACATTGTTAACATAAGGCCAAATCTGTAATACAGCATGGACAATTAAGTGCACAATTTTTGTATAAATGCAAAATCCCTCACTGTGAATTATTTAATTAATGCTCTACAGTTCATTTAATAGCGCTCTTTCAAAGGCCATTTCACTCACAGAAAACTAATTTCATTCTTCGGGTTGATTTAATTAGATTGTATGATATATGGTATTGCTAATTCAGTGGCTCTCTTTGCAGTGTCTAGCCCGTTGCTCCTATTGTCGGCAATCTGTCAGCCCCATTTTTAACAGTATTGAAAAATTCAAGCTTTATTATTGCTCGCTCACTCTTTCTCTCCCATCAGGAGGAAAGTAATGAGCTTTTCTTCTTATGAGAGCAAGCAGAGAGTGTGGTGCCCTTAGCGCTTCAGGCACCGAGCAGTATTAACAGCCTGATTCATGAGTTAAGTTTCTAACTGCCCGTGGCTATTAGCACTCAGTCCTTTGGCTGTCATTTAGTTAAAAAGACTCTTCGGTTAATTCACTCTTTTAATGAGACTGTGCTATTCAACTAATGTATTTTACTGTATGAAAGGTCACACCAGGAAGCAAAACAGATTGGAGGGAATGTAGCGGGAAGCCTGGCTGTCAAGAAACAGTTCAAGCCTCGCAGGCATTTCGCCGTCGCGGCGCCCGTAATAGGCTATGGAACTGATGGGCCAGCGCTCACCTCAACAGTTGAGCGCCATAAATCACGGCTAAATAGAAAGCAGATTAATCAGAGCCACAGACAAAAAGAGCACGTGTTTCATTACCCATATAATCACTAACATGATTGCCAGACAAGCCGAGGGAACTGTACACGGGGCTGACAAAATGCAGCACGGCGGCGAGCGGGGGAACTCGGCTCCGCGGAGCTGCGGCCACTAAATCTTTTCATTAAGTAGCTGCTCCGCGAGACCCTCTTGTCAGAAGGCCGCTTGCTCGGAGGGTGGCGCGGGGGGAGCGGGCTTAAAACAGGAATATAAAGGGTCGCGTTTGAGTGAGAAGGGTCGGAGGCAGCGGCGGCGAGGCTTTTCCTCCCCATAGCTCAGTTCCCGCATCATCCCCTGCGTCACCGCGGCTGGGAGAAGCACGTGAGAGATGGGATGACCCGCTCCTCTTCCTCCCTTCTTTATATAGACCTGCGACAAGCCAGACCCGGTCTGCTCCCCGCTGTTTTCTGGTTCGATGTACCGTCCCCTTAGCTGTGTGGCACATCCCAGGCCTTAACATATGAGAGGACATCTCATTTTAATTTATTCTGTGCTTCTCCAACGTCATTTCCTTATTGCACTCCCCCTCCTCGCTCACACTCCTTACGTCATCGGGAATTGTGTGTAACACACGTGTCCACGTCCCACGGCTTCTCCCTGCTGAGCTTCAGAAGAAAGGTATGGTTGGAAATCTGGTTTACTTCAACACCTCTGCTTGGGACATCCAATTGAAAATGTTTTTCTGAATATTGCTCATTAATCTGCAAAAGGAGAAAATGAGAAGAACCTCTGCTTGTAATAGCTTCGTATCTGTCTACCAGGGCATTAAACATCTGAATTATTGCGAGGGTATATGTGTGTTTTGCTCATTTTTAATTAGTGTCATTGGGGGGAAAACTCCAGCACTTTAGGGGCAAAAGTATATTATTTTTTAGAAATTGTAATTCCCTCAAACTACGGTAAACAAATCATTCTGATTTAAATTTCCCGAGCAACTTCCAAACAGGGAAACCGTATGTTTAATTACTAAACATCTGTTGCAAAGAATACCCCTAGCTTTCGCAGCACTAATATCACTGTATGAATTTTAAAATCTGTCAGCAAGGGATCAGGAAAGCTTTGGGAGCAAAGAGCTGCTCACTTTAACCCCTGAACCAGATAATCTAACAGTAATCCATTCAAAACTAATCAAACATTTACAGAAACGCACCAGCACTGAGGAAAACAATTCATCATCTTCATATGCTCATTACACTTCCAACATCTCAATCTACCTATGTAAATGAGACCGGGGATCTGACATCAGGTCCATGTACAGAAATTATAAACAAATATTCATCCATTATGCTGCTGAAATTTAACAGCTGGAGCACTAACAGTAGCTGAACTCCAAGCCCCGAGTATCAATTATTTATGAACCTAAAACTGACAAGACTGTCTAGGTGAATTAGCTGCATATGTCAAGCTTTGTTATAAATCCCAGCCTACTGTAAAACTCATTTTCATAGAATGTATGTACAAGGCTGACAATATATCAACAGTACGGCATTAATAATTTAGAAGAATGGTACCATAAGGGAGCACCTAGAAACTCTGCTCTGCAATATAGTTGATATTACAAATAAAAAAGTCAAATAAAATGAATTTCCCATAAACAGAGAATCAAATAAAACATTTCTCTATGATTTTATATTCAATTTTCAAAAAACTTACCAGTTGATACTTGCATTTTTAGGAACCATAAGCGTCACCTGAAGTTGTTCAATTTTTTTTTTCCATTGCTAAGAATGCCTTTGAATTTTTAGGCCCATTGATGTACGCTGCATTGCATTTATTTTATCCTTACGGAGTGCGAACTACAAGTGAGGTGAGGGTAAGAGGCGGAAGGAAAGCATTGTTTGCAGCAAGCATGACTGCGCGCCATGGTCCAAGACTCTGAAATAAAGTGTAAGATTAGCTGCAATAAATGCAGTTAATTGTAGGCTAAAGTCTACCCTTTGATACACGCATGCGACGCAAATTGAGGTGAAGGCTGCTCTGCTCTGATAGTAGAGGTTGGTTAGGTGCCTTAACCATCGATCCCATTGGAGACATGATGAAATTTCTTTGCTGTACCTTTGTGTAAGTCAATAGAAAAGCTGTTGGACACCCTACATGCAACCGTCTACATGGCATAAGCAAAACGAAAGGACAAGGTCTAAACTGGAACATGTCTAAGCTTAAGGAAAATCCTGCTCTGAATGTCTACAGTGAGATCTGAAAAAAGGACACATCAAAACGTTGCCCAGTGTCTGAGAAATTCAAGACAGGCCTGAATTTTGCTGTTCTCTCCCACCTCCACCAAAGAGCAGCCATCCGCTGCTTTGATGGAGCAACGCACACAATTACTCAAAATCTGAATTTTGTTCAGAAGCTCCTGGTTTATTCCTGCGTATAATTTAACCTATGCCCATGAAGGCATGGCTGGTTGCAGCAGCTTTTTGCTATTCAGAAAGGTTGTCCACAAAAAAATGAATACACTCTCATATGAGAATCCATGTCTATCAAATAAACAAGATCTTATCTTCTGTACAGAAGTAGCCCAGGTTTTGATCAACGGTGAACATCAGCTGTCTTCTTCTCCACAACACAACTTTCAGATTATTAAGAAGATTGGAAGGGGGAGGGAAAGGAGGGAGGGAAGAGAGGGAGATGCAGTCTCGGTCTTGAGTACAGACAGACACCAAAGCTGAGAGATGGTTTTAAAAGGAGTCTGTGATATTGAGCTCATGAGGATGCCATTGACTCCATGAAGATTGCTCCCATGCTTAAAGTCAGCATCTGTTTTGTACACTCTTTAACTGGGATTCATACTGGCACATACCAAGAATCCATAAGGATGTCTTTTAAGGCAGAAAAAAATCACTAGAATCTCAAAACTGAGGAGCACAGTGGTTTTGAAAACACTTTATCAGTACGAAAGGTAAAAATAAATGTGCATTTTGAAAGAATCAGTAATGGTTCAAGAGAGGTTGACAAGGCAGTTAACAGAGCATTTTTGAGTCAGGAAAAAGAACATTCAGAGGAGGAAAAATGTCCTTAGTGATGCACACTTAGACATCAAAGCAGAAAAAAACCAGTTGATTTTATGAGTGAGGTGTGGAAAATGCTACGATGCCATCTCCTCATCTGCAGGATGCCGCCGCTTCTGACTCAGGAAATACTCGTAAGAGACTGGGAAAATTTAATAAATATACTGTATTAGATAAAGAAAAAAATAGAGATAAACATGTGCCTGGTTAATAGCTGATGCCTGATACATCGGAGGCTTATGAAAGAAGAGTTCTTTCAGGAAGCTGGTGGTGGTGGGATCAGGGAGGACCCATGGGTCGTCCAGTGTATCCTTCCGTGGCACGGAAGGAGGGTTTATGTAGCGATTCCGATGTAATTCTTCAGACTGTTAGGGCTTTCCATTTCTCATTGCTTTAGTATTATCTGCACGGGTTGCTTGCTTTATGTTTTCAAAAGTAGAGTCTCATAATAATAATACTAATAATTCACTGAGGGTGAAATTCAGTCCCGGGCAGAAAGCCCAAGACAAGGCCTTTGCATCACTCAAGTCATGCCAAAGTGCTTAAAATAGGACTTCATTTGGATTTAAGTGGTGCGGAGATCTTATGCTGGCTCTCTAGATACGAATGAACTTCACCTTGAACGTCCCTCGATGCCGTGGTGCTGCCTTAGGCAGATGAAAAGATGTTTTCTGTTGAAATCCCTAAGATTTTTCCCCGTGGACTTCAAATGCAGAATGAAGATCTCGCTGTCTGCTCGAAACAATGAACAAGGCATTAGAGGCAATCCACAGAAGAATTATCCAAGTTTAATTTTTGGACTTAATTAACTGGCTCGGTGTCTGATGACATCTCTCACGCTCTTCTTGCTAATTGATGCTTTTATTAATACTTCCAGTGTCTCGTTCAGGTAGGTGGCACCTGTGCAATTTTTCCCATTAGCTCTTTCAGTTAATATTCTAAATCCTTCTTCAACACTCTCTCTTTTCCAAAAGTCATGACTTTCCAACTTCGCCTTGTAGCGGAGCCGCAAGCTGGCGCTCCTGTTCTCGCTGCTCCGCATCGCACCATAGCACGGGCAGAGTTCCCTGTGCTCCCCCGCCGCCCGGGCAGCGCTCGCCGTCCTCGCCGCCTGCCGCAGGCGCTGCTAACGGCCGTGCGCAGGATCCCTTCGGGACCTCCCTGCCCGCCACCGGCAACTGGGAGCTGTGCCCTTTCCTCTCTAGCAGAGAAAAAACATGGATTCAGGTTTCCTTTTCTAATCCCATCAAGGACTGGGGCTATTCAGAGTCATGATTTTGGTTTGAAATTACCTAACAGCTATTCTAGTTATTTGCTATGAAGCGTTAAAGCAATTAGGTAAATCTACTCTCCTAATTAAGAAAACATTTAGCAAAATCCATACGTGGCTCTTCAAAGTGTTAGCTCGCTGTCTCCCAACACCACCCCACCCAAAGCCAGATCAGAAGCCATTCAACATCGGTGAGTCAGAGGGACGAACAAACTCACCTGGCATCTTGAGCATCAATCTTCAAAGCCTCATGAAATAAAGTCGTTATTTTCTATGGCACAATAATCTCTATTTACTGAAAAAGAGCTGTAGTTACTCATATTTGAAAACTGGTTTAGTTGAGTTAGGGTAGAAAGGCAAACGAACATCCAGACTCCATATATAACTCCTTTGGGCTTTTGCAAGTGTGGGTTAAGCTTAAAAGATACAGGTCAGCAGCAAACTAAGAGTGATTCAAGTCCTTGTGTGGGTTTGAGCTAACATTTCACGTGAGACTGGTTTTATGAGGGCTACATGGTGCATTTCCAAGGCATCAGCTCAACAGCTGTATGTTTTCCTTTAATTTCTGAGAGGGCTTTTCAACACAATAGTTCTGCGATTTCTTGAAAATTTTAGTTAGAACTGAGCCTAGAGCTGAGAGTCTCATAACCGTAACTCAGAAACTGGATTTGGAGCTGAAAAATAATTCAAAATGAAAAAAATGATTTTTTTTGAATTGGCTATACTTGGTGATAACTCTTTACTTATTCTTCTGTGCCGCTGAAATAAGCTATGATTCTGGGGACCTGCTTTTGTGACTAAAGGGATAACTCTCTTGTTGGGAAGAAAATTGCCTCTCTGACATAAATCTTTGGAATAGGAGTTTACAGAAAAGTGGTAAATATGAGGGGAAAAAAGTCAAATAACCCAAGATAAACAGGCACTAATTTATGAACATGCTGCTTTAATTTGGTGATTGCTGAGTAGAGCAGTCATCTGGTATGCCCAGAAAAGCAGCGCTAGCCTTTGGCTAGGGCCTTGATGGGGGGGAACAGGAGACTTGAAGGACATGCAAACTGTAGTCAGCGAGACCATCTGGGTCACTGAATCCCCCCCTTGACTATTGCAGGCACTTGTCGTCATGTCTTCAACTCATACACGTGCTGCGTTTCGTCGTATGGATAATTAAGTTGGATATCCCACACCATACGACTTCATGCTCAGCATATAAAGCTGGGGGAAGAAGGAGGAAGGGGGGGACATTCGGAGTGATGGCGTTTGTTTTCCCAAGTCACCGTTACGCATGATGGAGCCCTGCTCTCCTGGGGATGGCACCTGCCTGCCCACGGGAAGCAGGGAATGAATCCCTTGGTTTGCTTCGCTTGTGCGTGGCTTTTGTTTCCCTATTAAACTGTCTTTACCTCAACCCACAAGTTTTTTCACTTTTACTCTTCCCATTCTCTGGGATTGAGCGA
Source organism: Phoenicopterus ruber ruber (assembly GCA_009819775.1). NCBI lineage: Eukaryota > Metazoa > Chordata > Aves > Phoenicopteriformes > Phoenicopteridae > Phoenicopterus > Phoenicopterus ruber. The sequence goes on along the minus strand of CM020221.1, from coordinate 36,709,032 downwards.
GTGGCTGCGTGGGGCTGAGTTGCCGGCTGGGGTTAAACCACGACACCATATATTGGTATACAATTGCTGCTATTACTAGTAATGTTACTTGGATAGTTTCTAGCTGTAAAATCTCACTTGTAGCAATTCTGGTTAATGAAAATTTTCATTTTTCATTGACAAGGGGTTTACTACTGCATAAGTCATGCTGGCTACTGCCTAAGGGTAGCTGGTTGCTCTCTTGTCTCAGTCATTCTCTACTGAGTCTGTGGCCTCGTTGCTTTGTGCATTGATGGCAGCAATAATCAGCTTTAAAAGGAACATAAGAGAAGGTGAGCAAAGATTTGCATTGCATCAACCGTGAAGACTGCATAGTAATAACAGACATCGTTTCTTGACTGCCGTTTTGGTTTTTAACTAGACTTTGCAACTCATAATCTCCAAATTTTTTGCCAGCAGAAAGACCCCATGTTAGCACCTTTTCACACTATGAATAGAGCTAAGAATGAATTAGAGAAGTCTAAAATCCCAAAGTCTTATCTCTTCCTCTTCAAACTGTTGTCCATATTTAAGGAAGCCTACACAAATACATAAAATTAAAGTGAACTAATTATAAGACTCAAGATCCTCTAAATGTCGGGTGTAGACCATAATGCTATATAACATCGTTTAATGCGACGCCCACTCACAGTCAGGTAAATTACAGTACCCACAAGGTATAGAAGAGGACGCTGGCAGGAGACATGTTCTAGACCTTGATTTATAATAACATCTAACGTAAGTACCTGCTCATCAGCAGCAAAGATCCCAAAATGAATGTTGATTCTCATCAGCCTGAAAAACAAAACAGCACCATTAATTATGATTTTTACATACCACAAGGCGGGGGGGGGGGGGGTGTGGAATTCTCCATTTTCGTCTCCTGAGGCATAGAAGTAGTAACAACAGGTAACTTTTCTCCAAAGTTTAACTGGTGTGACTGACATCTGAAAAGCACTTTCATTTTTGACCTAATAAAACGTATTCACTGCAGCGAGTCTCACCCTATCTGCCTGCCACTACGTTTAAAATGCCTCAGGGTGTATTTCGCTTCCAATAAAGCACATTAGACCTACTTGTCTAAGAAATAGAGCTGCTAATCTCGGCAATGCCGTTGATTGTGCGTGGCCCGTGCACGCCTCATACATGGACAATTAAGTTTACAAACCATTTCAAAATTACGTATAGCTAGCAACAAAAATGAGGTTTGCAATATTTGGATGGCTGAACTTGATGCCTGATAAATCTCTCCTTTCTGCTTTCTTTCCAGCTCATTCGGAGGGTGCAACGCATATGTCAGAAGACAGAAGTTCACTTATAATGTTTTATGTGCTTTAAAATTGGAAGGGCCTTGTAGTTGTAATGATGTTGATTTTTTTTAATGATGTCACCGCAGATGATGCTTAAAATAAGCCAAACTTCTGCATTACTCCCACTGCTGGCAAGCAGCCGCCTTTCTTAGGAAGTAAAACAGAGAAAGACCAGCCTGGTGCAAGTAAACCAACCAAACCAACAAACAAACCAACCCAAAACCAAACCAAAACAAAGACGCAGAGAGTGAAGAGCAGGTTTATGGCTGAGACTGCTAAATAGAGTCATGAACTTTAAAGACATCTAGGATCTACTGACTTCCATAAGTCTTTTGCCCTGCCTCGCCTTTTAACAGAGAGTGGACAGAGACAAGAGAAGAGTGAAGAGTGTGTTGAGAGCTGTTCTTTCATTTTGGTGCAGTTTTTAGGTCTGACATGAACTGTTGCCCTAAATGTGTGTGAATCCTTGTGACGGCCTTGGTCTTGCGCTGTGATAACTTTTGAGAATCGTATGTTGATTTGATTATTGGCAAGTTTTTCTGCAAGTTGTTTTAATTCAAATAAAGTCTATCTTGGGAAGCAAGTGAGGAAGGAAATGGATGGGTAAATATTTAAAAGCTTTTAGATGGTGTCACAAGTATAGGCTTTGATGATTTTACTTCTAGAACACTGGTTTAATCTAGAAAAGGAAAAAATCTGTGACTAGAGAGAGTGACCCTTCCCCACTGCGGCCAGGTTGTGGAAATATCCCCCTGAGTGATGCTGTGTGGCTCCACGTTCCTACAGACTATATCAGAGCGTTCAATGGCAGGGGAACAGACTGAGTTGGTGCAGTTGAATTTAATGATGATATTTCCAAATGGAAAGGTTGCAGGGTCAAGAATTAAGAAATATTCTTCTGGAAGAAGGTTTTGTGTGTTTGTCTGTCGAAATATGTGTAACAGCAGTATATCCTCTAATGAAGTGATGTAAGAGAGGCAACGAGAAAACCTTTTAATGGAGTGTAATGCTTATTAATGTGGATAAAAGCAAGAAATGGGAATTATAAAGCAGGCATTTTCTGCACAAAGAACTGAGGAGATCCTTTGCTGGTATTTTTCCAATTATTGAACTATCAGATGTGACTGTATAACACGAAATATGGAAGCCCAACAAATGTCATACTAAGTACTTTTCAAAGATGTAATTGATCATCAAATTCCAATAACAGTTTAGGTACTCTAGTTGATATTGAGATTAATATACAGCTTGCTGCAGCAAGAACCTCTTCAGTTTCTGACCTTGGCTGGTAGTAAAACCCAATCAATATTTAGACCAAGCAAGCCTTCCAGAAAGGATGCATTGAACACATTAGTTTTCTAAAAAAATACTGTCACCAGCTAGAAAACCTAATCCCCTTTGAGGAATATGATATGGAACGGAATTGAGTAACAACCTAAAAGAACGTGAATATTCACCTGAATAAAAATAGAGTTGACTTCAGCTCTGGTTACACTCTTTTGGCTTCATGATTTTCTACTGCTACTTCCCTCCCATGGAGAAAGTAGGTAGTTCCTGCATAAAGGCAGGAGTTTACTTTGAAAACCTGGTTAGAGGACATCACATCAGCAATATGATATAACTAACATGTTCAATCAAGACTAACCAGTGCATCTTAAATTTCAAGTTGCCAGGCACACACTACATACAAACATTTCATTGGCCAGGAATTACTCCTGGGAATTTTGTGAGTGAAAAATAACAGATTCACAAATGCTTTACATTTCTTACCCAAATTTCTCAATAACAAGTCCGCTGACAACGTAACGTAAATGTAATCAAGTAATATCTGTTACTTGATTGGAATACTGTTTCCATCATATAGATTATGTCTTGTTTTCCTTCTATATATATCAGTTATGTCTATATAAGAATATAAAGCATATTGCTAAAATATATAAGGTTTTGCGGACTTTTATTTAATTAGCGTTCTCAACATCTTTGGGGTCTTAGACTTGATTATCCCAAGCACACGTTAGACTGAGGGAAGACCTAGTTTCCAAAGGGCTTCAGTCTAATCTGATTTTGTGCAGATTATTATGCATGGCATACAAAGTTATGCCTGCAAAATACCTGTGATGTCCTTTTGCGAGCACATATAAGTGATGGAGCTCATAGGACAAAACCAGTCCTAACTGGTTTCTTCAACAAGACTGCTTTCAACCAATGGGATCAAGCAAGCTAAAATATAAAAAAAAATTGCTTTTTATTTCATATGTATGACATATCTATTATGGTTCACTTGACTGTAGGATTTCCATGAATATGATCTATTTATTAAATGAAGTCCAATACTTGACAGCAAAATCAATCTTTGAGAAGCTCTTCAGAAGTTTGAAAGCCACTGATAGTATCAGAATAATTTTATCAGATTCAGTCCTTTCCCCATCCTTGCCTTCACTGTAACACAGCTGCTAAAACCAGTTGCAAGATTTCTTTTTTTGATCTGTAATCTCTGATATATCCGGGGCTTGACACCAGGACACGTGCAACTTAATCACGTAGCCACCGAGCAAGCCTTAGCCAGGCAGGCTAATGTCACCTCCCCATCCCAAACAGAGCAGATCCCTACCAGGGGCAAGGAATCCTCAAAAGAAGCTCTTCGGTTGTGAAATTGGCTTTTATTATGTGATGTTCTGCCACAACCTGGACTGGCAACACCTATAGCATCCTGATTGCTCCAGGCTGCCTCGAGGACGGGGAAGAAGGGTGGGCTGAGCCACGGGGCGGTTTTCTAAAGGTACATATAAAATCACAAACACCGTATCTTGAGAACGGCTCGTTCCGCTCTCCTTGCATTGCTTAGCTCGGGTTTGTAGGGGAAACACAATGCTTTCATTTTCCTCTCTTTTATGGATCATTGATGGGTAAGGTTTATTTGTATAGTCAGCTGCCTTCTGACACGTGGCAAGGACTTTAAGGAGGTGCTCCTGCAAAAGACAGTGTGTGCTGCCTTCCCCAGGGCAAACAGCAAAAAGGGACTTCGCCAGGTCCTCTCCTCCACCGCCCTCACAAACGTTCACGTGGCACCGCTGTGTTGGCCAAAGCAATATCAAGAAAAAGAAAGAAAATGTGAAGGGAGCTCAGGAAAATTGTAATTTTTCTTCCTTTAGACTCATGAACCTAAAAATAACTTCGAACAATGACTTTTGTTTTTAATAGCCATTTATTGGATTAACTGTTTTATAAATAATCATCTCATGCATCTGGCCAGGAAACGGATGAAACACCACCACTTGCCTGTCTTTCCCTAATGAAATGCATATTTCCCTATATTGCTGGGCAGCGAAAGCTCCGACCCATATTCAATACACACCAGAGTAAAAGTAAGTGAAAATAAGCGCAGCAAACACAGCTGCTAAATCTCCACCTTTTCCCATCCCGTTCCCTTCAGTGGAGAGCATCAATTATTTCTAAGTACAAGATTAGTTCAAGAAGAGCAACTGAGGGACGGAGGCTAGAGCAATTCTGTGCAGTGGAGGACACGGGTACTGTGCTTAGCACACATCTGCAAGGCTCGCCCTCTTAAATCAAATGCTGCTCCACTGCAGTATCTTAATTGTTCCAGGTGTTGTAGTCAGTAAACATTTGCTCAGGATTTTATGTGCGTGCTATACTTCGAAGATTTGTTTTCTATTTAAAATACTTGGTTCTCCTTCTGGCTTTGTAAAAGCTTTTGTTGCACTGGGAGAAAAATTATCTCTGGTAAACCTATGTGGGGTCATGGGTTGTTTGTTAGCCTGTCCTGGTAGAACTATGTTTTTCCATATGATTTGTTTTTGTAATATTCTCATGCCAGTGATACCTCCCTGCTAGCGAATAAAACTAAAAAGGAACACAAAGAGTGAAGTGAAATTGCATAGACACCACTGTAATACTCTGGTTATTAAAAAGAAAAGCAAGTGTCGGGTGGGAAATGACGAGAATACATTCAAATTTAAAAATTCTTTACGTGGATCATTACAGAACCAAACTTTTTTACATTACAGCACAGAGCTGAAACAAAATGGGGTCTAACAGCAAGGGTAGTGTCAGCAATTCTTCTGCAGAACATGGACAGAAACTTCATCTGTATTGTGGCGTAGAGCTTGTGTTCAATTGCGCTTTTTGTTTTTATTGTCATTGATCACATAACAAATAGAACAGCAATATCTAATACACTGAGATGGTTAACTATATCTAACGTGTCTGCTATAGTTTACCTGAAATGTTCCATCTTTTTAATCAGCTCATCTCTCCCCTCGAAAAGAAGAGTGAAGAAAAAGGGAGACATTATCAGCTCATTCCCAGAAGCCTCTTTTTCTATCTTCTTTCTGAAGATACAAATAAAAGATAAATGGACTCTATTCAAAACTGGGAGTTAACTAACCAGGGACACCCAGAGATCTATTTCTAATTAACTTGACTCTCATCTCCTCATCTTGTATATAATATAAATTTAAAACAGACTATCGTGCCATGGTCTAAACAGATTCCCTCTTCTCCATCACGTATATAAGAAACTGCTTGACTTTGCTTTCAAAGCCCTTCACAGCCAGGCTTCATCATCCTCCCCATGACGGTGAGGTCCCGACTCACCCACGTTCCCAGGAGATCGGCTTTCATAGCCTGTCTATAAGCTCCCATATAGGCAGCCCCTGTGTGTTCTCCAGTGCTCCCCTCATACCTGGCGCTAGCTCTGTCCCCTCCTCGTTGAGCTTTGGTTACGCTTGTTCTCGTTTTTTTGGTAAATACTCGCTCTCAGGGGCTTTTCGTTTTCCTCCCCAATGTGCAGGAACAATGTGGCCCAGACACCTTAATAATTAATATAACAAACTATTTCTTGGACTTCGACCAATGTGTCGTTTCAACCAAGTGCAAAGCCTCCTGGAAAGCCACTCGCCTCCGGAAAGACACGCTGTCCCAGCACCGAGGGCTGGATCTGCTGGAGTTGACAGCAGTGGCGGCGTTGCAGCCTCTGCACCCTTCGCATTGCGCAACGAGGCGCCAGCATTGCCGTGCGTGATGTACGCTCTGCTCCTCACCACATAAGCGACACCTCAGCTCGTTATTCCTGATACACCATGCATTAATTATTAGCTACGGGAGGATGGTTCTTCCATGCTGATTCTTGATGTAACACAGCACACACGGTCGGCCGGGACCGCTGACACCTAATCAGTTGTGGAGCCTGTTGCCGGGCTGAGCAGCCTCATGGTCCTACCAGGCCATAAGTAGCAGCCCCACAAGAAAACCACTAGAGATGAGACACCCGAAAAAGCATCGTGTCTGCCACAGGCTGTGTTTCAAGAAAACAGCTGCTCATGTACATCAAAGTGTCTGTATGTGCTGCTGTCGTTAGAGCAGTCGTTTCTTTTACAACTGGTTACACTCCAGTAACCCACCCTCTGGGTGCTCCTCGGTTACAGGGACCTTGGGGGACAGTTTGACCACATGCAAACGAGTGCGAAGCACAGCCTAGTGGTTTTTTCACTATTCAAATGAAATCATTTGCAATCATTTCAAATAGCACTGTGTTTAGGAGAGGCCGGGGCTGAACTTGGGAATTTTGCAAACGCACGCCTGCGGGAAGCGGAGGAGAGGAGGAGGCTGGTGATGGAGGGGTGTGATGCCACGTGCCAGAGAAGCAGCAGAGCGGCTCCGGCAGCACGTGGGCAGAAACGTGGCAGGAGCATTTATCACACCCACTGTCTGCTCTTGCAGGTACCAGCCCCGAGGCACACAAACAACCGAGCACGGACTCACCTTTAAAATGTCTGCCGGGGGGCCAGGCACAGAATAAGCCCCTGGAAAAGCAGGGATGTGGGGAGGAAGGACACATCTCCCTAGACCTTTGGGGTGCAAGCCCTGGCAGAGCTCGTATCCTCTCTCTGTGCAAAGCCGGGCTGATGGCAGCTTTCAGCCTGCCTCTTGCTCCGGAGGAGAAGGGCTCACGCAGGCGGCCTCCGAGGCCCTCACAGCCGGTCGGGCGTTTATAGCTCCATGTCCCCATCCCTCTCTAGCTCGGTGGCCGGCGGGTGACGCCGCCGGGGCAGGAGGTCCTGCGGGTGCCCGCTGTGGCTCAGCTACCTGCCGGCCCCTCCGAAGCGGTTTTGCATCAGGCTACCGCTGCCTTGCCTTATGGTGAGTAAAAGTCATAAAACTCCCATCAGCTCGATGACTGTAATGACTACTCTGAAGCTTTTTATAGGCGATAAGCTACTGTAAAGGTCTGCTGGTAATTTGTGGATAGGGTACATTACCGTTATCCTTGAGGAATTTCTGCTTCCTTTTTATATGCCTTTTTTCTCTTGAGGGGACTCTGAAATTAACAGGAGGCGTTAGTCTGAAGCTTTGCCAGAGCCTCTCACTGAGCACAGACTGCATTTATTTCTCTTCAGACATGATCTGGTGCTCCTGAAGAGAGCTGCAGCCTGCTGATTCAGGGCTGGATGTCTCCCCCTACCCCTCTGCGGTTCAGAGGATGGCAAAGGGACAGCAAAGTGAATTGAAATTTCCTGGAAATGGTATAAAAGGAGGGGACAAGAGATTCTAAATAGCATAAACCAGCAAAAAGCTTTAATGGTCACATATCATCGCAAACGCCTCTGAACCAAGCAGGGGAGGTTACTTGATTTGTGAACTGCCCACATCAGCGAAATGCTCCTGGTGGTATCTGGGAGAGAGATTGGGTGAAGTGGGTGATTTTTCCATATAAAGCAAGCTGCAGTCCTAGGTTTGGGCCAGTTCTTCCCCTAAAACTCAGCCCAAATGAAAATTGACAATGATTGAGTAATTTACCCGGTAATGATAAAGCTCAAGTAAGCGTCCTCAGTGGAGTTTTTTTGAGCTGTAGCTGACACGACTGCCACGCCACCGATTTTTTCAGCAAACGCTTCGCACTGCAGGCAGTATTGCTACCAACAAAACAATCTTCCAGAGATCATAAAATGTTAAGAAGTTCATTTGTTTAAAGCATTATGAAATAGTTCCCTTGCAGATCTCATTCTTTAATTTCCTGCACTGGGGCTGAGGTGTGGGACACCAATACTGATAGATCAGATTAACACCTCTGATGCTCAGATTTTCCACCGCGCTACTGCAAAACACATCATCACCGTTGCAATATGAGCTCTGGATTCGGGACCTGTTGCTCTCAGGGGACTTGAACAAACTAACATAAAGCAAAAATAAGGTAAGCAATTCCTTCCGATGGGGAAACTAAGCCATCTGGGTTGCTAATTTGCCTTTTGGGGAAAAAAAAAATCAAGGAAGAGATGACTTTTTCTTTTTTATCTTCTCTATAAATCCATTTTCTCTCTGCAATGCAAGGCTCCATACAAATCCAGTAACCACAGCAAAAAGCTGAGCGTGAATATAGTGGCTGAAATGAATCACAGGCTGGAGACCGAGGGGGGTTTGTCGTCGTCCTATGATACAGACTGCGATTTGACAACAAAGGTCTAAGGCCCAGCAGAAACAATTTGTGTGATTACCAAGCAAAGAGCTTTTGGCACGTTATTTGATATGTTACACACAGAATGGTGCCATTTAAAACAGGCTTTCATTTTGGGTAAAACAAGAAAGAGACATGGGAATAAAAAAAAGATCGGGAAGTCGGATATTATCTGTGTCATGACAGCACCTTCCAGCTCTCAGACCTGGGGATCACGATTTCACTGATGTGGGCTTAGACAGCCCAAAACCAAACCAAACCTTGCCTTGCAGTGCTTGCAGTTTGTTCAGTAATTAACTCTCCTTGATGTTTTCAGAGTGTTGAAAGGGAAAACAAAATGTATATGATAGATTTTAGAAGCAGCCTGTATTTATGGGGAGGGAGAATTTTGGAAAAATGGAGGCTTCATATCACCTAATACCCATCTAAAAGTGTGTATTTCTGAGATTCGTCCTGTTTCACCATGGCGATTTTGCTAAATGTCTCTACACATTTTTAATGTGCTTTTTAATGTAACGACTGATTAAGAAAGCATGCAGAAAGTGAATTGTGCTGTCCAAGTGCTCTGGAGAGCAAATCTGGAGAGAGATGTGATTCCACCAACAGCACAGAGGTCACAACACAGGAGACAACTCAGTTTTATGGTGCCACGAGTGCCAGCAGCATTCTCCAGAGAATGGTCCTGCTGCTAGAATTGCACACCATCCTATGGTAAGACTGGAAAAATATGTAGGATTTGCAAATGCTGTAGTACCTGATTTCTTAGAGTGTATCTATACAAAACAATGTGATCATCTGGGTTGAACTATCTCATCAACAGTCATATGACTTTTCCTTGAAAGATGAAGGAACTTCATTACCCCAGTCTGGTCTTCAACCATCAGGCAGCTGAGATGGCAGAACGCGCATGGTAGAGTTTCATGGGTCATTGGGAGAACCAAGAGATTTTTCCTGATATTTGATCCAGAGTTTGCCTTGCCCAGTTTCACCCATTGCTCTGTGTTACCCCTTCCTCGCGTTGTCCCCTCCTGAACAGTGCTCTTCGGAGCTCAGCTGCCTCCTCAGCACCACCACGCTCCCACCCACAGCACCAGTTATTTCACATCACCACAAACTCCCCAGAGAGCCCTTCAGAAATGGAAATTTGCTGAGACAAATTTCTCAGCTGTTAATGTAGGTTATCGCCTTTACCTTGCTGTGTCCCTTAGCCTTTATGGTTGCAGAAATGTGAATAACAAACTCCCAAGATTCAAAGAGCTCCCTGATGGTGAGGTTTTTGTTGTAAATGTGATCATTCAGCTATACTGCTAAAGAAACCAGGCACTATCCCTGTTTAAGGTTTGCTTCTTCATTAATCAGGTTCTGTATCTCTTTTTGTACATACACACACATTTTAATATGATGAAAGGCCAAGAAAATGAAAAGCCAGCAAATATGGCAAAATAATGTGATCATTCCTTAAAACGTCCAAGGAAAGTCAAGACTCCCATTCTGTTTGTACAGCACTAAGCTGCTGGGATGCTGCACACCCTCCATGTCCACCCCATCGAGGCGTTAAACCACCCATGCCCAGGGCAACACCATTTCATAGAACCATAGAATCACAGAACAGTTTGGGTTGGAAGGGACCTTTAAAGCCCATCTAGTCCAACCCCCTGCCATGAGCAGGGACATCCTCAACTAGATCAGGTTGCCCAGAGCCCCGTCCAGCCTGACCTGGAATGTTTCCAGGGATGGGGCATCTCCCACCTCTCTGGCCAACCTGTGCCAGGGCCTCACCACCCTCAGTGTGAAAAACTTCTTCCTTATTTCTACACATTGAACTGCCCTTCATCATTGGATCCACAGTGCCCTGTGTGCAGGGGCTGTCAGAAAGCCAGCTCAGACCTGGGAGTCCACTGCTTCCTCCTTCCCGTCCTCCTCTGCTGAAGACATCAGTCAGAAGCAAAATATTTCATAGAATCACATAATCATAGAACAGTTTGGGTTGGAAGGGACCTTTAAAGGTCACCTAGTCCAACCCCCCTGCAATGAGCAGGGACATCTTCATTTCATCCTCCATTTTTATTCATTCTCTGTCCATGGCAGTTTTAATAGCACAAAACCAAAAGAAGGCAACTTTGCTCCATTTGTGTTGTACGTTGCAATGACCGGCAAACAACAAAGTGATGCTTTGCTCTATACCCGAAGGGGTTTTTTCCATTGAAATGCTGGTTGAGTGACTTGTCCCTTACCTATGGCTCAACCTTTCAGTGCCAGGTAACTGGCGGGTGAAGTCCCAGCTAAGCGGTACTTTTTATCCGTGTAAATGTAAACATGTGAGGAGTGAGGCAAAGCACCCAAGAGCCCGTGAGCGAATCGTCAGAACAGTCCTGTCCCTGGATTTTCACGTAATGAAGCAAGTGTAAGCAAAAAAGATAAATATTGAATTTAAACCTGGGAAGCTTAAATTAAAACATAAATCAGACTTTTACAACTTAGGGGTTTTTTTTTGGTGGTTCCAGATTAGCCACAAGAGGACAGTAGTTCATGGCAAAAAGCACAGCACACACTGTTGCAGCTGACATTATTATGTTGTGTGTGTATATGTAAGGATCTCCTGGATGAAAACACGTCACTTCAGCTGTGCACCAGTGAGGGATTTCACAACTATATAAAATTCTATGTTCTGTTCTTAACTAGCGATATTCACCTTGTCATCTTCCCTCTGTTTTACAGTTCCAGTGTGTGCTGATGGAAGTCAAACGTCCTTCCTGCTTCCTGCTCTCCTTTCCCAGCCTAGGAGCTCAGCCCTGCATCAGTTCTCTGTCTCCATTGGAGCTCAGCCCACTTCTGGCCCTGCAGCAACACCTGCACAATATTCTGACCCATTCCCACCCCCTTCCTCTGAAAGAGGATTCTTGAACTCTGCCAGGCTTTGCCGCTTTCAAGCTACCCCTCGAGCAAGCTCCCAGGGATGAGGTGACACCCCAGCATCTCCCCAGCATCCAGGGAGGTTGCTGCTTTCCCTGCCCCAGTTTCCTTCTCCCTTTCACCAGCTTCCCTGGCAGCAGGAGGCTGCTCTGCCCAGCCAGGCTCCCAAACTGCAAGTCCCCCTTGATTACTGCTCAGTCAAGTTTTAGACCAAAGACACCAAAATTATCCCCATGCTTGCAACTGAGAACTTGTCCTACAGATCTTGTTGAAAGATTTGCCAGCGTAAGGGTGGGGGATCTGGCCATAACCTGGCTGAGTCAGTGAACTACGGAGTTACATACCATGCCTTAAAGATGCTTTTCGTAAACGCAATGCCATTTCACGAGTAGAAAGCCCTTCCCAACGTGTGTGTAGTGACGGAGCAGCAAGTCCCTGCCTTGCTGAAACCTTGCGTTGCCTGAGAATTATGGCTGTGCCGCGCTTTGTGTTCACGCCGGCCTTAAAAACAGTGACTTCAGCCACTTTGTTGCATAAATGTTGAATTTTTTAAATGTGACTGTGAGCTCGCTTGTTGTGAAAATATTCCTGGCTTGCTTCAAAGGCCTCATTTACAAAGGCCTGGGGGATGAGTCCAGCCCCTCTGTGGGATAAGCAGAGGGAATTGAGTGGGACAGACCAATTTAAAGCTGTCAGGGGAAGAATAAGGGGCACTGCCCAAAATCAAGGGGAGGAAAAGCCCAAGAAAAGCTTGTGAAATGGCAATTGGATTTATTCAGTGAGCTGGAACTAAGACTTTTTGTAAAGGGTTTCAGTTAATCTTGTGTGAAAAGCTTGGAGCTTCATTATAAATGACTTCTGAAACAACGTAGGAATAATGCGCTTTACACCAATACAATTTCATGAGTGCAACACGAATGGCTTAGTAACATCCACGAGTCCAGAGCCCGAGGTGCACCTACAGAAAACGAGCAAGAGAACCGCAGAGACCCTTCAGTTGCCCTGAACGAAGCACCAACTGTGTCTCCTTCGTTCATCCCAATCCTTTCAGAATCCTGGGGCAGAAGATTGTTCATGGGCAGAGCGAAAAAATACTCACTCCCTGCCAGACTAGCAAAGTTTATTTCTATTAAAAATGGCAGCAAATAGAAGTGGGAAATATATAATAAGTCTCTTTCAATACCAAGGCCATTGATACTGTCCTGTCAATCAGGGTTTTTTCTTTAACACCACTGGTGTTCTCTCAATCAATATTTCCTTTTCTATGAACCCTACATGAAGGAACCACATGTACAGAGATATTTGGTGTGGGGAGTTTCTTTGCTTTACTTCATTTTTGTCACTGCTATAGCTTTATTCTCAGAAAGTCAAGTTAATCGATGGTTCTGAGTCAGGTTTTGTGCCGAAAAGTAAGTCCATTGCATTAAAGCGTGGTCCAGAGAAATGTCCTTCCAGTAGGGCTGCCCCTCCTCGGTGTCAATACCAATTTTTTTCTTCCATTATGACCTTTTTTGGAGTCCATGCATGAGTAAAGCCTTAGATCCACCACACACTGAAAATGTTGGGAGCTGATTTGCCCTTTTTCTCTCAGAACGAGAAAAGCCAGTCACGACTCCCAGCTACTCCATGTTACTTTTACAGGACAGCAATTTGTCTCTGTAATGGAAAAGAAAAATACCATTAATTCAACATATACAATATTACATATTAATTACCAAAATTATTGAAATAAACTTTTTAAATAATATCAAGGAAGTAATTATAAAAGTAACTTTATACATAACACTTTTGGATCTAGAATGAGAAATGTATGTGACTACTAGGGGCCAAAACATGGCACATTTAATTTAAACCCTGGCAGCAAGGGGCAGGTTCCATTGCAGCTATAATAAATTACATACAAGTGCTACAGAACAATAACAAAAACTGTGAGCCATCCATTTCAGTACCATTTACAAGAAATCAATATCAATACTTAATGCAATACTGGTGAAAAATGAGCAAAGATACAGAAAGCATAATAAACCAGTAATGAAAGACCTTGCAGTGTTTCACTTTGGAAGAAAAAACTAACTGTCTATATTTTCATGTAGAGGGATATTTCACTGAGGCAATGTGCTGGAGGTATGAGTGTTTTGCAGATCTAAGTTTAAAATAACCTCTTTATTAAATTTAAAAAAAGTTCTTTAAACTGTGGATTACTAGCTTAGTAAAACTCATGCATATGGAAGGAGGCATTTCATCTTCCTACGGTCCTGAATATTTTTCATCGGATTGCCTCGGATCAAACATCGCTCCCTTACATACCTCTCTGAAGGCACAGGCAAGGCCACTTGCTTCCAGCAAATTTGGATGTTCTGTTTTGGAGAGGCGGGGTTTAAACATTCTACCACCAGTGAACTAAACAGGGTATTTCATCAGGTAGCCCCATTTCCTCCACTGGTTTCAGTCTCCGGCTAAGAAAAATGTGTTATAATACCTTTCAGAAAGGATCTATTGCAAGGTGGAATCTGGGACAAAATAATCTTGAAAATAACAAGTGTGAAGTCCCTGTCTAGTGAGGCTACCAAACGCCAGTGAATTGCCATTTGTCACCACAGCTACCATCCTCATCAACACAATCACCATCATCCCTTTGCTCTCCATCAAGCTAAAAGGCCTTTCAGGAAAGCTTCAGCTCTCCTAGATTTTCCTTCAGCTCCCTGAATGCTTCAGAGGACAGTAAGAACTGTAAAACTAGAAGAATTCTAAAACTAGATGTAAATGTTGCACGCTTCAAAAAATGGCAAGAGAAATAGTAGGAAATGCATTACAGTTGTACACAGTGTTTATAGGTAGATAGACAGACAGACAGACAGACAAACCCTCCTATTGTCATCACTTAATTACCATGGCTCGATTGCTGTGACCTTCCTTGGCATTCCCGGTTGAGTTCCTCCAGTGGTTTCTCTCTCCCCTTGCCGTTAGCCGTATGCATCCTGCCTTCGTCTCTGCAACCCTCCCCTGCTCCCAGGGAAAGCCCAGTAGAAACATCTCCACCATGTCTCATACATCCCCTCCGTGGCACGGTAGCGAACATCAACTCATGTCAGTCGCGCGGTTGTCCTTCTCCTCACGGGCAGGGTGACAGGTATACCTAGAAGTCTGTCACAGTAGACTGCCAAGAAGCAAGGAACATCTAAACATACCTTTTTTGGCCAGCAAAAGCTCTGCTTTACTATGATCAAAAGGGAATTAACAATATACTTTCAAAATGGCTCATAAACCTTTTGGAAGAGATTGACTTCAAAAGGATCCTGCAATACGGCGTTCAGTGTTTAGCTGATGCCAGGCATCTAGTAACAAAATGTGCTGATATTAACTATAAGAAACAAATTTCCATGATTTAGTACCCCAAATCAAAGTTCTGCTGCACCACTGGTCCATCCAGTACGGACCTCTACTAATCATGTGTGGGGCAAAAAAAACCCCTTTCTAACAAAACAAGGAGAAAATTAATGTTATCCGGTCAATAAAGCCTTAACAATAAATAGCTTAGTCCAAACACTGTATTTAAACTTGTACAAACATAAAATGTTTCTCACTGGAATATATCAAACATTTGCATGTAAGCATTTTCAAAGCTTGACGCTTGACCTCACATCTTCTCTTTCATGAGCACAACCACAAAAAAGTTTGGTTTGAGGCTGGGTTCACCCTTCATTCACACTAAAACCAGCTTGCATGAACTATTGGGTTATCTTATGCAAAGAATATAACCTTTCACGTGGTGTCTTCACCAGCAGTGAAAACACAGAAGTCAATGGATCAAGCAGAGACATATAAGAGGTTTCAAGCATGTTGAAGCCTTTCACAAAAAAGGAAGATGAGAAACTTGGTGTGTTTAGTGAACAATGAACAGGTTTAATTGCAGAAATGGAAGGTTTAGACATCAGGAGAAATGTCCTGGTGGAAACTGAGGAGTCACGTTCAGTCAAAGGAGGCCCCTTGGATGGTTTGCCAGGAGTGCACACAGCCAAGACCGTCAGGAACAACGGCAGAGGCACTCCATAATCCTATGCAAGGCTCGTATGATTGGATTCAATGTGAGAGAAGGATGCCTTGCAGCTCTTCCAGCTTTCACCCAGCCTAAGGAGGCTGAGAAAAAGGTGACAGTGCAGAGGATGGCTGCTTAGGCCACCTTTATCAGTCATCCTTCAGCTCAGGCAACTGGGACAGCTGTTCTTGGCTGTTCTGAAATGAGCAAAAATAATCACAGATATGAAGACGTAGCCGTGAGAGCTCATCCCCAACAACCACACAGGAGGTTTTGCCATCTACTTCACTGTGCACAGGGTTTCATTTTCTTACCTTGATAGTGGCTTTTACCACCGCGCTTCCCCACATCAGTGTCATTGCAAAGTCTGATTTAGTAGATTTCTGGTTTGATTTTTTTTTTCCGTTAGAAAGTATGAATTTGTCTTCCAACAACACAGAATATCTCAAGGAAGAGTTTATCAAATGTTAGTATATGAAAAGGGGAAGTGAGTCTGCCCTTTTGGACTCAGAGCATTTTCTGGGTTTCGTTCGTATAGTTCCTAGGCCAGTTTAGAGCTGGTACATGACTAGAAGTGATGAAGAACAAGGTCGATCAGGAGGGGATGTTTTTGTACTCGTTCATCCATCACAGCATAGCACAACACTGTGGCCAGTCTCTCTACGTAATAGCAAATGGGAACAAAGAGGAGAAGGGCTGCGAGGTGCTTCTTGGGGAGCGCCACGGGGCTGGGGCTGCCAGACTGCCCATCCAGGTGGTCCAGAATACAAATTCTGCCCCAAGGACCAGGGCTCCATCAGGAGGGGACTCCCTGGGTCAGCTCCTGCTTTAGGCAGCTCTGTTAGTAACAGCTACATACCAGTCCTCCTCCAAAATGTCTCGGATAAAGGGTACAAGAAACCCATTTATGGGCACAAAATAAGAGCGCTACCTACTGCAAAAGATTTTGCATTACTGGATTGTGTTGAATAGTACCTGACTTGAGCAGCTAGTCCCTTAAGGATCACGGTCCTAACAGATGGCACACAGCACTACTCAGATGTTAGCAGGGTTATGTCCAGAACACTTACAGCTGTGTAAAAGTCAGTGGGAGCCTGGATTATGTGCAAAATGAACAATCATTGGGGAATGAAAATATTCTAAACATTGCTTCCACTAATCAGCTTTTAAACGTATCCCCTCTCCAGGAGGAAATCAATTTTTTTTGTAAGTAATACAAGGGATTCCTATTACATGGTATGAGTTAAGTCTAACTGATTAATCCCTTAAGTGAAATTTCTTTCTTTAAATTAATTCAACGCTTTCCACTGCCATTCAGTTGTTTTGCCCGAGGACATCACATTTGTTTGCTCACTCCTACCTGTCTAGGCACACCCATTCAGTGCTGTAATGCCCTTATTAGTTAAATGGATGATCCCTTGTTACAATTATATGAAACATAGTGCAGTAAACATGCTGTCTCACTCTTTAGATCTGTGTTTCATCACTGAGTCCACGCTGGTAATTTAAATATGACTCTAACTGACCATCATCGGAAAGAGCCCAATCCAAATCCCACTGAAGTTAATGAACCTTTGCACTGATTTCAACCACCTTTGAGTTTAGGTCCTAATGAAATTACAACATTTTTTTTTCCTGGAATGGTCTTCTGAAAGTGATCCTCTTACCACAATAGAAAGAGATGCCGGGAAGGGTTTGGGGAAATTAGAAGTTCAATACCCAGTAGATGGTGCTGTAATCAAATCCTAAAACCTGTTACGCCAGAGCCACTTAGCTACGTGTCATGGCAAATTTCTGCAATTAATAAAGAAAGCATGTTTATTTTAAAGACACGTGTTCTTGCGTTTAAAACATACTTATTAAGCTGAAGCGGTAATTGTCTAGGCAATATGCTGAAACAATCCGAAGAAATATATAGCATGTGCTTTACATGCCTTGCAGAGAAATGGTTTGTGGATCTTTTCTCACGCCGCTCAGGCTCCATGGTCCCAGGCCCGTGGGATACTTCAGCCATAACACAGGGGACGCACATCTCCCATGTTAGGTAAGCGAAGTAAAATTCCTCCATCCGTGTTATCTTGTGTGTTCCACCCAGGGGTTGGATTTCACAGGAGCAGAAACGCGATCAGCTGATAAGACAGGAAAGGTATATCATTTCCCAAGTGAATAAATTATAAGTATTTTGTTTTCTAAAAAACCTTGGCTTTCTTTCAAACTCTTTGACTTTGTTGCTACAGTCCTCCACCACCTGCACTTGCATATCCGATCCTCGAATTCCCCTGTTTTGTAACTGGAACTGAATACAATGGCCATGCCCTGAAATCAGCCCCTACTTTTCTCCTCTACAATCTTCGTTAAAGCTCGCTGCTGTTGATAACCTTTGATCTCCTCTCCAGGTCTGCCTACTTCTGCTTAACTTCTGAATGGTACACGCCTAGCTGATGTTGCAGGTTCTCCCAGGGAGGGATCTCATCCTCTTTGTAGGCGTGCCCAGGAGAATAATCTCTCAAAAGGAGCTGGGGAAAATTCAGCACTCAAGAGACAGGTACCTCGATCACACAGATACTGGCACCGCGGAAAGCTAGGGACCATCGCCGACTGGCAGAAAACCATGATGGCGGTTGCTGGGCCCAAGTATTTGAGAATTCAGTTCCATTTATAGATTGTTTTTTAATTTGACCTGAAAGTCAACTTGGGCAGATGTCCTTTCTAGTGGGAGCAGCACCTATGCACAAATTTCCCGGCCAAGACCTTGATTTTACACAATATCCCAAACACAGAGGCAACCTTTCATATGACAAAATACCAAACAAGCTCTGTTGCTATTCATTGCCCCTCTGAACCATCTGGAAGTCGTGGCCAGAACAGACTGCTGAAGAGCTGACCATCCCTGTGATCAGCCTTCGGGACTCTGGAACAGGCTGCCCAGGGAAGTGGTGGAGTCACCATCCCTGGAGGGATTCAAAAGATGTTTAGATGTGGCACTAAGGGATATGATTTAGTGGTGGGCTTGGTAGTGATAGGTTAACGGTTGGACTCAATGATCTTGGAGGTCTCTTCCAACCAAAATGATTCTATGATTCTATGACTCCGCACCCGACAGCAGTCAGTGCATCTCTAAACAAAGTTCTCACTCACTTCAGAAGCAAATTTAATACACCACTTGCCCGAGCAGTGCGATGACAGACGCTATATGCCTACGTACATGGACAGCCGAAGTCTAAGAAAACCGAACCAAAACAAAGAAAACTTTTTCTCATAAATCATGTTTCCTATACTAACAGTTTTCACTTATGCAGAGTGCAGGGTTGCAGCAAAGATTCCTTGGGCTACAGAATTTTATTTAACACACAGCATGGTTTTTAAATAAGAAATACAGCAGGATGAATGTATAGACTTCTTAGAGAGTACAACTCCCCTCCCAGCATTATTAATGTAATAGTACACACACACCCAGGGCCACATTCTAGCCTTGAGTACACATGTGGCTTTGCACTGAAGTCAACGAAAGCTGCACAAATACATCTGAGGACAGGAATTTCCCCTTATCATAAATTTTTCAGAAAATGTAATTATTATGTATGATAATTTTAGCTAATGAATACATTTGTATGATTCATTTATTATGTATCAGTCATTTATAAGGTGTTCACAGCATGTTTTATTAATTATTATTAAAACCTTGTATTTATTTTAATTCATATTTCATCAGGGTTACTTCTTTGAAGTGCTGTAGACTTTCTTTTAACCTTTTCTAATCTCAGAGCTGATTACGGCGTCTGTGAGACCAGTCCAGTTTCTATAGACCACCATATGAGGCTTTTCAATGATTTCAATGGTCTATAGATCAGGGCAGTTATACACAAAGGATATTATTAGGTCATTGGCCTACACCAGGCATATACGTAATAATTTGTAACATAGAAGGTAAGGGTGGAACTGCCCTCAAGAATGACTGAGCTTTGCCCTCTTCATGTACCTGAGAATGACCAAAGCCAGTCCCTGGAGAGGGATGTAGTAGTGGAACCATCACTTCTGTTCTGTACTCGTCCAAGACCTGGAGGAGCAGGATCCTTACCCAGGACTATGACTGTTATTGTGTCATTGCCGCCTTTAATTCTTTAACACAAGGATCTGCTTTACCTTCCTATTTTATGTCATGTTATTCTGCTGGTTCTTCTGCTGCAAGGTTCTGTTGCTATAAAGAAAGAAAACTCCATCCCCTGTAAGATTTGTATTTTTTCCTTGGGAGTTTTTATAGAATGCAACCATTGAAAAAACCAACTACCTTTAATAAACACCACATTCCTTTGCAAATGCTGCCCACAAACAGGCTCATTCCTCTCTATCGCCAATTTTGGACCAAAGTAGGACGAAATAAGGCAAAATTCTAAGAAATTAGGAAAAGGGAAATCCCAGTTCTTTGCCACTAAAAGAAGCCCCTGTCTTTGACCATAAGAAGTGTGAGCAGTTTTCATATATATCAGTACTATAAAATCAATTAAATCCATATTGGGGAAAAAAAAAAAAAAAGGAGAGGCCTTGCAAAGGGCTGCAGCAAGGCTCTGCGCACTTTGCTTTGGGAGAGAAGTCAAAATCTGTGGCCCTAAAACAAGAGTTGAACCTCAGGAAGGGCAAGAATTAGAAATCTTGAGGGGAAAAATTATTTGGATTTCCAGAGCCTTCAAAAAATAAACCATTAACGAGGTACTGTAGAAGAGGAGACACACAGAGGCTGAAGCTGGTCATCTGCAAGTCAGGCTGCAAGAACCGGCTGCCCTTTCAGCCATCCCCCCCAAAAAAGAAAAGGACAAAGGATGCTGAGCTGGTAGAAGTCCCAGAGCTGGAAAACCATAAAAGAAGCAAAATAGATCCAATTTTTTCCCTGGTATGCTTCATTTCTTCCAGACATGCCATTGCAGGGCTCACAGGCCTAGTTCAGAGACCTTTAAAGAATTGAAGAGGTTTCCACCCATTTCAATAGACTTTCAGACAAATTCTTATGGCCCTCTCTTCATTTTGGTGCGCGGTGCTACCCGTGCAGAATCCCGGTCGTAACGGGGAGAGGCTTCGGTCAGTTGTCACCATCTACAAACACTTTGCAAAATATACCTTGCAAGAAGGCCAGCTCATTAGTAAAGTCATTTGCCTTTCAACAGACTGATTTCCAACAAATCTTGAAAAATGTTACAGATCTTCTTTGGTTTCTTACACTTAAGCAACTTCAAAAAAAGGCAAACTGATTTTGAAGGTAAAATGAGCAAATATATTTGCTCCCCACATGGTTTTGTGCTGAAATTCAGCTCAGGCTGAATTTTTACAGCTAAATTACAACCTCTGGAGAAAGAGAGGGTTTCTATTTGAACCCCTAATACAGCTTTCATAAGAGTGGCCCAACAGTACTGCTGTGCCTTCGACCCTTTATTCCTGAGGTGCAGAAATGCCTGGTTCCAAATGTAGCAAAATGAGGAATTACAGACCCTGTCTAACAAATCAAAAATAAATGAAGTAACAACATAAAGGTAAATTTACTGTTATTTATAATTTACCATTTTTACCTTGTTTTCAATTGTCTCTTAGTCCTCTTCATTCTAGGAGCCCATTACATTTTATTATGCTAAACCCTATCTTCTGTCACATAAATTACAGTTAAAGATCTTAATATTAAAGCCTCTTAGCTCCCAGACCATATTTCAGGCTTTGTTCAAACCAGACATTAATGCTGAAATTGAACACAGATCACTTTGTCATCATTACCTATGATCTCAAAAGTATAATACAATCTTTGCTATATATGGCACAAAAATGCTTCTTTGTATAATGCTGAATTATGGAGATATATTGATATTCTTAATATTTTGACAAAACAATAAAACTAAATATGTTAGCTCCTTAGCAGATACCAGCATACCAGCCCAGCTATTAGAACAACAGTTACAGAGGTAAAGGTTTATTTATTCCAGGTAAAATAGGAAATTAATCATACAGTTATTTTAATCCTAATTTTTCCCCGGTATCATTTAGCCTTCCTGCTCGCTGATACAGGAAGCCTGTTGCCAATGTTCATCATCATCTGCTTGGGCTCACAATATCCACCTTTGTTACGGGAACAATATTCTCTTTTCAGTAGTCGTGACTCCAGCAAGGAAAAACACCAGTGCAGACTGTCTTTCATCTCACTGCGTGTCTTTTACTTCTGCCCTGGAATTATCCTAACAGAGGTGTTCTTGAGCCTGGACCGGGCTCTGGGCTGTGCACAGGGACGGAGGAGGGAGCGCAGCGCGGTCTCGGCGTATTACCGCAATCCTCTCCCGTTTTGTGCCTAGAGCCCGTATTATTATTTCGAAAGGGCTGTTCTTTCATTCCAGCAGACTTTCACGCGCCTCTGGCTCATGTTCGATGCTTACCGGCCACTCTCAGACCCTTTTCAGACGCACGCATACTGGGCCAAATTCTGTTTCTAGCTATTACCACATCAGTCAGGTGAAACCCTGCTGAATTAGCACGGGGGTGAGCGAGAGCAAAATGTTGCCTATTGCAAGAGGAGTAAGTTATATTACCAGTGTAGATGCAAGGGCATCTTCTGCAGAGTGTTTTTACATATCTGCTCCAACGAATGAAAAGCCTTAGATGATTTCTTCTTACCCTGGACAACTAAAAAGGCCCCTGCTGCCTGCAGCACGCCGGCAAGGATCTAAGCCCATCGTGCCAGTGTGGCAGCGAGAGAGGCAGTCCTCAAAAAGCTCTTCCCAAGAGAAAATGGCATATCTGATTTTTCTTCATCTCTTGGACTGCCCACAAACTGCTCCATTTGTCTCGTTACTCCTGATTAGTGGCCGTGCACGAGGGGGCACAGAAGCCACGAGGCATCTGTTTTCTGCAGCCTGGTTGGGTTTGAGAAAGGAGAAGAGTTGCTTCTCAGGGATGACTACTTCTGCCTGCCCGCAAATTCGCTTGATAAAAACCCCAAAGTTCCATGTAAAAAAGGTCAGGCTGATGCGTCTGAGCACAGCTGCACGTAAAAGTTGAAATCACAGCTCTCCAAATGTAAGCCAACTCTCCCAAACACTGCTCCGTACAGGTGCTCGTTTCTACATACAGACCGGCTGATGACAATTTCTCCGATGGAATCCATCCTGCAATACTTCAAAATATCTCTGTCCACTTGTATTAGAGTTTGGGGTATTGCAACATCTTTCATTATAAAGAGAGGGTTATTTTTTTAATATATACCTTTTCATTACAACTAGGAGTAAGGTCATGAGTTCTTCTCATGATAGAGGTATAAATATTACATTGTATGGCTGAAATAGTCTGCCTCCGTTCCTGGAGAATACCCTTGGGTAAAATACTGTGTCAGGGCAGCTGATTGCCTGCTCATTTCAGTTTGCTTACTTTTTACAAATAAATTGCTAGACAAATGAATAAAAAGAGAGCGTTAACTTCGGACCATCATATTCATAATACAGCCCCTTTATGGCTTCAGAGGCTTTAAGTCTAAATTAGAGTTATTTCTGAAATTAGCTATATCCTTTTTTTGGCTCATTTCTTTCCTTCTAGAAAAGGGGGGTGGGGGGAGTCTTACAGTGACAGCAAGAACATGGGATGCAGGAGGAATGGATTTTGTTCACGGTGTTCTTGTATGACGCTGGACAAGCTACACATGCTCAGGTGAGGAAACCTCTTAGCTCCGCTTGGGTCTTGGGAGTGATCCCAGGTGGCTTTGAACAGAAGATGGTATGCAACCGCGTCAGTCGTGCGTGCAGACTTTTGGAGGCCTATAGCTAGACATAACCATATCCCTTTTCTTCCACTTTTGGCTTTCTTCTCTTTTTAATTTGTCCCCCCTTTGTAGGCACGAGCAATTTGTTCCTGGGTGTGCATACGGCACCCAACACCATCAACTTGTGATTGATGAGCATGAACCAGAGTGCAGAGACTCTGGTGTTTTGCACGTTTAAAACTTTTTCTATTTCTATTTTTCCATTTTTCACATTCATATTATTCTGGAGGTGCCACTTTCTGGTAGATTTTCAAGTATTCCCTTTTTTGATAGTTTTTAGATCCTGTTATTATCCTATAAGTGCTAAATGATAATGATTCATCTGTTCATTTCAATAGATACACAGTTATTTGCAGAATGGTTATTAACCAGGGGCTGTTAATTATATAAGAAGATAATTTCATGTAAATGTTGGTCTTAAAAAACAAACTGTCTCTCTGTTTGTTGCCCAACAAGCAAGTATTTGGATTTGATTTTTTTAATTTTGGGGGTTTTTTTTGTTTTTTTCCTCCTTGCTCACACACAAGTGAAACAAGCGATTGATTCATTTGAGTGAATGAAAAATACAGCGTAATTGCTGCAGTCTGTCCAGCCCGAATTATGTGCTGCTGGCACAGGAACAAGTAAATAATACCTCATCTGTTTACTGCTCTGATCAACCTTGCCATTTGAACCGGTGGCTAACAAAAGGGAGAGGAAATCCGCAGTTTGCAGATACCGTCAGCCAGGAGTTGGCAAACAGCAATTACGTCTCCAAAAAGGGATCTCGGGCAAATTTTGCCCGGCACTCTGTAAGGCTGATAAAAGCGGGGGCTGCCTTCCCAGCCCGATTTAAAATTGTTGGCTTTGGGAGGGGTTTGTGCGCGTGTGTGCGTGAGGGTTATGTCTGCGCCGATGATGAGTGAGGTGTCTTTTCCTGGTGGGACCCTCCTACCTGCGATGCTCAAGTGTGGAGAAGAGCAGAGCACAAGTGGGGAGCTTCAGGCTCACACAGCCTTTGGGCCACCAGCGACGAGACATGGGGCCTCTTTGGGAACCAGAGGCTCCAGCCCCAGAAGGATTCTCCCCAGCTTATCTCCTTCCCAAGGCTGACGAGTCTTGGTCTGCTCTGTTGGCCTATGATGCATGAGGTGCTCCCATGCGTTGTGAGGAGGTTGATTTTCTTTTGCTTTAATTTTTGTAGCTTAAGCAATGTCGATCCTCAGGTTTATACATATAAGACCATAAATCTTTACAGAAGACCTTCACTGTTTATGTGGATGCTTACGACACGAATAAGAGCAGCTGATAACACAGCATCTCTCCGTGTCCTTCAGTCTCTTGGGTGCGTTGGTGCAGTCCTTCTTCCACAACAGGAGCATCTCTTTACCATGTGCCTGAGCTTAAGCAAAGCTGGGGTTTATGAAGTGACATTTTCCATCTAGAACAAAACTATCTCTAGATATTCTTCACCAACTGACTATGGTCCTGCGTTCCCATCTGCAAGTGACTTCCCAGTGCCCTGTTATTTATCCTTTGAAGACACAGGCTGGTTTAAGGAACATAAAAATATCTATTTGCAAATCAGCGTTACCATCTGTGTTTCTATTCCTGCCACTGCTAGTCTCATGGGCAAACATCCGTGGCTGTGCGTAAAAGTAAAGAATACAGAAGGACCAGAGAGCTTTAAAATAAGTATTTGACCTCTGTGGTAGCAAGTGTAAAATTCCTGGTGGTGTCAGCAGGCTGGACTCAAACACAGACTTCCACTGCTCCACATGGGTTTTTCCCTTTAAATCACATCATTGTGGGATTTAAAAGCTCGAGCTGAAATCCACAGTAAGCAATGAGAGCTGGAAACCTGACTCTATCCAACTTTAGCTTCCTCAGTGAGGATCTGAGTCTTTAACATCCATGCTACAAGAAAAAAAGTGTTTGTTTTCATATTTTTTCTCATATTTGAACATTGATTTTTTTAAATTCTTGGGTGTAAAACTCAGATCAAGCTTTTACGATTTTTGTTACTGACCTTCATTACATTTTTTCTTTTGCAGCTGTCAAATTAAAGTGATTTATATTTTCTAAAGTTAAAGCATATTTCCAATGATCGTGATAATTATCTTCCAGATAAAAGTCCATCATGTTTAAGCCATTAGGTCAACAGGGTGGCGTAATGGCAACCATAAGCCACATGAGGACTTATGTCTTGGGGTCTGTCTTGATGTATACCCAGAGAAAGATGCCCCGACGGGCTCTCAGCTCCAACACAGACCCAGCAGTACCAAAAGTTCTGCATTTGAACTGCTTCGACACATAATCCTGTTTCTCCAGCCAGTATAAAAATTGTTAGAACGCATTTGGGGATGCTACTTACAATTAGCCTTAGCTCGACCTTTTTTGTAAGGCAAACATGACAGATGTCATTCACATGCTAGACAGCTCTTTTTTTATTTACTCCTCCCCTCAATAGAATTTTATTTGGCAATTAAATAAATACCCACGTAATTTTGTAGACTGAAGGGTGCTGGCTTTTTTATTTTGCACGGAATAATTACATTCATGGAAAGAATATTTTAATGTGTTATGTTTTCAATATAAATTTGGGTTATTTCATATAAGAGGAAAATTTAATTTTACTTTCCAAATATAAATTA
Source organism: Phoenicopterus ruber ruber (assembly GCA_009819775.1). Lineage (NCBI taxonomy): Eukaryota > Metazoa > Chordata > Aves > Phoenicopteriformes > Phoenicopteridae > Phoenicopterus > Phoenicopterus ruber. Next base: position 36,682,865 of record CM020221.1, on the reverse strand, counting down.
GATCTATTAAAATGCAATGGACTGGAAAGTAGACAGAAGGTTCTTTTATACAGAAAATATTCTTTCTACAAAAATTAATTGGTCCTTACTTTAAAATTTTTGCACTGGCAGATATGTGCTCTCTATGTATATGGTGTTATCTGGCAGTAAAATTTATTACCATCTGAACTATTCATCCCCATATTTCAGGTCACTGAAAATCATAAAGATTGTTCCCTTATGCTGAGGTGAATGCTTGCTCAAAGCACAATCATTTCAATTTCAAACTGCTGAAAGATAGTAAGCGAAAATGCATGAGAAGTTTCAAGAACTGTGGGAAAAAAATTCACCTTTTGAACCGTTGAATTTTAGCAGCCAAAGAATAATCTATTTGTGGATTTCAAAGGTGAATTTTCACAGATAATATCATATGGGACACAAATCTGATTTTCCGAGATGCTGGGTATACATGAAGAAGGTCCCCAAGAGGTAAGTCCTCATGCGGTACAAAGGGTGGATTTCGTTGGGAGCTCAGCACCAACCAATTTCTGAAAATTCGATTAACCCCATTGAAGCACCAAAATACCTGCTCCGACGCAGCTAACTCCTCTCGCAGGAAGAGCTGAGCTGTGCTACTGGGCAGAGACTTGCTTTCCATCATGCTGCCCCTTCCCATTGCCACTCCAAGGCCTCCATCGCATGTTGACCAAATGCGTTGCAGAGTACCCCTATTTTTTGGCACATATCCTGAACAGAGACTCAGGGTTCGACGTAAGACAACAGCTAAACAAGAGCTGCCGTTGAAGTCAAAGATACCAGCTCATTTTCCAGGCGGAGATTTCTGACTAACTTTTGCCCAGTTGCCATGGGTGTCTTTGGGACGTCCTTCCCAGTAGAAGTCATTGCAGTTGGGCACGTGCCTAACCGACTGCAGCATCTGGACCTTCGTTAGCGGCATCCACTGCCGCAGAGAACAGCACTTGTAGGCAGGCTTTGGAGCTGCTTTCCAAATCAGGTTTGAGGTTTTAGTAGATATTTGCTAATGTATTTTTAAGCCGTGCAACTTTACCCTTTGAAGTAACTTGCATTTTTCCACCTTGAACAAGGAACTTTCTTGATGAATAATAGTTCTTTTTTTTTTTTTTCTTGTTGAGTTTCAGAATATACCATTGGATTTACTAAAATCGGTCATTTCCTGCTCAGAAACCTTCCAGGTGGTGAAGGGCGAAGCCATAGGAAACCGTTATTGCTGTCCTTGCCACTCCCCAAGCAAATCCCCGCAACGTGCTGCCCCTGCTTTGCCTTGTGAGCCACACTTTCTTTCCCTGGTGTTCCTCTTGTTTCCTTACATAAAGACAGCCGGTCTAGTTTTTGCTCTATTACTTCATATAATTGCAGAATATGTGGAGTTCAATTGGGAAACTAGCACGGAGCTGTAAAAATGGTGCTGTGGTAGCAGTCACCATAGGAGGAATAAATCCGCTTTGGTGTGAGAATCCCCTCTGGGACATCTTCCAATGTTGCAGTAATTTTCTTCCCCTGTAACTGTGTTTTAGTCTCACTGCAGCTTATGTATCATATTGGAGAGCAGCAATATATGAAGAAATGAAACTCCTTTTGTTGCTTTTCTTTAAGGCACTTGTTATTCGTACAGTGAAGCCTGTTCTACATTATCGCATGAAGGACGGAGAGAAGGCAGCTATTTCAGAGATTTGACCTTCTAATAAAGATGGGGAAGAATTGCTTAGGAACAGTGTGGTTTCTTAAGACAGAAAGTTGTCTGATAAGAGTCCCTGATGTCGCTCTTCTGGCCACCTGTAGTTGCTGGGGATCTGAGCCCCTGTGTTGTGCTCATTTTACGGTTGCAGACACCGCGCTTGGAGAAAGGCACAGGTAAACATCTGCCGTTTGCTGCCACCTTTGATATTCAAAATATTCAGGTTTAGGGAACAAGCTGACCCATCGACAGGGCAAAATGTGCGCAAAGGATCCTTGCAGAGCATCTATTAGCTCTCCCTTTAAAAGACAAATACCTTGATTATATATCATCTTGGCAAGCATTTCAAAATTACTATGAGAAGCCAGAAGTACAGACTGGTAAACCATGGGACCTGCCAAACTTTGAAGAGATTTGAGATTGAGGCTGATTGAGATTCATAGATAAACGCATCCCTGAGACAAAACTCTTTTATTATTCTCAACAAAAAGATTGCTGTGTTGCACAGATCATGGAAATGTAAAGTATTTTCATGGAGAAAGACATAGGCTGAAGCTGATATGAGTCATCTTTTGTGAATCTGAATCGAGTGAGCATCCTACGATGGAGAGAGTGGATTTCTGCTCTCTGCTAAGTTGTTTCTACATGATGCTCTTTTTATGACATTTTTATGGAATCTCCCTTTTCCTGAGAGTTGGGATGAATATCAAATTGATCCCAGAAGATACAAAGGAAGAGTCAGATTGGCATGTGCTTTGGAACATGCTGATCCTGCCCATTTCTAGAAAATGAGTGTCACCATCTTTGTTTGCATTATCTTTGATTAGTAACCTCTCCAAATAATTGCTGGAAGGGTAATTATTGGTCATTGGAATTATACCAGTGTCAAACAATTACTGTTCTTATCACAAATAAGTCCCATTTTTAAAGGACTGATCAGTGAAAAATATGGACATTCAGTTGATGTACAATACACATTTTTGTTATTTTGTATACAACCCTTTTCTCACTCTCTCTTTTTATCTCCAAGCTTCATCTTTCGTCTTGAGGCTGTAAGCTTTTCCACAGCTCTTCCACATAATGAAGTAGCTAAAGAAACCAAGAATAAATCTCTCTGCTTTTTTCAGCAGGGATACTTCGGCTGCGGATATTTTTATGAAGGGAAGCAAGAAAAATGAAGTCTCAAACCAGCAAAGGAGAGCGCCTTGCCTCAGCGTGTCCTTCTGTCAGCAACTATCTCATGAGCAACATCCGAGAAAGATGGAAACAGAGAGTAGGTGGGTACCCTGTCCGTGTTGTCCTGTGCCAGAGCTGCAAACTCAGGTGCATGCCTGTATCGGGAAATTGGGATTTGTCCTTCACAGGCTTGGCCACAGGTTCATCTGCACAGTGCCGTCAAGACTTGGGTGATGTGAGCACATCCAGTAGCACATACTGAAGGTTCTCCAGCAGAAATCAAAGTGTTCTGGAAAATTATATTAAGAGGAGTTGGCAGCTTCTGCAGAAGAATCCTTATGTACATCTTATAATAGTCCTTATGTGCTTTTAACGTTAACCATGTCAAGCTCCGTGTCTGGGTCCAGTTTCTCTACCACCTATGCTGATTTCAAGCAACTTCTACATGATAGTATTATTACTGGTGTTTCCAAACAGTTGATTTCATGGACATTTGTAGCTAATGATGTACCCACTAAAACCACTGTAATATTTACTGTTGTTTTCAGACCCTTTCTCCGCAACAAATTCTTTAAAAGAAAAACAATAGAAAATATGTGTAGATACGGGAGACATATTTCTAAGTAGCTTTGCATTAAATTATTCATATTTTTCATCATGACAACCAGAAATTAGTCCCCAAAAAATCAGGGCTTTTCCTAGTGATAAACAATGTGATGGTGCTGCTTTTTTCCACACTGTATAAACAACAGTTAAGTAACACCTGATATATTGCGTGAATTAGAAGTTCCCCCAAAGCCTGATTTCATTCACATTGATAATTTGGTTAAACAATAATTTCCAGAAACTACAACCTTTTAATAAAGATATTCACTGCTGGCAGAAATCTCATCCCGCTCTCTATTTGTGCCTTTAGTACATTTTCTAAAGGTTCTCCGCACTTTGTTACTTAATTATGCATCATGTTTACCGTACTCATTTTACAATTACATGACGATGCGGTTGTAAGCAGCAGCTGCTTGGGGAGGCGAGGAAGAACCTCGGTTATCTGATAGCTCCCTTGATTCACTTTTCTGCCCCAGAAATAAGAAGCACCTTTGATTGCTCCTTGTAAAGAGGCAGAGGCAAGTCTCTCAAGATATCCCAGCAGCTATTCGTGGTTGTCACTCATGGCAACTGGTTAAAGAGCTGTACAATTTATATTGTTATCTTATTTTGAATGGAGATGCATAATGTGTTTATAATGGCTATAGATACGCCAGACTGCGTTCTATCCATCAGCTGTGTGTGTCGTAAGATCTAGCGCTGATATGCGTTGCACACGTGTTTTAACCGACCAAGGCTCCCTCGCTGTGCCAAAAATCAGACAAAGGGAGCAACAGCCTCCCTGCTTCCAGGGGCTTCGAGGGGACGACAGAGCAGATTTGCAGGAATGTCGCAATAACCCATCACATGGCAAACTGCTCTGATGTGGCTGGGAGGAGAGTTACGACGATAGAGCACCGGCCATGTGCTTGAGCCCTGTGGTTGATCACTCTAGCATCTCTGGGGAGAGCTGTGGCTTCTGCAAACCAACCTTCACCCAGTGATGGCCATGCCCGAGGAGGGCAGAGGACAGGAATGTCCCCAGCAGGCAGCACAGGGTGGCTGTGGGACACTTCATCCCGCACGTCCAGCTGCAAGCCATGCTGCACAGATCCCTCGGAGGTGAGCTCAACTTCATCACCCAGCATGGGGAAAAGCTGAAACAGCTCAGACTGACATAACTCCCCAGACACAAGCAGGACTGCTTCACGCGCAGGACAAACGGAGGGTCAACCTCATCCAGCATTGCAGGAGGGAAAAGGATGTTGCACAAATCCTCAGATGGGGCAGGCTTTGGTCTTCGGGACAGCAGACACATGAGACTGCTTCGGGGAACTGAGGGTGCAGGGCACGAGGCCCTTTCAGTTCCTTGCAGGCATCATAGCACATTGCACAAGGAGCAAAGGAAGAGTGCGGCACGCATTGTACCCTTGAGGGACATGTGAGTTGTGTTACAGACTCACTCCATGATCTACCACTCCGAATTAACTTGCGGCAGGGATGGAGACCCTCTGTTTTGGTTGTTACTGGTTTAACCAGTACAGACGTAGGTCATGCTGTATCACTTGATCTTAGAGCCGAAGAATGTTTCTTGACATGTTAAATCCACCATGAGTCCCACCAGTTGGGCCTGACCAGGGAGAGAGGTAAAACATGGTAGTAGGGCCACATCTTGGGTGAGCACCTTCCTTTTGGTGTTTGCTGGAGTAATAGGGTCTCTCTAGGAGTAATAGGGTCTCTCTAGGAGCTTGTCTCTGAAGTTGGCAGAAGCGTCCTTTGCTCCCGGTTCAGATACAAAAGGAACAAGGATAGGTTTACTCACCATCAGCACTTCTAGAAGAGGGGGTTTGGGGTTTTTTTACTGCTTGTGGGGGTAATGCTGAAATCTCCTGGTGCAGCAGATAACATACAGCTGAGGATGCTCTGTCAGCTGCCCATCACCCTGCTTTATTTCAATCCTTCCTTTTGCAGTTGCGGTTCTTTCCACGATGTGTGCCTATACTTCTAAGCAATTCCTACTTACAGAAGGTAAGACAAATGACCAAAACTGAAACTTGCCCAGAGGCAGATATGGTTTTTCTTACATTAATTAAAGAAATTAGGAGATGATGAAGGCGTAGCCACAGGAAATATTTCAGTTTTTATGTCACGGGCTGATAAATTTTGATTTAGAGGAGAGATTTTTAAATCCCTCATTGATGGCTTTCAGCACGTCCCTTTCCAAAAGTCACTAGCAAGCTCAAACACAGACTGCTCAGGAGAGTAAATTACCAGGAGTAGTAAAGCTGGGGCTCTTAATTATGCTGGAACTCATTGCTCCCTTTTCTTCTGAGTCTTGAAGGTTTGCTCAGTTGAGAAGGCTGAAATCAGAAGCTTCACCTAGTAACTAGCCAAAGCCTCCAGTTTAAGAGACGTCAGCCTTATCCTTCAGTAACAAAGTGAAAGCATTCCTGTTGTTCTCCCGTGTAGGCAAATGTCATTTTTCCTCAAACTTTCCTGATGTCTCCAAAACCTATTTTTCACAATTTATGATTTTCAAGCCCATTTACATTCCCATTGAATATCAATAGTTGTCCAGAAATACTAAATGGTAATGAGAAAAGCTGAAGGGCACTCATACATGGAAGAAAAAGGAGACTGAAGGTCTTTAATTTGTCCCTTTCCTGTGTTAGTGACTAATTTCAAAATTGTGAACATTTCAAACAGTTTTACACACACATTTGAAAGACAAGGCTTCCCTATATTGACGGATCTCATTCCCAAAAGAAAAAACCATGGGGTTTTGTCAGTTTTTCCAAAGACAGAAGCCTTTTATTAGATCATAAATTATTGGGAGGACAGAGTTGATAGACTTCTTTAGGCTGATAATGTACTTTGAAAGAAAAGGCAGTTTTACACTTCTGCAAAATCGTATTTAAAATATTTATATACCTATCAACGGAGACACTGAGGTAATTCACCTCTGGGTCACTGGTTCAAAACCAAACCGGCTCTTTTACATCCAAAACGTGTTGCCTTCTGACAGCTGTAGAGTTGCCTAGACTTTTTTGTTATGACCCTATTAAGCTTGCCCCTTGCATCGCATAGTCCTCTTGGATAAAATTTGGCAATGTCCTAGGACTGGACAAAAAAGAAAATAAAGGTGAACTTTTTGTTTTAGCAAATTTTCAGAATGAGGTGGGTGAGATATCACAGGACCAAGCAATAACTTCTCTACTCGGGCTAATACAATATGTACTATTAGGAAATGCACTGTGTATAGCTCATAAACTAGCTAGTCTGCTGTACACAGAATGCCTGCAGTCTCATAAAATGTTATTCTTTTGCTTTATCTTGTTACTATAATGTGAAGCTTCATTAAGCCGCCAGATGAATCATATAGTAATTGGATATAATGAATTTAATTATGTAATTTCTTTTTTCATAATGAAACAAAGTCATATTTTACAAACAGGCAAAGTATTGTTTGGAGTTACAGATTTAAGCTAACGTTTGGCAAGAAAAGCACAACTGAGGACTGATGGCTCCTCTTTTTTTTTTCCCCTCTGGTTTTATCTGACCTTCACTGTTTGGATTTGTCCGCGCAGGGACCACAATCACAGCTGGGCTAAAGGGAGAAAACTTGATGTTCACAGCCCGTGGGTGCTGGTGGAAGGTGAGCCACCTCCAGCAACTCATCCTCCGTCTGCATGGTGGAGCCGAGAACCGAGAGCAAGTCTCATGCCCGGAGGAAGCAGCGTGGGGATGACCAAGCAACATCACCAGAATTACCCTAATGAGCCTGCCTCAAGATCCGGCATCTTCTCTCCATTACTGGCCAGAAATGCGTGTTTCTTTTCGGTTTTCACCCCAGCAGCTTGCAGGGGGTGAGAAAGCAACACCCCTGTGTTAGGGTCACCCTTCGCTGCAGTACCTACTCTCAGGCCATGCCAATCTAGCAGCTCACAATTAAACAACAACCTCATCTCTAAGGGAGCTCCTTTGCCGGGAGCCTGATCCTGCCGCTCTCAGGTGCCGCCGATTCCTCTGCGAGACGGACGGGCTCGGAGTCTCCCAGAGACAGCTCAACATTTCACTGGGCGAGGTATTAATGTCAGCCCTTCCCTTCCGAACTCCCATTAATGACTTTCTGATGACCCGTGCTTATAATATCCTCCACCCTTCTCACTACTTGGCCATTGAGGATGTTCCAAGGAAATGAAACCTAATGATAAAACAGTACTTGAAATATCAACATCCCTGGCCTAATTAGAGCCGGGCCAATGGGCCCTAATTGCATAACTGAAATGCACCCAGTTGAGTTCTTTCTATTGTAACTTGACTACACGTTTCGGCCCTGATTAATGGAGCCAGCGCTGCAAAATAAAATGCAGTTAATTTATTGTAAGTTTTATTAGGCATATAAAAGGAGACCAGGAATTACTAGCCTTTCGTTGCTAGAGATACATTTCATCTATGACTCAGACCAGATTCTTCACAGATTAAGCTTGTTAATTTTACTTATTGCCAACATTCTTCACCGCATTGCTGGAGCGAGAGCCACAGGCTCTTGTCTAGAGCGGACGGTATGAAAAGAACCGGGGGCCTTAGACAACAGTAACATTAACTACTTTGTCCTTTTAATTCATCTAATTACATGCAAGAAAAAAGAAACAGACCATTTGCAGGCTGCCTTTAGTTGCCTTTCTACAGTGATGCTGAGCCAGTGCTTTTGTAGGCTTTTTGTTGTCTTATTAGCGAGCTTTTGTTCAGAGAGATGGTTAAAGCCATTTTCAGCAGCTAGCGAGATGAAACAGTTTCAATAAGGACACAATGTACTTGTTTAAATTACCTTTCAAAATGCTTGAAACCATTAAGGGGGAGGTGCTACAAATAGAAGTTGGATTTTTTTTTGTTATAATGTTTTACCCTAATAATAGCTTTTATTTTATTATAATCCATTAGTTGACAATATTATTCTATAGATTATTAGGCTGCAATTTTGTTATTTCATCACACTTTCAGCACTCACTCACAGAGCTGGAAACCACAAATCTCCGTATAATATGCTTTCAATTTTGTTAAAATCTGTATTTAACCGGTTTGGCTGTGAAACATCTTGGGAGAAAATGTGTTTTTAATTCTGTCCTGATTAGCGTAACGGTTGACAGGGCTGAGTAGTGACATGATGGTATCTTATTTTCTACTATTCCTCCTGTTACCTTTTCCCCGACAGATTTTATTTATTATTTTCACTTCTCCAGAGCTAACAAGTCCAAGTGTAATCCACAACTTCCACTAAAGGGAATTTATCCCTTGTTGAATGAACATCACAGTTAGAAAATCTAATTAAAAAGAGCCGATGTTCCTGGTTTGCTGGCAGGCTAATAGTAATGTGAGGCTTTTGAAAAATTTAGTGCCTACAGGTAAAATAAAAGTGTATTTAGCATTCAGTGGTCACAAACAGAAGGTGATTCAGAACTGTAGCTGGGCAAGACTGGGAAATAAGGCAGGCAAGACTTCTTGGGTAATGTGGGGAAAATGGTAATATGTTTTTCCTGTTCCACATCTTCGGTTTACTTACCTAAAATTGCGCTGGTGTCGTGGCTATGGCAAAGAGCTGAGCTCTCTGCAAGACGCGGCTAAAATTTGGAATATAATTTTTTTAATAAACATTTACAATCATTTTTCAATCTGCATATTTTTTGTAGTTATTGGAAGTGAACCTAGTGCTGAGGAAAGATTTCTCGTGCAACGTGCAGAGCTAAACAACCGGCAAGCCAAGACAGACCAGCAAGGACAACTTCTCTCGGCTCTGTGACTGTCCTGGGTGCAAACGGGGTGACCCCAGACGGCTGAACTGGAAACTTTGACATTTACGCTGCCTTTACGCCGAGTTTGGTCTGGTTGACCTCCACCTGTGGGATCAGAGCCTTTTCTCACACTGCTCCAACCCCTTCTGCTGGTTTTGCGGCGCATCCCGGAGACCTTATGTGTGGGGCTACCGCTGCGCGGTTAGATCAGCTCCACGGGAGCCCCGTATGGACAGGGAACTTGAAAACGAGATCTGCTGTTGGAAACTAAGGGAAGGGAGGTGGGCTGGGCAGCGAGCAAGCAAGGAGAAAGGCTACGGGAGCTGTGCCCAAATCCATTTCTTGATACTAAACCCGATACAGGTTACTTTCAACTGTTCATATCCTTTCTGCATTTTTTTTTTTTTAACAAATCAGGCTAATACAGCATTTACAATGTCATTTATGTGTATTACCACAGGATTTTACAGTCACGTTCCCAGTGAAACAGTCAGGAAGATTATAGCGGCGGCTTCTGGCACGGGCTCGCTCGGCTGACTGGAGCCCACGAGCACTGCTCGTACGGAACAAGCAGTCCCTGCCATCCCAAGACAGCCCCTCCTGATCCACCGCTCACACTTGGGACGAGCGAAGGACTCATTAAGCCTCGCTCAGGTCCAGCCCGGCCAGTTCCGCAGGTCAGATTTAGCAGCTTTAGGGCTGATGTAACTTTTGCCCCTGACTGTGATCCCACAAGCTGGTCCACGGAGGAGACACCACGGAGGCCTTCGCTGTGGTTCTTGGCAAGCCTAGGGATGTGCTCACGCAGATCAGACTCCAGGACGAGGACCTAGGACACTGGATAAATATTTTTCCATAATGTGTCATGAAATTCATTGACAGGAGCAAAACAGACCTATGCTCTAAGGAGTCGTTTAACTGGCTCAAACCATCTACAGTCGCGTTTTGCGTGTGAAACAAGTTACATCCCAACTTATTACTTATTGTGAGAAGATGCTTCCCCCACAGGTTGCCAATACTCTAACACACCATTTGTGATCTAGAGACGCTGATTAAGGGATTGTAAGGACCAGAAAATTGTGGCCATGCTCCAGGAAAAAAATGTGAATATTTGATTAAAGTTGAACAAATGTAGGAAAAAAAACCCACCCTTGCCTTTCAGCGCACACAGGATGGAGCAGGGCCTTAGCTCATGCGTGTTTTGTGCATTTGCTAAGCTGGCTGCTGACTTTGTGTATCCCGAATGCGATTACAGTTTATCTTCCGCAGCCGTCACAAGAGAAACATTTTTAGGTAAGGAATGGTAGGAAACCGTGATTCCCTACCATTTATTCTCCTCGAGTAAAACTGGAACAGGGGCGCGTATATTCATGTTTTGTGAATTAAAATCTTCTGTCTTGCTGTAGATGTGCCTAGCGCACGCAGTGAGTTTCTGCCGTGGCGTGTTACAAGAGGTTGGAGAGATTTGTTTGCGGTGAGACTTAGCGCCTGCTTCCACTGCGCTGATTTGTACACCCGGACTCCTAAGTACGAATATGAAGTCACAGAAAATCTATACCCACTTAAATATCTAATTCCCTAGCTGAACAATCCAATTGGTGAATAATAAATTTATAGGAATACTATGTGTTTTATGGGATTTTAAGAGAGTTTTTCTTTTCCTTATCTTTTTCACTACTTCCAGGCAAACCAGAAAATAATTCAGGGAAGTCTGCCAATGAAAATGAATTCTTCCATAAAATTATCAACAAGTCGGAAAGTGCTCATAGTCTGTTATATCTTAAATTACCGGTGTGGTTTATAATATCTTGCAGAGAGAATATCATGTTCCTCACGTCCTCTTCCAGATAGATTTTTCTATAAAAAATAATAAAACTTAAAGTATGCTGGGAGTCATGAATATGTGTGTGCAACTTATGGCAACTACAGGAGACCAATAGCAATTTTTATTCTCTACAAAATGTAACTCATTTCTTTTTAATGGTAATATGTTTGCTCAAAGTGCGTCTCTTCAGGCAGATCGAGGAAAAACTATAGAGACCTCACACAAATAGCTCTTTTGATATTCCTTCTGATAAGGCCACCCTTTTAGAGAACAAAAATTAAGTTTGGCCGCACATTGTAACATCCATGTGTTTGACCATTGAACGCAATGTGTGGCCATTAGAAATAAAAGAAAAATCAATAGGGTTTCATTAAAACAGCAGGCAATCAGGGCTATGGCACTAGCTTAATTACAGTTTCAGTAGCATTTGCTTTAATTGGAAAGAATAAAAGAAGTGAAGTGGAGTGAATGAAGAAATTAGCATATCTATCACTGTTGTCACATTGTGCTGTGGCCTTAAAGCACTGTTTGCTCTTTAGTATCCCTGATGCTTTGTGAGGCCCTGAAAAAATATGGAAAGGCAATTAGCAAATAATCAGATTGCACCTTTGCAGGATTCTAATTAAAGATCTTTATAATGCCGGGAATGTATTTTTTTATCTTTATTATATACAGCAGATATAATTTGCATCAGTTGCGTTCGTCCAGCGTCGTGCATACGTACGTATAACCGAGAGGAGAGGAAGGGTTTGTACGACACGTTCGATGCTCTCCAGTGGGAGTTATCCTGCAGACTGCTGTCGCACAAAAAACGCTCTTCATACACCAGCAGCCTCCGGCAACCAGGTCACTGTCCAGTCGGTAGGCAACTTAGTAAAGAGGCAAGAAATGAAGCCAGTGCAAACAAACTGTGTCTCCTGGGCTTGGGGCTGGGGCAGCACAAGGACGCATCCAGATTCGTGCTGCCCTCAGCCATGGACCAGTATGAGTAGACAGCGTGGTGGCCCCTGCCGCCCCTTAGTCCTCTACAAGAGTGGAGGATACACAGCTGACGCCCTGTAAAATTCACTGCCAGGCTCCAGGCTGGTTCTTGGTGACCCCCCAAGACTTGTGTGAGCTTCAGGTGTGGACCTGAGCAAACAGCTACTCCACGTGCAGAAGACAAGCCACCCCATTCAATGTTTTCCCACCATCGCAGTCAGTGACAGAGCAGGCATCATCTCCAGTCCTGGCCGTCTGAGAAGGACACCATCCATGGGCTCCTGCTAAAGCAACCTTAAAAGCTGAGGTTATCAAAGACATATCTTTACAGGCGTTGTCATTTCGTGGACTCAATAGCTGTCAGCAGCCAAATTGGATCTGGGACAGTTCTCTCACTTCTGTCTCACCCTATAAAACTCTTCCTTCATACTTACGGAGATCAACCCGCAAAGTGGCATTTTTACTTCTTTTATGCAGACATCTGTTGAGGCCAACAGCTACACCAAAGCACAGCTAATACTAGTGAGATCACAGGTAGGCCAAAAATTATGTAAAAGAGCTAATATATTATTCTGACTACTCATGAAAAGTTAATTCAAATGTCAATTATCTTCTTGTTATTAAATTGCTCATAAAGCAATCATGACTTCCATGGATTAATTCACTCCTTGAAATTATTATGTGATTATTTGGGGAAAAAAGAAACATGTTTCTGTTCACAGATTATTCATGAATGATGCTTTACAATTATTTTTGAATATTCTGACAAATATTTAATTTGTCTTGTGTCCCCCATCTCTTACACAATGCTCAATACATACTTGTTTTTGGGGTTTTTTTTTTACCTTTTTCATCTCTTTGTGACGTGACATGACACCTCACGTTTCTTTGAGATACATCGTGTTTCTATAACTCTCAAGTCCCAACTTCTTAAAGCATTTTGTAGAGTATGAGTGCTCCAAATGCCTGTGCAAAGCCAGGATGTTCGGGTAACATTGGACAAAGACACACCAGAGATCAGGGAGCAGAATCTAGACCAAAAGTCTCTGACTCATAGATACGAGACAGCACCTATGTTTGCAAAGTGAAATAAATTCCTAAATATATAGGTAGGTACTTAGAGCAATTTTCAAAGTCATCCTCTCAGCAGTGGATGGTGTAAAGCAAATTAAGAATCAGTGTAAATTAGGCACGTGGAGGGTATAAGTCTCAGCTGGTTTGCAGTTACAAGCTTGCTTGTGAAAACATTATGTGTTCACTATTTCCACCTTCCTTTCATGGCCCTACCTTTATGCAAAGAACAATTCAAAGGATCCATAAAATGGGGAAAGACACTAAAAATCCTACCCATTTTGGGAATTGTAATAAAATTCCCATTTGTAATAACATTTCTGAGCGGGCAAACATTCCTGTGGTTCACACCAGACTACTGCAGAGCCCTGAAGCTTCCCATCGTTTGCTCCCAACTGGAGGACCCAAACTTCCACCCCAAAGTCACCGGCAGAGCAGCTGCGGGGTGTCTCCCCGCAGCCCAGGAGCTCTGAAACACCAGAAGATGGTGACATGAGTACGAAGACATGGACCCAGCTCCTCACAAAGGAGCCGGGAAGAAGGCGGTGTAGGGAGACAAATGTTTTGATGAATTACTACAAACAAAAGTGAATGGAATTAATTGCAGGTTTGATACTGTTTTAAGCACTGTCGAATAAAGCATCCTTTTACGCAGCTACTATTGAATTAACTTGCTAAAGTTACTGTAAATGCCTTTTGGCCAGAGGATTCTTGAAGGGCAGAAATATATTTATGGAGTGGAAACCCAATTTGAGGAGGAACTTCCACAGACACAAACAAATGCCTCAAACCAGTTTGGCAGTACGTGATAACTCTATTTGTAATTAAAGGTTAAAGTATACTTAAACCAGTTTGGCAGTTAAAAACAATTTTAATTGAAAATATACATTTGTAATTGCAAATGGAAAGATTTCCTGTAATAGCAGTAACAGACCCATTTTCTAATAAGATGAACAATACAGTTGATGACTGAAGCATCTGTATATAGTTACATACAGCATTTCTGTACTGCAGGCTGCCAATTTATTTCAGCAGTGAAAAGCTTGATTTATTGTTTGTAGCATTACCATCTGTTGTAGTTATTACAGAAATTATATATAAACCAGTTAGTAAACACTTTGCCCCATTGTCTGTTGTTTTGATAATCACCCATAATAACATCTAGCATCAATATGGTCTTTAAACCCGATTTGGGAGTTAATGGAATAAGAGGAGGCAGTCAGTATATGCACCAGGGTAATGTCATTAGGAATGTTTGTGAAGAACAAATTAAATCAGTTGTAAATTGTGCTCTCAAGTCAGCCAGAAAACCAGTCTTGTTCAGGAGAAGGGATTTATATTTTAACCTCGTGCAGAAAATGTACTTAAGCAGATTAAAATAAAATAGGGACTTCGTCGATGGATGTAAATGGTAATTGCTGGAGCTCTAATGGCTTCCTGTTGGCTATGTCATGCAGTGGGCACAGCTATTTTAAAGTTAACCAGTGCTTGAGGTCATACTTTTACAGATTCAGTCATTAAACAGGACTAGACATGTCACTAAATGGCTGATTATTCAAATGATGAGCCTGCTCAAAAGTTACCCATGTCATATTCTGGACAGAGGATTATAAAAAAAAAAAATTTAAGGTAGAGTTGAAATAAAATAAAGATGAAATGAATTCAAGTATAAGTCAATAGAAGCGTCTGTATGGGGTCTCATTTGTTTTGGATGGCAGACTCTGCTTTATATCAGTTTGTGGCGGTTGGTTAAATTATTCACGTTGGGCTTTTTCTTGTGTACAAATAGTTGTATGCTTCAGAAGCGTAGTCTCTCAATAAATTATCATATACTGAAGTATTCTCTGTATGAGAAGTTGTGCAGGTTGTAGATATATGAGAAATAGATTTATTATATACTGGTGTAATTTATTATGTGCCTGTGACCATTTCTGTTGCCCACCTACACGTCAGCAGTGTCATGTTGGTTTAGCACCATTTTAGTGATATACTGAAAAGTCGACTGTAGAGTTTTCTGAAGGCTCTGGCTGCATGAACCTTTTCTTTCAAAACAAAGTATCACTTCTCATAGATAATCCTCTCCTTGTTTCATCTGCACCAAGGATGATCAATATGGTCTTGTTTATAGGTGAAATATTAAGGGAATACTCTGAGTTCCAGTCATATACGAATTAGTACGGCAAATGTCGGGCTAAAAATAACGGTTTTCATAGGTTGGTAGGTAAGAAATAACCACTAATATTTAAAACACAAGCACTATCTTTGCATGGTTGTCGTTAGTAGATCTTCTGCTCTGACAGGGCCCATGAGCTTTAGACCTTGCCAAGGAGAACCGGAGAGGAGAGAGGTTGCTTCCAGGGCTGAGGGCATCCCGGAGAAAGCCTGCCGATGCCACCTCACCGCCGGGCCAAAACCCTGGTGACAATTCCTCACCAAGTGAACCGAGAAGGAAAGACCTGTCACGGGGTGAGGTTCTCCAAGCTTTGTGAGCAAACCCGGGATATTCTCTCTGCCCCGAAAAGCCCCAGCTGCCAGCGCAGACCCCAGAGCAGAGCAGAGAAACGGAAGAAAATGAAGGGAAGGAGAAAACCTGTTGTGCAGATGGGAATTAGAAAGCAAGAGAGAGAGAGAAAGAGAGAGAGAAAGGAATGTGTTTGGAATATTTTCTCTACGAAACAACCTGAGGGAGAGAGTATTTTTCATAAACTAATACAATTATTTTAATTAAAAATCCTTAAAATATTAATGGAAGGTGTCTGAAGGCAGAGTTAATTATAGCTGTGCCACTCAGCCATAGTTAAGGCTCTGTCAGGATTTCTATTATGAATGTTGGGTTTTTGAGAGGTAATAACTCAGTCAGTCCAAAATTCATAATGGGTAAAACTTTATGTTGAAGTTCTCAGTATAGGTGTTGATTTTTTTCCTTTGTTTCCCGTATTTCTTAATCGATTTGGTTCTTTTCGAGGTGTGGAAAGACAATGGTTTTGAATGGTTGGATAGATGGCTAAATGGATCAGGGGTACTACAGTTTCAGGGCATGCAGCTTCCCTTTGCAATCCTGCAGGGAGCGGGTATTGGAGGCTTTGTGAATATGAAAGTCAGGAGAGGGAGATGAACATTTTTGCCACAGCCAAGGGCTGTACTCGGATCCAAGTGGGACTGATCCCAGAGGTCCAGCCCAACCAGCAGCATAAGGAGTGGGGTTAAAGCTCCAGGACTTAGAGTCCAGCTTTCAACAGGGACGCGTTGCTGCGGAGGGTTCATCTGGCTACAGGAGACATAATCTGGGATCATCTCAAGCAACGTTGTCAAGCACTGGGACGATTCACTGCATTGAAAAATAAAGTAAAAGCACAGACGGACTGTGTAGGGACTCCGTAGACTCTTTGGCACAAGTCTTATGCATCGCAGGAGCGAACTATACCTTTTATCATTTGCGGTAACATTTTTATTGATTTCTTCTTGGGAATTTAAAATGAAAGACCGTACGAAATAGCATCTCTCACACATATGGTGAAGAAACTGTTGGTAGGTAGCAGTAAATTTCATGCACAAAATAATATCCTTCACATTTATTTATTTTTAATTTCACCTAAGTTTCATTCACTTCAGCAGATAAAGCAGCTTTGTTATTTTCCCACAAAAAAACATAGAACACAAATTTATGTCACTCCTGAAAGCAAAATCTGCTGATAAATACCAGAGTTCTTTTCTTTGCCTAAACTCAGCCATTAAACCACTTCCACTCTGGTGAGAGATCTGGCTTGCATATACCATATTAGTGTGAAAATTACCCTAAATACGAATGCAACAACGTTGCTTGCAGGCTAATGGCTAATATTGTATGCACTGGCCAAAAAAAAAAAAAAAATCATTGCCTGCATGTTTACTATGTCATTTGCGTTAGTTCTGCTGGCTGATTTTCATAGCATGTTACAGCTGCTGGGGGAGAGAGGGAAACCGGAGAAAATGCACATAGTTTCATTGCAAGCATCATTCTATATCCACACAATACTGTTACCTCGTACTTTGCAAAGATATCTGCCAGCAGGTAGAAATGCATTCCTTTCTCGCTACTATATAGGATTATTTGGTAACCATTTAATGAAAGATTGCAATATGCTAGTAGCAGAACATTTTTTCACCTGCTGGGTAGTTGTTCAACTCAAACTACTTAAAGAGACGGGCTACCATGAGAACACAAAGACACAGCCCTGAATAGGCTACCAGTGATTTTTTTTTTTAAACAATATCTATCCTAGTATTATGCAGTCACAGTAGTTATTACAAAGTAAAGCACCGACACTCCACAAGTTTGAAATGTGAATGTTCTAATAAGAAAGAATTACATTTGTTTCGTTTTCTGTCCTTGTTACTTTCTTCCTTGTGATAATAGATTCAGATTTTGTGCCATTATCTGGTCTTATTAAAGGAAAGTGGTATCAAATTTAATACTTCCTATATAAAGTAAGAGAGCACCTGCTCATAAAATGTATTTTCCATGCACCTCGCAAAATACAGGCAAATTAACAAAATGGCTCTACTATATTAGAACAAGGGCACAACTGTTACTATCTGTATAAGATTGATTTTGACGAAGATTATAGGAATGGTATTTGTCTGACAATGCCAAGCACTCAAAATTTATCCTTTTTGTGTTTTTTATTCAAAATTGTTCATTCTTAACGTGACATTGCAAGAACTATTTTTCTAAATTATAGCTTTTTTAATATAGGTTTTAGAAAGTACATCTATGTCAGAATTTTTTTCATATATAATGTCCTGGATTGCATTATCACATAGGCATGATGTACAAGCCTGGACCCTTAATGTGTGAGAAGATGTAGCCTTTATTGGATAAAACACATGCTAACCTGGAAAATGGGACGTGTGTCATCAAATGAAAATCCGCATTATGCATGAGACTCCTCAGTTTGGAACGAGACCATCCGCTACAGCAAAATGGATCCGTCCCTGACAACAGGAACATTTTAACCGAACCAGGATTTCACCTTTTTCTCTTGCAAGGTGCCTGCAACCCTGTACTAAAGAGATTTTTAGTTATACAAAAGCCGGGCTTACTGACCAGCCTTTCCAGATCAAAATGCTGTTGAATGTTTGCTCCTCATCACGGTGAAGCATCAGAGCATCCCACTGCCCGCATCCCTTGCTTCCCAGGTGACATCAGGTCCATCCAACCTTGCTTTCCTCCTGGGGCTGAGTAGACCCTTCCCTTATTGCCTGCCCAAGAGCATTCATGGCAGGCAAGACTGGAAGCCAATTACACCGCTTCAGACCCCCTGGAAGATCCTTCTCGCTTGAAGGAATCACTGATGGCTCCGTTAAATCGCTTCTCTTTTACCAACGGAGAGATGAAAGGGACCAAAGCTGGCAATCAGTCCCTGATTGATAACTGCAGCGGTGGCAGCATGAGAAGCAGGGAAAGAGGGAGAAGCAGGTCGGGAAAGGAGGAGAAGTGATGAAGCATGCACAAATCCTGCTTTTGAATAGGTGATCTAAGACCAGGCTTCTGACGGTGCTTCTGCATCTAACTCATAAATATAAAAAGTTTTACAAGATGGTATGAAGCTTCCAGCCATCTGTTCCCTCCAAAAAACTGTTGTACGAGTGTATGGCACCATCACACCGCCCTGCCCTTCCCCTGTATCTCGTCCAAGGGATGGTTCTCCCAACTCAAATGAGAAGCACCATTTATTTACATCCGTAACACATCGCTGTCTGGTAACGTCAGGCTCTGGGATTCAGGGGAACAAAGTGCAATGCATATTGTATTTTATTGGTGATTGAAATAGAGAAAAATGGTTTCTTTTGAATTTGCTGGTCCTGGCAGGTTGCAGGCAGCCAAGCTTGAAGGAAAAGATAAAGTGAATACTCCTTGGACCACATCACTCTTTTAAATATAGCACACCATTAAGTCCAGCTTGGTTTTACATTCTTGCAACATGACTCTTGTTTCAGTTATTTACTTCTGTTTCCACATAAACGTGGGAATTCATAATCCACAGATGCCGCCTATCCATTGTACTGTACTGAAACAGCATGTGCTGAACTCTTGAACTGTAAAACGTATTGATTATTGTTTCCTTTTGTAATTTTTATTTACTCACAGGAAGATTGCTCTTTATTACTCTTCTCAGCATTTCCTTCATATATATATTGTTTCTAGTGTAAGGCCCAGATTCAAGTCCACAATGAAGCACTTCCCTGCAGAGAACAAAAATCCTGTCTGAGCTGAAGTTACTCTAGAAGCCTCAAACTGCAAATGCTTGCAAGAGGGAGTAAATATATGCAAGATGCTTGTTACTCGTGTGTGCAGGTGATTGTAGATCTCAGTCTAATAGGAAATAACAACAGTGGAAGAGAACTGGAAATTCTCAGGGTAAGTTATTTGTCTATTTATTTTACAATAGCAACGTTGCCAGTTAGTCTATAAGGGAGCTGTGGAATTGTCTTAAATAAATTGAAAATTTCCAGGGTATTGCTGCAAAGGAACAGGGGAAATCTGTAAGCCATTGACTGCTTTAATCTCATTTACTAATGCCCCATCACACTGTGAGAGCGAGAGCCACAGACAAACTGGCAGGGCTTAAACTGTTATTATTGTGCAGAAACTTGGTTTTGACTCGGCCGGCCGTGATGAGCAGGATATGCTGACCCTTGAAAAGATACCAACGTGGTACCATTTCTGATAAAACGATGCTTCCAGCTTTGGAGTGGAGTAAAATCTATCCATGCTCTCTTTGCTAAAATGCCAATTAGTGACACCAGACGTGATAATTGTGCAGAGGATTCAGCTAAGGCTGACCTTGCCTGGCGTTCCCCAGGCCAACAAATACATTGACTTCTAGAAGAGTCTTGCACTTTGTATTAATTCAGTATCAGGAACGAACTGGTAGCCATGAAACATGGGTAACACATACCAATTTCATTAAGAAAGCTTTAATGATGATTTTATATTAAAGGATTGTTTAATTTTTAGAAACATGGGGAAATGTTTAAAAAAAATAACCAGACACATCTTTGGCTGTGTTGCAAATCTGTAGTTCACACTGATGGTGACAGAGAGTTCAACAGTATCTACACCACCACCAAAGCCTATCCTGTGACCTGGTGATGTAACTGAGCCTCAAGAACATAAAGCAAAACCAAGCAAAACCCTCAGATAGATTGTGCAGTTCACCTGGACTTGTTCCATGAGTAAATATTTTGGGATGTTTGCTTTGGCTCAAAACAGCCATGAAAAAAAAATGACCAAATTCACTGTTGGTATTAAATAAGTGTGATTCCCTTGGGATGACTGTAACACATCATTTTTTTTCCAAGAATTTAGGTACTGCCCCTATATTACTAAATACCTCTTTGCAGAGAGTTACGCGAATTATAGACACCATACTGCTGGTGTCTTTTAAAGACTTATGCACCGTCAGGCATAAATAATTATACAAGCAAAGAATCAGAGAATCAGAGGATTTAGGTATCTCTAAACCATGAACACATGACAGTTAGACCACAGAAAAACAGGAAAAGCAAAAACAAGAGACAAAAAATAGGACATCTCCTCCAAAACAAAACACTGGTCTCCATTCATGCTTACTTATGAGAACATATCGCATCAGATATCACGGTTCCATAAATAACAATTAAGATCGCAGAGTAATTTAGTTCTTTGTCAGTAACGAAGTCCACATGAAGAGCATGGATGCTGACTTGGCTCGCAGAAGGAATTGAATAAACTGGACACTGAGCCAAATTGACTTGTAATCAGGCCACAACTTTAAAAAGTCGCACAGTCCTCAAAATGCAAACATATGCTGTATTTTTATAGGATCAATCACAGCTACTACCTTTAATTAATGATCCAGTTCCACCTCCGACCAATAAGTTTGTAAATCTGGCAGACTTCACGGTCATGGCCATGAACTGACACATGCGAATAAACCCTCGCTTCTGGCCAGGTTTGTGTCTGGGATAAACAACGGCGCTTGTCCGCCTGCCAAAAGCCGTTTACTCACACTCACTCACATATACACAACCAGCCACAAATGTAGTCTCAACACTCAGGGAAAAACAGATTTAGAAATTGTCTGTCTGGAGAAATAATCCCAAGCAGCTCTTGCAGAACAGCTAATTCTCCAGGGCTCTGTCCTCCCGCTCGACGGCCACCCTCGCTCCAATAGCTCCTTCGAGCTCCTTTGGGCAGTGCATGGTGCTAAACTGCACAAAGACACTTCGAGTGCAGTGTTGAAGTGTCCAAACTGGGAGTTACTGAGGAATCATTATCATGCTTGAAATTTAAACCCCACCCTTGTTCAGTGCTCACTCCCTTGTATACACCAGCTCTTCTTATTAAAAAAAAATATAGCTCAAAGCTAGGGAAAAAAAGACACATTATTCCAGAACAAGGAGCTCAATTTATTTTATATGGACTTTTGACAGATATTAAGAGCAATGTTTTCAAAACCATTAGTTTATTTTCTGCTCATTTTTCAAAGAAAATAGGTAGTCCAAGAAAAAGCAGCGATGGGCTGCTCTGCTTACCTCGAGTTGATCCAGAAGACATATAGCTACGTCAGTTCGCAGCTTCTTCCAGTAGCTGAGCCCAGCCAGCAGTTCAGGTAGACTTAGATGAAACATGCTTTGTGCCTGAAGTCAGGATTTCAGTTTTCATACGTACGTTCAACATACAGTCCTCCTTTCACACGTACTGCAGGCCAGAGACCGATGTCAAATGGCTGCAGAGTAGCATGGGATCTACAGGCGTGAGGTGAGGTGGTAGCCCTGGTACTGAATGTCTTCTCTTTCGGGACTGTATTTCAGATCCACTGTTCTTGGTTTTTCTGGTGCCTCCACGGGAACTGGTTACAGGATTTCCCAGGTTACGGGGATTTAGGAGATCACACGCTCCAATAACATCCAGTTTATGTCAGTAGAGGTTAGCACCAAAAATTCAAGACCTAATTTTATGTCCATCTTATTTTCCTGATTGCATTTGACGCTGTAAGAGGGTTTGTCATCCTTCACGTTCCTAGCGGCGTAAGGAACCCTTTCCAATGGACTGTGAGGATCTTCTGCAGGCATTCCTGTTGCAATGAGCCTACTTTCCTATCAGTTGCTATTCCCAGTCCCAGCTTCTAACGACAAGGAGGTGCAGCAGCACTCATCTGGGCTCTGCACTTTATTTCCAAAATTTAGGATTTCACAGGAGCCAAAAACAATCATCTGACACCCTCATTGCAGCAAGAGAGAGGATAAAGACCAGGAAAACCTGTAATGTTTCCACTGCCAGATTTATGGAAAGAAAATAGCACATGACCTTTATGATTCTGTCATTATGAGCCACTTTTCAGGAGAGCTTCAAGAGAATATCTGAACAGTTCTTTGCTTTTCTACCTGAAAATGAAACACTACCAAATTTCTAGTCTTCAAAGTAGACAAGTAAAGTAAATTCACTTTATCCAAAGGCCATTGAGCAGGACACGAGCACAGTGCCTTCAGCTAAATGAGTTCCCCAGGTAAAGCGAATGCTCCTAGTACCAATGAATCACACCGCCAGGTTTGCCATTTGGCGTTCAGCATTTAGATGTAAGGTTTTAGCTGCATTCTTATTAAGCAGAGATTTTTGCCTATCGAAAGCAACCTTGAAATAACCGGGGGAAAATTGCTATAAACCAAAAAAAGAACAAATAAAGAAAAGGACTGAAGGAAAGGTGAAATGCCTTTTTTGGCATAAATATTAGCACCCGTCACAGCAGCTGGCTATTCTGACGATGGGGGCACTTTGGGAAAGGTTGGTTGAAATGACTACGGACGAGTTCCTAAAGACATGAAAGGTGGTAACTTTTCCTGCAACCCTTCCACGCAGACCCCAGAGGGGGTCACTTGCTCCACTTGCCAAACTTACAAAGTCAGATTTGTACCTGATACTGGGATCAAGGGGAAACACTCTTACATCGTCTGGTTCCCTATAGGCTACAGGACTGTCCATACCAGTTAAACCCTGCTCTCTGCCAGTAACTTGTGGATGAACGGGGCACATACTGAGAATGACGTCCAATCCTGATTTTGATTCCAGCACATCCATTGATAAAGTCTTGCAGTGGCCAGTTACTGCATTTTCATATGCATAACTTCAAGTAAACCACATGTTCTTAAAACACTATTCCTCAAAAACTGTCCCCAAACAACCTCAAAAAGACCCTCAGTCTGCTTGGGAGAAAGACACTGAAGTGAGATGACTAAGGAAGGCTGGGACCAGGGGCAGGACTACCCCTGAAAGGAACAGGTAACATTTACTTTCCTTCTCTCACCCCTGCAGGTATAAACCACCCCGCTGCTGAATTCCTTCTTGTTTTTACAGCTCTAAGGCTGATACATATGAAAATATATTGCTTATAGAGGTCACAGTGTGGGTCATTTCCAGGTTGAACGCAATCTGATGTCATACATATTGCTGCTGACTATAATGTCCCATGAAAATGTCTGTTCATTTAACAAAGGCTTGAGAGCAGATCAGACGGACTGTTACTGTTGCATTTAAACATAGAGAAATACATTAATTGTCACCACCATCTCTTCAGTGAGATAGAATAGATGTACTTAGACTTGGCCAAGTGCAAGGTCCTGCACATGGGTCAGGGCAAACCCCGGTGTCAATACAGGCTGGGTGGAGAATGGATGGAGAGCAGCCCTGCTGAGAATCATCTGGGGTGCTGGTGGATGAAAAGCTGGACATGACCCGGCAATGTGCGCTCGCAGCCCAGAAGGCCACCCGTACCCTGGGCTGCATCCCCAGCAGCATGGCCAGCAGGGCGAGGGAGGGGATTCTGCCCCTCTGCTCCGCTCTGCTGAGACCCCCCTGCAGTGCTGCCTCCAGCTCTGGGGCCTCAGCACAAGAAGGACAGACTTTTTAGCAGGCCCTGTTGCGATAGGACAAGGGGTGATGGTTTTAAACTAAAAGAGGGGACTTTTAGACTAGATCCAAGGAAGAAATTTTTTACAGTGAGGGTGGTGAAACACTGGCACAGGTTGCCCAGAGAAGCTGTGGATGCCCCATCCCTGGAAGTGTTCAAGACCAGGTTGGATGGGGCTTTGAGCAACCTGGTCTAGTGGAAGGTGTCCCAACCCAACCCATTCTATGATTCTATGATTCATTTTCACTAATACATCCACTCAAGGAAGAGACCAATCTATGAGAAACAGCTGCAGTAAAAAGTTCAAAAAGAGTATTCCTAATGAAAATTAATGTTTCTAAGCTAGTTTTAGCTGAAGCTTTCTACACTTCTCATCTCCAAGACCCAACTGCAGACCTATACTTTACCTCAAGAGCTGCAGAAATACTGTAACAAACTTGTCCCTAGATAGCTGTCTAAAGTCTCTTCTTTCCAGCTCCTTCATTGACCAGGCAAACTTTGAGGGGTTCAGGACACCTTCAAAGGCAAGTGTTGACCTCCCGATGGTCTTTTCCCACAGTCAAACTCACCGGGGTTCATGGAGTCTTCCAACCTGGGGGATGAAGTAGGGCTAAGGTCTAAAGATTGGCAGGACAAAAGCACAAAGGATCCAGTTCTGCAATGATGCATATTATTGAAAATTATACAAGTGAAAAGCTTCTTGAGGCTGTGTTTTAATAGTGGTAATGGTTAGACTGTTGACCTAAGCAGTGGGGAGTCAAAGGGGAGTCAGGTTATCTACGTAAAGTCTGTATAATGCCTCAGAGTGACCCAGGCTGGTCACTGCTCAGTCTCGAGACCATTTCTGAGGTTATTTTCTTGAGTTGGCCAGCTGAGCAGGCACCAGTCTGACAAATTTGGGGATTCTCTAAACTCTGCTTCCCACAACTTTGCACAGCAAGTTTCAAAGCAAGTTTAATTCTGCAGCATTCCCTTGTTTTTGGAGATCCTCTTGGGCAAATATGTGCCTTGTCTGCTTCCTGAGTAACTTTGAACACCTGGGTGATGGCCATCTTTGTCTGCCTCCCTTCCTCCTCCTCCTCCATGGCATTTTTCAAAGCTTTGTGCAGATATTGACTGATTGACTAATGGAAAAATGAACAGAGGCATTCAGGTAAGCACTTAAACCATGCACTAAACTTCAACCATGTGTTTAAAACCTTCCTCAGTAATAGGCTTTTCAGAAGTCAATAAGGAGGACGAATAGCCCTAAGGTTTCAAGTTGCCCGGTGTGCAATTAACGGCATCTCTTCATTTATTCGTGTGTTTCAACGCCATATTTTAAGAATTTCATTTTCTTGCTTTTTTACAGTTCAAAATACACACTATGAAATACAGACACAGCCTTTAGCTTTAGGTTGTGCCCAAGAAGCTGACAGCGCGACGCACGGGGAGTGCTCCCTGTGGCAAGCGAGCCAGAGCAGCCGGCATCTGGAGATCTTTCACCACTGCCCTGCCCAGCGCCTCTGGCCTGGGGAACCGAGGAGCTGATCCACAACAGCCCTCACCAGCTCAAGGGGAGGGCTGGATTCGACTCTAACCACAGACGAGCTGTATAGAAACAAGGACCCCAACCAGGACCTCTCTCCTGTCACACCGCCAATGCTCATCGAGTTGTGCTGAGGCTATCTGCAAAATTAAGTTTTCAGATTTCTGGCATGGCTTTACCGAAGCTTTAAATAGGGCAGGACTTCTGCAGCTATGCAAAAAAAAAAAGAAAATTGTTCTATAGCTATTATCTGCTGTAAGAATAATATTAATAGTTTTTTTAAATTGAAAGTTATGGGTGAGCTATGCCGATTTTTGATTACTTTGTTGTAAGGTGCCTTGAGGAACTTGCAAGAAAACACACTATAAATTGTGTCACACTGTCCAGCTTCTGGAGATTGACTGGCTATCGCTATTTGAAAGCCTGTCAAAACATGTTCAATGACAGTATAAGCGGCTTCTTTTTAGTTCTTCCAACCTGAAGGCCAGGTGAAGGGCATTATTTTCAACTTTCTCCTGAAAGACGAATGTCTGTCTGGCTTGTGCATGGGTAAGTGATACCCGAAAAAGACTGAGTCTTTTAGGAGAGGAGTCGGTTCATCCCACTGGCTTCAACCAACCGACTCTTAACTCGGAGTTTGGGCTCACAGGGCTCTTGCCTGGCTCCCTGCTCCAGGACAGGACCCCAACCACCCCACGGGCACCTACAAGTCTCAGGCAGAAATGTTGTCCTGGATAACCTTGGTCTGGCTATTGCGGATACCTACCTAGTCCCTCAGGCCATTCCTGCATGAAGGACTCAGGAATCAGTACTCCGGGTTGTTTTCCTGTCCTCAGACCCCATGAAAGGGCCCCAGAGACGTGCAGGTGACTGGGCAGGATGGATAACGCTCCAGCAGCATTGCTTCTCCCGTGCCTTTCCATCCATTGCAGTTTCCTTTTCTCTTTTCTGTAACACACGAGGGGGGAGCATCCAGACCAGCGGAGTACGGTGTTTTCTAGCCCCAATACTTGTATATATTCCCTGTAAAAACCCTGCAGGTGCTGAGTATCAGCCTCCCGGCCCTGCGGGCAGCCACTCTTCCGAGCACACCGTACGCTGCCTGCCTGATTGATACCCCGTGACAGAGCAGGGCAGGAAAGCTGGATGTGTGGGGGTTCACAGACGGATATTTGTGTTATTTTAATTTGCTCAGTGACAGTTTGCAGAGACCATACACTAGCAAATGTCTCTTTCTGCAATAGTTGGAAGAGTCAAAAGTGAAAACCTTTTCAATTTTTACAACCTTGCCTCTGTGGCAGGCTAAGTCATTTCAGAGACTTCCTGGGCAATTTGTCTGGGATCAGGCTATTTCCCCAAGCATCCAGAAAAATCGACTTTTTTTTTTGTTCAGCAGGTTCACAAACAACACGAAAAAAGCCACCTGAAAAACAAGCACATCGCTAATGCTAAGCAAAGAAGCTGCAGAAGAGATAACGCAAAGTGGAGGACCGTAAAAAAGAAAATGTGGGCAATTCTCTTGGCAGCAGTTATTCCCTCATCTTAACAGCTTTGTCTCAGTCTTCAAAGCTCTAATACTTTCATTTTCATTTCGCATCGCCAACATTTTGCTTGTGTTTCTTTTTAATCACCAACCAACATATTAAAACGTCTATATGTTACCACTTGTCTATAGGCATGAATATGGATGTCAAGAAGAAAAAAATAGTAACTTGGGCAAATAAAGAAGGCGGGTAGATTGTGTCACTTCTGATCATTCCTGTTTGATTTTAATAACCACTACAAGTAATAAGAGTCTTTATACAGCTTTCGTTTTGGAACAAGCCTGTAAACTTGAATTTGTCGTTAAAGAACTGAATCTAAAGCGCCTACTCGGGCAAAATGTGGGTAAGTTTTGGCCGATACCAGGAGGGTTACCAGCCACGTTGCACGGTCTGTGCCTCCCTGAAGTCACAGCTGGATTCCGTATCATCAGTTTTACAATTTCTAGGCAGCCCAACGCTGTCTTAAAGCAAAAAGGAAGCGTTATGCAAAGCTTCCCGTGGCTTTGCTGGCAAACTCTTTCCTCAGTTTCACTCACAAAGAACTTTACGAACAAACTTAACTTTTCTAAACAAAAATAATTTCATCATTTTGTGTGGCATTAACACCCTGCTATTTCTATATGTTATCTATATTTTTCTTGTTGACATTCAACCAATTCAGAGCTAAAAATCCATCCTGCACTTTTTCTGGGGTCGTAAATCATAAAAAGGTTATATTTTATGAAAGCTGAAGCTGAGAAGTAAACAGCATATTTGTATCAAAAGAGTTTCATCTATTAAGCAGCAATGACAGGGCCCTCTGGGCCAAAATCTAGTTTTCTTACTTAAAAAGCTTAGTTCTTTTGTAGACTCCTGCAGGGACCTATAACAGTTGGAATTGGGTTTTTTATGCCTTTGAGGCCTCCAAATGAATGTTACAGTTTTCCATTATTTTCTTTTTTCTTTTGAGAGAACGAGGCTACCTGCTTATTGCCTAAAACCTACACCCTGCGATTGTTCTGTTGTAAAATCTGTCTTCCAGCCGGCTTCTTATGATCAGGCATCCTTAGCGCTGCCTTCCCCTTTTACCCAACGCGGGGGAAAATACGCGAGAAAAGAAATGCAGCGTGCAATTGCAGGCAGCGCCTAGTCAAAATTTCATTTTAAAGTTTGTGCATCTGCAAGGTTTCTGAAATTACCTTCAGAGAGCAGGAGCCTGCAAAGGTGCACGTGCGTTCACTTTGTATCCCGCAAACACGCAGGGTTTTTATTGAGACACTCGCGGGTCAGTGGCTGCGGAGGAAGCGCGAGTGTGTGGGAGCTGGCAATTCGGACGGGCTCATTTCTGTCCCCTTCTCTGCCATGGCCTCAACTCAGAGGCAGATGCTGGGTCGTTTCTCGCCAGCCGCTGCGAGCTGGGCACATCAGGATCTCGGAGGGTCTCAGGTTTTGTATCTCTGTCTCCCACTTCTGAAATACCTCCCCATTGCATCTGGAGCTGTGAGGACAAACATATGAGGTCTGTGCGGTGCCGTGATACCGCGGTGTTGGGAGTCACTAAAATAGCTAAAATATTGCCAGCGATGTCCAAGGGACTGCTCGGAGTGTAAAGCATTAAACACGTAAATCTTTGCAGGATCAGGACCTGAATGCGTTGACTTTAGCCGTTCTCTCCTAGCAAACAACCTCAATTCGGGCTGGGGCAGGTTCCTCCCAGGTACAACCCAACCGATCTCAAGTCGCACCAAGACTGAGTTTGGCTCGGCACCCACCGGGATCATCTTCTGATTCATCCGAGCGCCGGCGCGGCTGAAAGTCTCCGGAGCGCTTTGCGACGTACTATACGTGTGAAATGAAGACATCGGTCTGCATCTTTCTTCTTATTAAAATGTTGCTATTAGTCCACCTTCGGCTATTAGAAGATGATAGACCTGACCCTTTTTGAATGGTGTAATTTCCAGCTGTGAATATCTATATATTACACCCTGATTACATCACAAGCTCAGAGTCAGCAAATTTACCACCTCTAAACTAGTAGAATAATCACTAACAATTAACAAAATGATATATCCAAGTCACAGTAATCTTTTTAGCCACTTTGAACATATATTTGTTCTTTTGATGTCCTGTGTGAATAGGAGTGCTTTATCTGACTGATGATGGGCTAAACAATGGTTCAGAGTTGTAATATAGAACTCAATTTGCTGGAACTATCATCTGAAAGGCCTGGACAATTTATTGAACACTGCAGATGAAAGAAAGGGGAAAAAAAATTTAAAAACTGACCACTTCTAAAATGAAGAAAATAGAGCAGTAAAGGGTATTGTAATATACTTTAATCTTCCTTAATGTAGAAAAATATGAAATGCCATTAAAGCCTCCTTTGAAATGGATGTGTCCGCATGGCTTGAGCACCAAAATCTAGTTAATGAATCTATTGTTAAAGCAAATAAACAGGAAAGCAGCAGAGAAGGAGTGATCTATGCTTTATACTGACTAATTCAGAAGATGAAAGCAGAGAAAAATTAAAGTTAAATTCATATAAATATTACAGCCAAGGAGAATAGTTGCAGGTGTTAAAAAAAAAAAAAAAGAGAGAGAGAGAGAAAAGGTAAAGCATGAATTTTCATTCAATTCGCAAGTCACAACCAGGAGACATTTTTTTGTATAAGAGCAAAGTCAGGCAAGATGAAAGCTTTTCAAGGGGCACAATAATTAACATTTTAAAAGGTTTTAGCAATAAAATAATGATTCCACAATAACAGCAATTTAATCATTTTATTTGAGAAATTAAATTGATTGCTAGTGTTCATTTGTAAGAAGTGGCATTTACTGCATTTGTAAGAAGTTATCAAATCAGGTTTCCATTTTAATAGTTGGGGTTTTTTAATACATATTCAACGTTCAGACAGAGAAGAGACGTCGCCGTCGTTTGTCTGCCTAAATGACCATGCCCGATGCCGCATTCTTTATGCGCACGCCCACGTTTACGGTGTGAATAAATACTGCGAATAAATGTCAGGCAAGAGCACGGTAGAGCAGGACGGTGCCAACCCAGCAGCCGGAGGAGCTGAGGTGCGCCCGGCACCGGCCGTGGTCTCATCCAGAATCACAGGAGCATCTGGACACCCCCACGCGGGGCTGGCCACGCTTCCGCCGCCACACACCAGTGACTGGTCACGCGCTGAGGGCTCTTGTAAGCTTCTGGGATGCCGGGGAGGGAGAAGATGTTTCCAGAAAGCTGAAATGGTCCAGCCGAGCTCACCCCCACCACAGCGTCTCAAGCCGACGTCTTTCTGAGCGGAGGGGATGGAGACCCAATGCTTTTCTTCTCCTGGGCCAGGATGGGGAAGGTGGAAGACGGCTGTGCTCGGGCACGGGTACAAGGCACCTGGGCTGGGCCGGGAGCAGCCCGGAGGGGACCTGCTCTTCGCTGTCTGCTTTGGATCCTCAGCGGCGAAATATGCCGTCTCCACGTGAGCAGCATCTCGCAGGGGAAGAGTGAGGCCCAGCCCTGCTGAGGTCAGCGGAAAGATTTGCATCAATTCCAGCGGGTGCAAACACAGACTCATTTCATGTAAAAAAAAAAAAAACCACCGTATATATACACATACACTCACAAAAATCCTTCGAGCAGCTAACGCAAAGTATGCAAGATGGGCCCAGCTCCACTTCGGCTTAGGGCCACGAGAGAACGACAGGGTCCTAACTCTACACGTCTTTTGCAATAATTAAATCACGGCGTAGATAAAGTGAGCAAATCGTATATCATCTCAACCAGACTATCCATATAATTGTCAAAATCTAATTTAAATGACAGATCCACTGCAGCATACGTTTTGTGTACGTCTAATGAATTTGTATTTCCAGCCCATATATTTTAACTTTCTGATTGCATTAGTTCTTTGGTTGAGTGTCCACACACCAAATAAACATCTCTAAGATAATGATAATGCACCACTCTGTTTTCTATATCTGTCCGGATCAGAATGTAAGACGAGATGAGGCTCTCGTAGCCAACAGTGGCATGTGCTCTTTTTCTCTCCCCCCCCCAAAATGTGCATTGTTCAAAATTGGGCTATTTCAATTTTCCTTTTAAAACTATAAGCTTTAACTCTCAGAGGTGGGAGTTGTGTAGGAAGAAGCTGCCAGGTAACAGATATATCTGTTAAAGTTGCTGCTTGAGTGTGGACAGTAATAGGATTTCCAGAAATGAACTGCTATTTTGTGAGGCACTAACACAGAAATGTACAATGGGAAATGAGAGCTTGAACTTTGCTTCTCCTGGAGAATTGAACCGTCTATTTCAAAGAAGAAAAAAAAAAAAAAAGACTTGAAAACAAGCCATTTTCCATTGCTTATCCTTTAATTTATATTTAATAAGAAGAACAATTTTTTGCTTTGTTTTGACAATTAGAAGGCCAAAATTTTATAGGATGAATTCGACCTGAACTATCTCCATATCTATGTCTCTATCTGTATCCATCCATCTGTATCCATCTTTCTGCCTCTCTTTGCCCGTGACAGCTCAGGATAACATGGCGATGTTGTATGAACAATATTTCCTTTGAGAGGGTTACACCAAGGACAGTTTTCCTTCCTACTTGGCCACTGTGCAACAGCTTTATAGTTTTTAAGATGGCCGAAAAGATTTGTGCCATCTCCTAACGAAAAAAAAAACAAACCCAAAGCCACGTCCATTGAAGGCAACAGCTTGATGAAGGCTAAAGGCTAGGTCCACCGAGTGACCGTAAAGGTTTTACAGAAGGCTAACGGAGCTGATGGTGCTGCGGAGCTCCTGACCTCCACGGGTCCACCCAGACCTCCGGTGGCCCCTCACCTCGCCCTTCAACACACAGGGCTAATTGAAAAGTCCTCCTTTCTGCCCACGGAGAACTAATTTCTCCTTCCTTGACTGACCTTTCGAGCCTATCGCAGATTCTGTGTGCTGAAAGACTTGTACTCTGTGAAACCGATGATTATAAGATCTTCAGTCTTCCTTTCTCTTCGTATTTTAAAAAAAAACGTGAGCTGGTTGGTTCATTCCAAATGCAAATGCATATAAAAATTAAAAATACATCGCAACGTGGTACAGCAAGAAATATTTACAGTAAAATCACGCGAGTAAACGTATTCCATAGCGAAAAGGGAGTCATTAACAAACACGGGTTTATTCGGTAGCAAGGTCGGGATGTTTGCTACCCCGTTGTGCTTTTTGGGGGCTCAGGCTCCCTGTGCCCCCCGCACCCCTGTGCTCCCGGCTGAGCTCTACTCAGGACCTTGCTGTCAGCCCTGCAGCTCTGGGTTAAACCCCGTCCGTTCTAACCCAGCTTCCAAAACCACACACGCAGCATATGGCTTATTAAATCACAGGGACTTTTCACAGCGGCGTCAGCGAGGGCTGGGATCGGGTCCCTCATTTCTTCCTCTTGCTTTTCCTTGCAAAGTGCTGCCACTTTGATAAGTGACATTTCCTATGGCAGCCTTCCTATTACACATTTAGCACCTATTCCCAGCTTGGCCGATAAGCTGTTTGCAGCCCAGCACTTGCCTAATTTTTTTCCTGTTAGCTTTCTAATTCTCCTCTTCACCCCAATTCAGTTGCAAAATTCAATTAAGGCCGGTTAAAAACTGCAAGTGCAAGTGAGCAGCACCTGGCACGAGGGCAGGCTGCGAAGTCTGCTAGCACAAGCAGCAAATCTAAAGGGCTGCTCAAATATTTCAATGTATTTCTTGGGTTTAGGTCGTTTGGCTTGGTTTTTGCAATCATCTTGACCTCTTTACAATTTTACCATGGCTGTGAAAGACAGCCAGATGCCCTCAGACCACGTTGACAACCGTTTACTTTTCTAAAAAATATATATATATATATGTATGGAAAATTTAAATTTCACCTTTTGCTTTGCCTCGCGTGGGGTTGTTAATTGAATCACTAGTTTCAGCAGGGATAACGCCGCTGGAGCCCGGAGGTGGGATGCTCCCAGACCTGGCAAAACTCCGTGAGGAGCGGGAGGTGGGAGCTCCTGCAGCTCTCCTGGAGCAGGGAAGTTAGATCACTTGGGGCTTTTAGAAGCACTGTCTTTTAAATAAAATTGCAAGATGGTGAATAAAGTGCAGCCTGAAACAAAAGCCTTAGTGATCTTTGGCAGATTACTTTGGGAAAAGTATGGCCCATTTCAGAAAAATCAAAGCAAAGAAAAACATTGACTACAATTCAGAGGCCTAATGTATTATTATGGCTTTTTATGGATTTTATATATAATTTCCTGTAAAGTTAAGAGGTTGAAGTGATCTCTTACATTCGGCTGCATTATCAGCATAGCACCAAACAATTTTCTACATCTTATTATGTTCACAGTTGACATACTATTAGAGAAATGTGCAGCTGTCTTACTCTGCTATTCATTTCCTCATTACTATTTTATAAATATATGATTAACAGTTATTGCAGCTGCCTAATTCACATTTATTGCAAATGCAACCCCACAAATGAATGTTCAAAGCAAAGAGATGTGGTTTTAGAGTAATTTAAATTTTACAGTTCCATTTACCCTGCTTTTTAATTTACTGTATAATGACCCTATTAGAATAAAACACATCTGGAAGTTCTTTGGGGAACATTTAATTTTCTGTGGCTTCAGTACTAACAGAACTTGTACCATAAAGGCCACAGATGCTTTGAACACTGTACAAATTTTCACATTTTATGCCAAGATGCTGGTTAATTGTACAGATGAGACAATTACAGCAAGGCAAAAGATAAAGTTCTCTCTACCTTGAAAGCAAATGAAAGAACCTCACCCGTAGAAAACTGCTTTTTGGTAATGGCCATATTTTACCCTCATCTCTAGAATAGGGGAGATTTGAGTTGGAACATAAAATTGACCCAAAATTTTCATATCAAAAACAAATAGCGTTTTTCAAAGTCCTGCGACTTCTGCTTAGACTTAACACTCTTGTGAGTAAAGGGAAAATGCTCTCGCACACGACTTGCCCAGCTTCATTGCCAGCCTCTGAGCTTCTCATCATCACTATTAAGTGAAATAGTAAATCAATGAGACCAGAGAAGGCTTTGGAGGTCAGTGAGCGCTTCCATAAACATCCCATATTTACAGTCTGTGGCAAGGATACAGATGCTACGAGTCCCAGCCTGCCATATTAGCAGAATCATCCCGAGAATTTGAAATTGATTTGAATATTAAATACAGATCACTGCAGCAGAGCTCTTTTACAAGAAAGGATGTGAATCCATTCGCATTGATCAGTTAATTTATGTTCTACAACTAATCGAAACACAAATCTCATTAGCCACAGGTCAGCAGACTTGGGGAGGGGGAGAGAAGAAAATCATTTGGATAGCCCAGTTAGCTGTAAAGATATAATTATAAGCCAAACTGTTTGAAAGCCAGTGCCTCGATCAGCGTGTGCAACGGGCTGTCAGCGAGCCATTGTGTGACTTCTCCTCGACAGCGCGGGTCTTAAATCTATTTTTAAGTAAGATGGTTGCAGGCACTCGGCTATTACAGCGAGAGCAGCAGTATCGGCTCATTCAGAGGCAAGGCAAAACAACGCAAAAACCAGCGTATTCACACAGCGTACGCGCAGCGTGAGGAATCATCAGCAACATTAATTAATTAATTGCGACCTCCTTCTAATCCAAAACAATTAAAACGCGTTCTGTGGCCTCTTCCCCTTTGCCTGAGTATGTTCCAGCCGCCCCCCCACACAATAAAACATCAGCAACATCGAGATACAGTCGGATCAGAGATGTATTGTCTGATTTCTTGTGGCTATTCCGTATTATTTCTACACCTATAAGCAACAGCATTTACCTGATGTATTTTCAGATAAATAAGTGATACTATTTCCAGCTCGGAGGTGTATAAATATGGAAGTATACATGCTAGAAACATTTTCATTTCATTGCTGAATACTGTTTGATGAATTAGAATTTGACAACTATATTCTAATACAAATTATTTGCTAATTAAATGAAAATTTTCCATGTGTTATGTAGGTTTTTCCCATTTATACTAGAAGTAATGAGAGTCATTTCATTAAAAGCTCATATGTTGTACTACAATTTTACCCTGAAGTCTTTTAGCAACAAAGTTTCAAAATCAAATTATTATTCCAGGCAGATCTTTCTGTATTTCCGCAGTACCTTACATTCTGTAATTGCTTTATACTATATTAAATGCATAAAATAATATTCAGTAGGTAGTAATAATAATAATAATGAACTCTTTGGAGCTGCAGAGCTCTGTGTACACACAAAATGAGGAGAGACAGGCGAACAGCAAGAGGCACCTCACTTTTGCAGCCGGGGAAGAGCCGTGCCCAGGGGTGTGCGGCTGCTCAGTGCCCAAGCTCAGCTCCACACGGAGCTCTCCCCTTCCTGGCAGGGACTGGAGAAGAAGGTAGAAGGCCAGGGCAAGGGCGATGGCACTGGGCGTTGTGTGGGTCATCTCCACCAGCGTATCCGGAACGGGGGCGATGCTCTCCAGGACGCACGTCCTTTCCGCAGCAGGGCTCGGTTGCCCTCTGTAACTGAGCCTCCAGGTCTACCGGGCTTGGAGGAGCAGTGCCAAGGTTCATCCTGGAAGGAGGTACATCATCCTCATTAATCAAGAGGAATAATGCGGAGGTTTCCACGTGAAGTGAAAGGGACACCGCTGCAGCAAGGTAGAAAACACAATTAGTTCTAAACAAACACTCTTGTTGCGTTGGATTAGCGTTAGGGTAACTGTGTTTGTGGGCTTCCATGTGTTTCTTTCACTCTGTGTTTCTGTGTTGTTTAGGTTTTTTTAAGAGACAATCTCTGTTGCAAGGATCAAAGCAACCTGTTTGCATTGCAACGCTTCTGCTCTTTCTGGTAGTTTCAGTGAGAAATACGGGAAATGTTGCTTCAGGAGCTTCAGCTTTCTCCAGTGAACACCGAGCTTTGATGCCTCCGCAAAGCAGTAGCGCAGGAATTTAGTAGAAGTCATGCTGATCCGAAATCTCTCTGCTTTAGTATCAGTCAGAAAAAGACAGAAAACTAGGAGGTTCTTGTATTTTATTCTCAACAAATTCAGTGACTCATTGTATAACCTTTGGGAAGTCACTTGACCTCTTTGGCATCCGTTAACCCACATGAAGACTCAGTAAATGGTAGGACCTTGCTGAAAAGCAGATACTTAAAACTGAATTTTCCTGGGTAAATAAATGAGAAAAACAACCAACAAAGAAAGGCACTGTTCAAAACTCATCCCGTGACCCCATTATTCATGGATCATTAGTGTAATAGGCCACATGGGATCCATAAAAGGCATTATTGCCTTTTATGTCATTGCGTATTTAGAGAGTGATAATCCATATATTATTGAAACAATATAGACTCTAACAACTCCTTCCAACCTATTTTATGGGATCCCAAGATTTCAAAAACAATAACCAATGAACGTACCATGTATCTGCATACGACTTACGAAGTAATAGTAACTACCGTGCATTTACAAAGGAAACTCCTTTTAATCTCTGGACTGAAAGCATCTAGTTCACATTATGGTAAGTAGTTGGCAAATGATCATTTTATTAAGTTAAAGGCATTCATTAGTGCTGCTTTGAAAAGGCTATGAACCCTACCCCTCCCTGCAGAGAAGTATTAATGCGTTAGATGGCTGAAAATACTGATAATCAAATGAAGTGCAAACAAAAAAGCTGGATCTAACAGCACATACGCAACATTTTTCCTTTTGGTTCAAACACCATTATTCTCCATTCTGTAGTTCTCTTTTTTTTTTCCTTTTCTGCAACGTATGGAGGCGGGTACTTTCCTCCACGTCTCTCTGAAAAAGGCGTAGGAAGCTACTGTCTTGAAATTAGTTCTAATAATAGTTACAAAGGAACAAAACCAAAACCCATTTGAAACAGAAATGTGTTTGTACAGCATAAGGTGCCACTACTGTCTTGTCTCTTGACATTATCTTATTTTTGTTTTCCGCATTCCACATCCTCAAAGTATTTCAGTAGGAATTGGGTCCATAAATACAGATAAGACTCTGCACCAAATATATCAAGCACTACCCTAAAAACGTACAAAGAGATATAAAATCTTTTCTCTCCACTCTGAAAAGTGGAGGGAAGGGACCCTGAAGCCTCTTCAGTATTCTTTATTTCCTACAGCCCAGATTTTCCTACATCTCGCACCACGAGTTGCGTCCTCCTAAGCTCCAGCTAGCAGGTAAGAGACAACTGTCCCTGGTTTGTGACCCTACTTGCCACGGCCACCACCCTGCAGACCTGCAAGCTGCCCTGCTCGTGTGACGGTTCCTGAACCCACTTCAATCAGTGTAAAACTGTGCTAGCAAAGATCCGCTACTCAAACAATTCGAGTTCACCCAACTCACATTGACCAACAGCGAGCGAGGAAATGAGCACCTGAAGAGCTCAACCAGCAGCTTGGAGGACACATCTACTCCCAAAGGTAATGACTTCAGGGATGATCACAACCTTTTCCATCACAGACATGCAAGGAGTCCCTAAACGGGACAGTTGTCCTAATTTTAAGGCTGTCGTATGTTGTTGGAGTAATGCGAAACTGCTTTGTTAGGGGCCAGG
This sequence comes from Phoenicopterus ruber ruber, assembly GCA_009819775.1. Lineage (NCBI taxonomy): Eukaryota > Metazoa > Chordata > Aves > Phoenicopteriformes > Phoenicopteridae > Phoenicopterus > Phoenicopterus ruber. Next base: position 36,645,155 of record CM020221.1, on the reverse strand, counting down.
AGCAAGCTCTTGATGCCAATCTCCAAAAGCATGTGGCTAATACGGCACAAACCGTAGCAGTACAGCCAAGGAGGACAGCGAAGGCCACAAGATTATACAGGTGGTCAGGTAAATTCAAGCCACTGTGAATTTTAACAGGTAGGCAGCATCTCCGCTCGTAGATGCGACAGGTCCGTGTCTCGCCTTGCACCCATTCTAAGAAAGGCTCTGCAGAAGCAGTAGGCTCCTGTACCCTCCCCAACTTCTCAGGCAGTCAGGCTTCAAATCGACAAGGAAATAAGATTTTGTGAACCTATCTTTATTACTCTGTGATTAGGCTACTATTACCTGGAAGGGGGCAGAAACATGAATATAAAAAGACCATAATCATCCTGCTTATTAAACGCAGTCTCACTCTGTCAAACTTTGAAAAAAATACATAATATTTTCTCAAAACACCCATTAAACCGTTACAGGCCTTTTCTGCCTTTTTCCCCATCACGGCTGATTACTCAGGGTGCACATCACTAAGTGTAAACACCAGCTTTCTTCTTTTATAACCAGTCATCTCCCTCCTTCGCTTGTCTGATTCTCTCACGGATGCCAGAGTCTAGTCTATGGGGCATTGCAATTGCTTCCATGGCAATGGCAACCAAAAATAAATAAATAAAACTGCATCTCCAACTTGGCAGTGAAAACTTCAAAGCCATAAGTTTCTGTAGCAGGGTGGCAAACTGCAACTAGGCAGAAAGAAGCTGGATTTGTGATTTTTATTCAACTTTCTGTTTTGCGCTGTAAAATACTTGGCTCGCAACCCCTCTTTGTTATTCTCAAAAACCAAAAAATTAAATTGTGTGTGCTGTTCTTCAGATGCATTGGGCTGACCTTTACCGCGCCTGCAGCGCAGATGCGTTTGACAGGACATAATGAAGTGCTAACAAGATTGAGAAACGTCACGAAGGATCCTCAGGCTTCCTGATGGAATCAAAATGTATTCTGCACTTTTATTTTAAATTATTAGCCGCTCTCTCAGCAATTGATGCAGTTCTTTTTCCGATACCCAGTCTCCCTTGTGCCATTTGTTGAAGAAAAATCTTGATCATTACATGAACAAAATATTACGTGATCATTTTGAGTATATTTTTTCATATTGGCTCTCTAAGGTGTAGTCAGTCATGTTTTAATATGTTTCTGGGGTGGAAAGGAAGAACATGCAGAAGGCCTCAAGTCTGATTACCCACAGGTCTGCTCCTAAACTGGGGTTAATAAGGAGAGTCCAAGTTTAATTTGCTTGATCTTATGGAGTAATTTACCATTGCCACTTCTTGAATAACTGTATTCGGAAAAAACAGTTTGTATTCTCCGGGCTGTCAAATTAGCAATTTCCACAGGCACTATCAGGGTTTAAGTCCGTGAAGCTGCAATGACGTATGTTGGCTAACAATGTGGCCCCTTAAATTTTAACTGAAAAAAATAGATGTATGTCAAACAGTAACACATCCTGCTCAGATTACTTTTCTTAATTTGGTCTGTAATAGCTACAAAACAGTCTGAGCTTTCCTCAAGGCACAAGTAGCCATATGAGTATTACAGATACTCTGGCTGGTTTATTGGGAGAATTTACTCACAGCTGCAGTCACATTGAGACATCAGCTAGGATATGCAGGCGGGCAGGTTAAATGTTAATTTCCTTTCTACTGTACCATTTTCTAACCTCCGTCCATGAATCAAAGTGAGTAAAAGGTTCTTCACTTAGAGACATAAAACAAATTGAACAAATTATGTTACTTAACTGAGGAAGGACCAGCTAGTTCATTGATTTTTTTGTTTGGCTTCAGATGTTCCTTTTTAATTAATATGAATTTGCAAACACGATTTTTAATTTTAGACTGGTACGTCCCACATATTCCAGGCAGGTATTTCAAAGTAACACAGCTCCACAAGTGCTCACGTATCTTAAACTAAAGAGAAAAACCCTGACTTTGGTTGCAGCTGTTCAACTTCATTAAAGCCAACAGCCTCGTGATCCGCCCTTCCACGAGCGTAAGCCAGGAGCAGCTCCGCTGAAGCCAGGTTTAGCACCGGGAGGAATATAAAACCGGGCCCCATGGGGCTTGAAAGCTGCAACAGCCGCTACAATACATCTAAATGAATTTAAAACTAGAAGCCAGGGGATTAGAGTACAATGCGGTTATCAGGATATGAAAAACAGCCATTAACTTCCCAGTTCTTTTAGATGGGTCATGAATCACAGCCATCGGCAGCAACAAGTTTCTTAAGCTGACAGTCTGCTATTTAAGGAGTACAAGAAGAGAGGGAATTTAAGCTTGAGCCAAGCTGAGGTACATTTCTCTTTCTATGGCAGCACTGACAGCATGAAGAGGAAATGTTTAATACTAATGGGGACTTTTAAATTTTTTACTTAGAGGATATTTTGGTAAGTATCTAAAAATTGTCTGAGTTTATTCCTACATTGAGGGAGCAAAATTTCCACAGTAGTCTCTAAGCTTGCACGTAGAGATGCACGAATGCAGGTTTTAGAAAGACAAATGTGCTCCTGATTGCAGATTCTGATCTTGCAGGTGCAACTGTTATCCTAGAGAGCTAATTCCCTTGCCAGCATAGCATTAATAAGAGATCTCTGTAACAGGAAATACGCTTTCATATGTGGTGCTGGTGAGTTCATCTCCGTTCTACCCATTAGCTCTTCTTCTTCTGGAAACGTAACCTTCTCCCGAATCACTCATTCCCTTGCTTTGCTCAGCTGCTTTCTCGATAGCTAACCCTATTGCGTTTCCCCATGATGTGGGTATGCATGATATAGATTTGGATGCGTCCCTCTCTAACTTCCACTTCGACTTCTCAGGGATTTTACCTCCTAGGACGCTTGGGTTTGTTGCCACAGGTGTCCTGGCCTCCTCAGGCAATGGAGACGAGGCCCAGGGATCTGCATTTAAGAACTTTCGGCTGCTAATCAGGGTATCTGCAGAGGTAAGAAAATTCACCGTGGATGGTATTTACACTCCTTTATTGTCCGTGATTCACGAACACGGAAAGCATATGCACAAGTGCTTGCATCAAAACATTTATTCCATCATTTTGAACCAATAATTTCATACCTGTGTCTACTTACAGCACCTTTGTCCCAGACGATGATGTATCTGCGTAAAGGAGCAATATTCTCAGAATCTCCTAGAAAACACCACACTGCCTAGGCCTCCGGTGAATGATGAGGAGAAGAGTGGCTGTTTGATGCTAACTAGGTGAAAAATGGGAGGCAAAAATAGCTTTTGAAACATTTGTCTCAGGAATAAAGGTTACAGCACAGGAGTGAGCAACACAGCATCCGAAGCAGAGATGTCTGTCCCTCCCCACTTCTCTTTCTGAGTTGAATATTGATACACATAGATAGAGCTGCTTTTTAGTTTGCACTGAAAGCCCTTCTAGCAAAGACTTGTTTTTAATTCCCATTTACCAGCAGAATACATGTAATACAGCTCAAAGCTTAAATGGATATTTATATTTAGCCGCTAGAAGAATGGCGCAGAACTTCCTCTCTCTCTCTTTTAACTATTTTACTCCCCCTTCTTGGAAAAAGATAGAGTGAAAAAGTTGATGACAATGACTTTTCTTTCCAAAATGAAAAAGAAATTCAGAAAAATAGAAGTTATAAAGAAGACTGTTATCTAAACACTCTCACAGAGAAAACATTTCACTATAATATAAAAACATCTACTCACAACAGTTATCAGGCTGGATTTCTTTTTTCTTTCACTTCCATAAAACTACTTCTGAGAAGTTGCTTGTTGATGTTCAGCACTACTGGAGCAAGGTTATCTTATGGCTGAGGAACAGTCGCAATTTGCTTTTGAACCCTCCACCATCTGGAAGAGATCTGGGGCAGCAGAGCAATCAAACCTACTTAGGGTTCCACCAACTTAGTGAACCCAACTTAGGGTTCAAGGTCAGGCTGGACGGGGCTCTGGGCAACCTGATCTAGTCGAGGATGTCCCTGCTTATGGCAGGGGGTTGGACTAGATGCCCTTGAAAGGTCCCTTCCAACCCAAACCATTCTATGATTCCACACCTCTGCTCCTCCGTGCCCTTAGCCCCTGCCCAGGAGCCAGGGGAGGGGAGACCATCACAAACAGAGGTGACCAAGGCCCCATCACTCTTGATTTTAAAGCATGTGCTGAAGTCTGTGGTCAGGTAAATCTTGTTCTGATATCAGTATAATATTGTACCTTTCTTCTACTTATGGTGTTAAATGTTAACCTAAGGCAAAAATGTAGGTTATAGCATAATTTATTAAAAAATCAATACCATATTCCCCAGTAATGGCACAAACACTACAGCTTATAATAGCTTTACTCTGGTACAGTGTTTTTTTATCATTATTTTCCAATATGATAACGCTTGTTCTAAGGTCAACAGACATCACATGATCAGGTAAATATTTTGATAAGGCTGAGCTGCCAGAGCGGGTGCAGGCTTAAGCTGGTGCATGTGTCAGGCTGAACTCACCGCTGGGCGGGATGATGCACACGTAAAAGGTGTCGTAATTGGGAAAGTGCTGTAGATCCCTGCTTTCTGTCCTTATAGGAATTATAGACATTATACCATGTGGCTCCTTGATGGCTTTCTGAAGTTTGTTCTGCAAAACCTCTCCTCCCAGGATTAGGTCCTAGCCCTTTTCTATGTCAAAGCATCCCCAACTCCCTGCCAAACACTCACCAGTAAACAGCACAAAGTCCTGTACCCCCAGAACACGGACTGTAAAGAGTTCATTTGAAAATTAATTCCTTTCTTCTACTGGTTGTCTCATTAGTTGCTAGGTTATCTAACCTATATGATGTAAAACTGTAAATGGCTGCAAAGGCACTTTGTGTATGCAGTTGGAGCAATGAAGAATGTCCTCAATGAGATTATGCTAACTTTATATAACTTATTAAAATGAATATCAAACTTTGTTTTGCCTCATTCAATTTTTGATGTTAATTAAGTAAGCACAAGCATAAGAAAGGAAATTGGATTTGCTACTTAAGGAACTTCCAATAAAGCCATGGATGTTAGTGAGATGAGTTTCTAATAAACATTAATAAGTGTCTATATAACGAGCAGTGCTTGTCTTTTAAGAACATTGGATTTTTCTCACAGGATATGGACAGCAATAAAATACATTTGCAAATATGAAGATATATTACAGGCACATTTTTCACTACCAGCTTTAACAAGCCTCAGATCCCAGCTTTCTGATTTTGTGACCTTGGGAACAATCATGGGCCAGGAAATTTTAAAAACCATTTTAAAATTCATACAAATGTAATTTAGGAACAGCACTGGCTAGATGGGAACTTTAGACAAGATTTTTACAGTGAATAATGCTTTTCTTTGTCCATTTCAGACAAATTTAATGTTGCTACTACATTTGACATCAATCACCCAGTCACGAGCAGCCACATCCTTGCTCAGCCTAATGACAGGAGGGAAAGAAAGGTGTATAGCCCGGACAGTACAGCTGTGCATATGGAAACGCACAGACAGCCTATGCCTTTATTTTACCTTTCCTGCTGCAGCCAGAACAAAGCTATTAGAGCCAAGGAGCAGGGAAGCATCTCTCTCACAGTTATTCTCATTTATTGCTCCTAAAATTCGGTGTTTTCTGGGAAATTCATAACTGGACAAGAGAGTGTTGCCTGCTCACAAAATAATGTTTGGAGCAGACTTTGTACGCCTGCTGCCCTTGCATTCGGCAGCTGGAATCGGTGACAGATGCACAAGGAGAAGAATTGTTGAGCAAGATGGTGACATTTTCACATCTTCTTTTGAACATAAAATGCCACCTTTTAAATGCAAAGGCACTATAGGGTGCTGAGGGTGCCGCACATGATGGTTAAAGTCATAAATCTGGTGTCAGCGAATACACGCAGCAAAAGAGCAGAGCTGGTTTAAAAAAAAAAAGAGAGACCTTTTTCATCAAAACAGAAAAAAAGAAGTCTTTTCATCCACATTTTCACCTGAAAAGCTTAGCTTTTCGAAATATATTTTCATGTGAAACTGCTGCCAGTCCAGAAATGTTATTTCTGGTACCACCCTCACTGCCAAGGGACTTCCCTGCTTGGACTGCAGTGCCCACAAAATAAAGGATTTCATCCGAGCACCACGCCTAACACCGTCCTCTGCTGCAAGCTGCTTTTGCCTCTCCCCGGTGGAGCCCCATCTCTCACAGGGACCAAACTTTCCCCAGCTCCAGAGATTTCGCTGCTTGCGTGGGGCGAGGAGCCGGCTTTCTACACGCTCCCGGTACGTGAGCAGGGAAAGGCGCCTCTTCTGCATAGCCACCCAACGGATCGGTTAACAGGTCATAATTCACGCTTCCAGCAAAGCACTTGCATCATTTTCTACCAGTATAACGAACATGGTAGGTTATTCCTTACCTCGCTGCTCAAATCTGCTCAGAGGCTTCTAGGAGCGCTGCATAAATTTATTTTGGATTACATCTGGCTATTCTACCCATTCAGATGTTTAAAACGATGATGCCCAAAGCTCGTTCACTGGAGGGATGACTGATAAAATTCAGTGATCCTCTGACCAGAACTTTTAGCAAAGTAAACTTCTGGGCTGCAATTACCAGTCAAACAAACATATCCCGATTTTCATTATCCAATACATGACGTCAGCAGAGACACTTCTGCCACAGACTGCCCTCAAAGTCGCCGACTTCAAATACGTGAATTTGTTTGCCCATAATTAATATGATGTATCTCAGCCCATTCAAAATAATAACTACATCCCTTCCTGGTAATGAAAAGTGATTAATTTTCAATTATGGTAAGCATCCAATTTTTCACAGTGCGGCACCGGTCTAAGTCACCCTATCTCTAACGTTCTAATTACAGACATTAAAAGTTCCTTATAATTATTGCAGAAAGATCAGTAAAATTAAAAATATTGGTTACTTGCTGCTATTATTACATTTGCTCTAATGCAGCCAAGGCTTAAATTTATGTCTGAGCTGCCAGCCATTTCATCAATCTCTTTTTGTGACTTGTTTAGAACAACTGGTTTTATTTCACGGTCTCGGTAACTGTTCCAACAGGTCTATTAACGGTTTGGCACTCTACATTTTGTAAAGCTTTAATTAAGTGAAACAAGCTAAAAATCACTAATATGTGCCTTTAGCAAAGTAGCAATGTAATTATCTCATTTAACAGATAACTACTTGTATTTCATTTTTCAAAGCACAAAGAGAAAACTAGCTCTAAATGTCACTTTTCAGGCTCATTAAACTCACTAGAGAAATATCAAATTAGAGATTTCCACTACAAATACTATAATAAACTCTGTGAGCTGATATAAACAACATGAGTATTTGGGGAAGGGGCAAGTATTATAAAATATTCTGCTTTGCGGAATAGATGCTGGTTACATATTTACAAACAACTTCTAATACAATATTACCTAAAATTTTGGTCCTCTTTAAAAGAATCCAAAGCATCAAATTCTGTATTGCACGTATTTTATGATATAACCTACAGAGTTTTATATTCAAGAGCCGAATTCTTTTTTTCTTGCTCACCCTAATCGTCTTTTCTTCCTAATTCACCTTTTCGAAGTTACTCTTCTGAACCACGTAAGAGCTGGTTGATAGGAGAAAGTTATGCAGGCGTCAGCGTATAGTTTCAAGGTAGGATTTATTTGTGTGGGTGTCTGATGTAAGCACTAACGCGGATCAAACCATCTGGCGTAACCACTGCCATCTCAAACCAAAATATTTATATTAAAGCCTGCAAAGTTTTCATGTAAGAACCAAGTAATAATCCATAGATGGCCCCTTATTCACTTGCACTGACAGTTCAATACTCCTGGATTTTGGTCATATTTCCATAAAGCATTCCATATATTTGCATTTATTTCAGTGTCACTACAGATGTATCTGTTCCACACAGAATTGTCCTTGCTGATGACAAAACCAAGGCCCACACATAAGGTTTACGGGAAGCCCGTGAGAAGTCTACGCACCAAAGCAGCCAAACAACTGGAAAGAGCGAAGGGAACCCTGGCAATTCCCAGCAAGAGCTGCTATACACGAGGACCTCCTAACGGGGGGCTAAAACCCCAGGCGTCAGAAGCAGGGGGTACCGGTCACGCATCCCAAATCCGGAATGTAAAACCATCCCGCTGATGGATGAAGACCCCGCGGTTCTGGTACAGCCCCGCAGAAAAACCAGCCCTCCGCTTGCCTGCCTGCCCAGCCACCCCACTCCGGTTTTCAGTCCTCTTTAAACACCGTGGCCCATCCTATTCACCAGCACAGCCGGCGCGTGGCTTAGCCCGGGCGCCTGTGCGAGCCACCGCGGCTACTGAATGCGTCCCTCCGAGCTGGTCTGGCAGGGCAGAACCGATGAGGTTACACCAGGGATGCATTTGGCGCGGCGTGACTGATGCTCTGGGATATTCCTAAGAGTGCAGCTACAGACCTCGAAGTAAATACACCGAAATGGTACGGCATTACAATGCGTTTGTATTCTGCTGTGTTTCTTATCGCGTATTATAATATGGCTTATAAGCCTGCTGTAAAGAAAGTTGAAGCAATAAAGCTTGACTGATTGATTGATGCATCACCATTTTTAGGGTCCGTTGCACAAACTATTTTGATAGTGGAAGCCCATAAAGTATAATGTCTGTGCTAAAAGTGACACAATGAAGAAGATGATGCACCTGCTTCAATTTCAGCTTTGAGTCATTATTTAGAGCTGGGGGTCTAGAGTTGCAAAATACTGCCTTTCTAGTTCCCTACTGGTTCGCCAGAAGATAAATGTCTAAAACTAAGGACCCCGGGCGCGCAATAATAAAAACCTTTTTAGAGTCTAGACCCTTCCACTAGTTAAAGGAAACCTATTCCCATTTTTCTGTTAGGAAAAAAAATGGGATGCAGTTTCCCAGTGGCAGAGATCAAGTTTTTTATTTATATTAAAAATGCAGGATTAAAAAAAAAAAAAAAAAAAAAAAAAATCCTTGCACGGACAAGACCAGGGGGTTGAGGGGTAGATCTGACCCCAGCTCCTCAGCTCCTATCCCAGCACGCTGCGGAAGGGAGCGAGGCTGGCCGTATCTTGGTGGTTAGATACAAACCATCCTTGTAAATTAGCTGACAGTATCATTTCCATCTGGGGAACACGCTGAAGTTTAATGAAGCGCTCTGAAAGCTGAAACCAATTAGAGCACAGTGTTAGTGCAGAATTACTGGCCAAATCAATGTTTCCTTTCCCTTTGGTAAATATGGGCCAACCTACAAGATCTGAGCCATCCAAAATGCAACCCTCTGCAAAAATCAGCTGTGGTCAAAACTGAGCCCCTTAGTTCAGTCCCTACCTGCACTGCAGGTTTACAGCTCTCAGAGCTGGCGCAGGGCTCGGCGGGGAACATAGCCCTCTTTTAAGCTCAAGTCTATTTATATTTTTTGGAGGACATATTCTGCAAAGGGAATTTTCCATTCCCACCGACACCGACACCAGTTGAGGACATTCAGATTAGATGGTCCAGGTTAGTTTTTTCCCTCAAACATATGCTCAGCTTACTTATAGGTTTTGGGGCTATTTTAGTCAGAATGAGTGATCCATTGCTAACACATGCATGAGCACAAACACTTACAGGCAAAACTCTCTGGGAAACTATAAGCATCTGTGAAATTCCCACTGGACCATGGAGGCTTCTCTGCTGACACTGGACACCGTGGAGCGGAGTTTAGAGCAGAACATACCTCAGTTCCTCACACTGTTCCTCCCCCACGGAGAAGCCAGCCTGCAGACCCTTGGCTGTGTATTCACACTTTACGTTATCTTCACATTAAAACCGGTGTAGGTCCGCATGCGCGTTCACCACACCAGCCTAATGAAGCTGCCATATGGACAGCTTGGGGCGTCACCCAGCCCAGGGTTCAAACAGGCATCAACGCCTTGACCTGCAAAGAACAGGAAAGTTAGCAGAACACCCAGGAATGGGAGTTTGATGGATTCGGTCGAGGCTGACCGGACTTCGGCAGTGGGCGGAGGCAGGGGACGCCCAGGGGACACAGCGGCAGGAACAACGGGCGAGCTGTTCGGCCAGAGGGCTGTAGCCAGCCCCGGGCTCTTGCCTTTCACGTCAACCGTGACTAGGTGCAAGTCAGGTGGGAAGAGGAGTGAAATGAAAGAGGAATAAGATCAGACTTTGTTCACAGACCATAAACAAATTTACCTTGAAATGAACCTATCTCAAGTAAGTTCATTAAATACATGTTCTTTCTTTCGTCACATTTCTAGCATACGGATTTGTATCTGTGGAAATTGTGTGTAACACGCTTTGTATTTATAGAGAAGCGGCTTGGATATCAAATGACCAAATAGCGCTGAAGAAAGGTTAAAGAGTGTGACCTATTGAACACTGACCTTCAACTGTTCTTGCAGGAGATACATTTTCCCCTAAGGAAAATAACTAACCTTTGAACCTCAGACCTTCATATTTATCTTTTGCCTTCTGGCTCTTACTGACAAAGCTTCAGTAGAAGAACTGTCCTGAACAGATCAGGTTTGCTTCACCCTTCTGATCAGATTGGGGTGCATCTGGCTATATTCTGCCCTTTGTACCCGCGCAGGAAAGCCAGATTCCATTAGCTCTAAGTGGCAATGTCTCAAGATCAGACATAAGCCCTGTTTTTTCAGCCTCTTCACAGTCATCATCCCAGATGACTTTAGATCCCCATCAACACAGAAGTTAGTTGATGTACTCGAACTCACCATCACAAGATCTTATATCTGTGTATATTACCTGCAGGGTTGTCCTACAAAGCAATGGCAAACATGCTCCCAGATCAATGGCTCCTGCTTGGAAAATAAATGCCCTGGATTAGCCTTGGATATTTGGGTAGCAGCAGGACACCATTATCCTGCAACAACATTCTTCTCCATTGACATTATCTCTTCATTTTTATCTATTGCAGACTAAGCAAGCATCTGTCAGAGGGGAAATTCTGTACATGATTGTCCACCTTCGTGTCATCAGAGTTGTTACTAAAAACTTTACTTTTGAGGAGTTTCTATTCGGGTTCTACTTGCATTCAATGAAGCACGCCCCCTTTTCCTATAAAAGACGGTAACACGCTGCTGTAAACTGTATCCACCAAAAGGCTGTATCCACCAAAAGGCTGTATCCAGCCTCTTTTCCCTTCCCTAACACATTCCAGAATTTCCCCTGCATTTTCCATGGCTTGTTGGTCTTCTGTTGTGAGCAATAATAAATACGATCTATGGTACTGTACTATTGACTCAAAAATACTGAATACAATTCCTAGCACTATCACTGACTTTCCATGCAACTAACATTTAGTTTCCCTTGGCCCGATCATGAACAGATACTCTGGCAGCTGCTCACCTATGCAAGCAGATTTATTAACACCAGTATAAGAAATTCAGAATCAGTTCCTCAGCCTCCTCCTTGAAAATGAGATTATTGTTTCTTACTTTCTCAGACCCGTCATCTGAATCCAAAACGATAAAGCGGATCTTCAGCTGGGTTCAGCTGAGCTCTGCCAACGAACACCACTGAGGGCTGGCTTGGTGGGAGTATTGTATGAAAATGCCTAAATATTCAAAACCATCACTAGTCCAAAGCGGTCCTTGTCCCTTATGTGAAATTATAATTATAATTATTACACGTGAAATTATAACCTTGTGGCCCTTCAACAAGGGTTGGGGTTTTTCTCATTCCATCCTACAGCCACGACCATTTTTCTGCATTTTACTGAAAGGATTCACCAGTCCACCCATGCCACTGCCTCATGTGAGGGTATTACCTTCACACTCCTCAAAATGTATGAAATCTTAGGTGGGGGGAAGAGGTCTTTTTGGTCTACCAGGACGGTCAGTGGTGTCAGAAGCATCATGTGCGGTGCTTACTGAAAAGTGTTTTTCTCTCTTCCTCTTCTTTCCCTGTAGTTTCAGACTGAAATACTGCAATGAACCGTGCCCAGGGCTGGAGATGAAATCAGTGCAAATCAGCTCCCAGTCTGCAAGCAATTCAAAGACTCAGACCGGGTTTTCAAAGTAATAAACAGGATGGGGAAGTTCTGCCCATGAACCACCAAAACAACCGTACCCTGTGAGCTCACACCTCCATCGCCAGGGTAAAACACAGGAGTGCTGGGCACTAGGGATTTGGCTGTGGAATTAATTTCTCCAGCACTGTTAGATCAGTCCAGTCTGACCCCTTCCTTTCAGACCAGGCTTTCTACTGGAGCTGGAATACATATATGGATATCCCAAATGGTGTTTTCTGCAAGCAAGGAGGAGAGAAGACCAGAAGACTCCATTAAGTCAACTACGCTCTCCTTGTGTAGATTTTAATCTGCCTAAGACCCAGAAAACTATTTTAAGGATGGCCAACATCTGGGAAGATGTTTCCTGGTGTTTCCCTCATGATTCTCCTGATTCCTACCAGCCCTGACCTTCAACCTCCTTCATATTTTAAGCTCGGGCCTCCCTTGAAGTGATGCCTTCTTTTTAATTGTAGGCAAGCGTCCACTAAGGACCACTCATCTCATCTTCCTATGTAAGTAACCTCATCAAGATGTGGATTTCCATCAAGATGTGGATCTCCATCAAGGTGTGGACCTCCATCGAGGTGTGGACCTTCAAAACAAAGTTAGCCAGAGCACCAGTCTGCTGTTGCCTCACTCCCTTCTTGAATTACCAGTGCAAAAAAATGAATGCAACGCCTCACAGGAACAGCACGAAGCAGAGCCCATCCATAAGATGCCATAAAAAATTTGCCGTGGGTCTCAGAATCAGAAAGGTCAGGATCTCTTAGCTAAGTATCATCGCCCATGAGGTATAGAAAAAGTCCCACTGTTTTAAGAGTGCTACAATGCCTTGTCACAATGGAGCAGATAAAAAAGAGGACTGCAGCTTTAACTTTATATTTCTGGCTTTTGTTGGCTGAAGCCAGATCCTTGGTGTTATTTTAATGCAGCAGCAAAGAGCTGCATTTAATACATGATAGGCTCAAGATGCTGCTTTTTTTTTTTTTTTCTTTCTTATATGTGTGCTGAATATCCAGCACGTAATTGAAAAAGGAAAAGGAGCTGCTTGTTTGCTGCCTGATCCAGGAATGATTAAAGGTAGAAGTTTTTCAGACATTACTGACAGAAAGGGTATAGTTAAAGCTGCTTTAAAAAAGAGAGCCTTCATAAAGAGCCAGTACTCAAACCGCTATTAAAAGCATCATGCTTGTTAAAACCTGTAAAAAGGCAGGAAATCAGTGAGTGAAATGCAGCTTCTTCACCAATTACTGAAAGGAGCGTACACCTTAAAGCACTCTTTGAATCGTGTCATACCAGCCTCCCCGCGCCCCCCCGTCCCCGCGCCCGCGTGTGTGCGTGTGCGTGTGCGTGCGCCCGTGTGCCGGGGCTCTCAGCCTTGTGCCCGGCCATTCATGGGTACATTAGCGACGGAGCCGGGGGGAGAAGAGGGGGCTGCGGTGCCGCACCAAGTTCACTTCTCGCTTGTTGTTGGCGACCCATTTACGGCTGAACGGCTCTGTGCAGAGACAGCTCTAAATGACTCTCTCCACCTCTTCACTAAGCCACTTGTTTTTGTCATTTCTTTCTCTTTTTTAAAAATCCAAAGGAAATAATTGATAAACCGAACGCCGTCCACCTTAAAGGCAAATGCATATATCCACCTGGTTAAAATTCCTCCTCTTTCTATTTTCCATCTCCCTATATCCATTTTGCTCGGCGCTGTTTAAACAATACTTCATCAAACGCAGCCCGAAGCAAATAAAAAGCACAGTAGAGTAAATAAAAAGTAAAAAAAAAAAAAAAAAAAAAAAAAAAAAAAAAATCACAGGCTGGAGGGTAAGTACTTTTATTCCTCTACTTTCATTGCCTGGGGAATTATTATTCCATTGCTGGTTTCAGGAGGGGGGAGGGAGTGGGGGGGTGAAAGGACAGCCATGTTATTCGCAAAATGGATTGCTCCTCTCACTGCTTTTCACTCCTCTGGGTTCTCAAGAGTCCACTGATTACAACAAAGTGTGGCCATCTATTCCGTCTTATTGACAAAGGTCCTTAATTACTGCTGCACCAGTAATACCTGCTATTAAATTCTGCTAAACAGAGGCTGCAAATTAGCCGCGGATCCCGGTAACCTTTTGTGTGTAATTACAGGCAGCGGGATTGACGCTAAGGCTACAGCACTGACCCGAGTCATAGCAATGGGAAACCTTTGTTTATCACCTGTGGTGGGGGCCAAAATGTGAAATTAAAAGCTCTCCATCAGTGGAAGGCCTTCAGAAGCCCAGGAAAGCAACAGGAAGGCAAAAAGCAAACTGCTCTATATTTATAACCGACTTCTTCAATTGCTATTTAAACTCACAGCTCATTAACCTGGGTGGCTGTTCTAGCATGCCAGCCATGCAAAGTTTAAAATGGCAAAAATTCAGGTTGTCTTTTTGAGGTGTTCTGTATTTCATCAAGGCCTTTAACCTGCATTTAAGAGCCAGTTTGCTGCAATTGCTAACTATAAACAGGCTCCGATATTGAAAAACCAAACCCAATAATGCACAAACGTTTTGCATTTCCATGGCGGGAGGCAGGTGGCTGCAAAGCCCGGATCTGCCTCCGCTGGGTTTCAGCGTGAGCTCATCCCAGGGCCACCGGAGCCATCACCAGCCACGGCTCCGTCCTGCTCAGCTCTGCACGCCCAGGTCCCATCCTGGCCAACGCATCTATTGTTCTGCATGAGTGTGCTCATCCGAGTGGGCTCCGAGTGCTCCGGAGCACCCATTGCACCTGTAAATCCAACCATCAGTGGTATCAGAGCAAAAAAACACCAACAGAAAGCCAGGGCTGTAATTCTTTGCATTATATGGTCCCTGTTACGGCGGCTTGGTTTCTAAAACCGAGCTGTCTGGAAAGAGGATATGTGCAAGGATCTCCCACAGTCTCCTGCCTCCCTCTTCTCTTCTTCCTCCCTCTTCTCTTCCTCCTCCTCCCCTGCCTTTACGTCTGGCTGGTGAACCGCCCTTCATTCCAGCCTCCGAGTATGGCACAGGCATCAGGCTTCTCTTCCCATCTTCTACACGCTTTCTAATTTCTAAAAGACTGCTTAAAATTTGCTGTCCTCACCCACCAGTAGTAAATATTTCTGAAGTAATATCCAGTCCCGATTCGCAGGATTTCAGCTGATCTGTAAGTCTTAGGGCCTGTGGGAGGATCTGCCTGGCAGGCACATTATTTCCCATCCGTGGGCTCTTCATACTTTCCTGTGTATGAGCTGGCCAAAACCAGCATCTTCATTTCACATTAGGCATTTTCTTCCCAAAACATGTAATTCTGAAGGGAATGAGATTGCAAGGCATTTCACTGTAAAACAAACACGAGATACTTTAATTTGCAAAAGAATAATGCTTCAAGCAGTCCTAGTTAGCCTTTGAGGACTTAAATATACATATTTTTTAAAATTAATGGAATATTACAGCTATGTTGTAGTTGTAACACAATGTCATCTTGCAGCATAGCATGTTAAATTCAACTATGACTACTGAGATATAAAATGCTATGAAAATAATAACACACTTGTCCTTAACAGTAGAACAAGAAAAACTGAGGCCACGTAGATTAATGACTTGTGTCCTTCTATCCCCAAACTTTCGTTAATGCAAGCTTTCCCAACATGCTCCCCAGCACATCTGCATCTCCTCAACTCCCTGTGCCACGCTACCCTTAGAGAACAAGCTTCAACTCTTCAGATAACTAGGCTAAAAATATACAACCCACGCAAAGCTCACAAAATAATATTTTAACTCACATTTTGAAACTTTAAAAAAAATGTTTTTAATTTAAAATTCAGTGGGAATTTGTGTTGATGTCATACAAGCACATACATATGTGGCCTCTTTAAATCCTCTTTCTCAGGTGAAGAACATCCCTGACACACATATGAACCGAGAACATCGTCTTCCATCAGAGATGGGATCAGCCCGTGATCTTACGCGGCTGCCAGGTCCTGATCCGTGAGGCAGGGCCCAGGAGCAAAGCACCCAGCAGAGCTGAGCGCCCGTGAGTGGATGTCAGACGGGCATCCTTGAGATGACCCCAAGGAGAAATTGCAAGTGCGGGATTCACGCGGTTGTGCTCTTACACTTGACCATAAATAGCAGTTCGCACATCATTTTTTAGACAAGCAACTAATGAATCTTGCCTTTATGAACAATTAGTTTTTCTGGGTCTCGAGGGCCCTGGTACAAATCCTGCAGTCCTCGCCCCAGCAGCACTCCCACTTCTCCCAGCAGGTAGGAGCTCCTGCTTAGAAATCCCCATTAATTCAAGCCTGTGGCCTAGGTCCTGGGGCTGCTATTCGCGTCTCTCCTCTCTCTCTAACTCCACGCAATCAAACGCAGGGCTCTGAAGTTCTTTAATGCTTTATATGGGCTCATTTCTGCAAGTTACTGAACAATCAGGGTAGAGTGCACAGCACTTTGCAGTTCTGAGGCACAGATGAGGTTCCCTAAGGATTAAATTTGATTCTGTCCAGAGGTCTAGAACTAGACTTATTCCACCCCTGAAGACCCACTTAAGCATTATTTTGAAGGCATTAGTGATATTAAGGTCAGGTATTTCTCAGTCTTTAAGGATGTAGCGGCAGAGCATTGCGGCACCTTATTATAGACACAGAGATACAACTCTTAGCCTTGCTCCAGATGGCAGCCAAGGCCAAATGACCCATCTGCAAACGGCTACCTGAGCCTTCACACCAGGCGTCCGAGCAGTCATTCTGGCCGTGCCCTACCTTTATGTGCTATTGGCAACACGGCCACCCTGCCCAAACTGTGCTCGCCCAGGGGGACATCCAGGCTCCAGCTGCTAGCTGTGGAATTTCGACTTCACCAAAAATAAGAGGGGGAAAAAAAGATCCCAGGTCATATTGGCAAAGCCAAGCAAAAAAAAAAAGTGATCCTTGATCCAAGTCCCAGGATAGATTGGGAGCATTAGACAGTCAACAGATTCATCGTTGTGGTAGCATCATGCCTCCAAGTACAGAAATGTGTATTTCTGCAGCAAGGAGACCCATCCCTTATGTTAACATCTTTAAGAGATTATACATTTTTAAAAAATCCTAAAGCATTGCTGACAGTGCTCGAGCTGTTTGTGTCGTAATCACCTTGCAATCTTAAAGCCCGAACTCCTGGAGCCTTTGTATTTGTGAGAGGCTCTGCTGACCTCTCTCTATTTTCTTTAGAAAATAAACTAGCTCTCCTGGATTCAGAAAAGAGCTTGAAAATGAGGTCTGGAGGCTTTAAACTCAAAAGATAAATAAAAAGAAATCATAGTTCATTAGCTTTTAGAGTAAAAAGGGTTCTTTTCCGTTGATTCATTTTTGGCGAGTACTTAATATTTTATAGCAAGTGAGCTTAGCAATATCAGAAATCACGTTATAGAAGTGTATTACATTTTTGCACAGCATCATATGATGATGATACTGTGTGACCTGAGAATTATTACAGGAGGATGTTTTTTCAGTTAACAATGTTAAGTGTTACTAAGTGACGATATAAATATAAATCATCTGTTTTAACTCCCCTTACAACGTTCACTTGGCATTAGATTCTACTTCTGGAGAAACTCCCCATGACTCTATACTAAGACACTAAATAAATAATGCAGACACCAAAGAAACTGCCAGAAATTGAGGGAAGAGACTTTCTTTTTATGACTTGTGAATATTTGCATCCTTAACAAACTTTTAAGAAACAAATTGCGTGTTAGAACATATGCTATAAAATAAATATGAAATAAAGAGTACGTTCCTCTTCCTTTCTGACCATGTCTTAAGAAAATTCTCAAAACGAGCCTGAAGAACATGTTATCTCGAAGTTTCTACAGAAACAAATATTCTTGCAGTTTACTGGGGTGGTTGCCACCTCATTGGCTTTTTGGTCTAAAAATGAAGCACCTGCCTTAGCCGTTCTAGATCTATAGTCACAAGATGCCTCCAGGCAGCAGCTCCTCCCATCCTGGCCCACGCGCTGCCCCCCAGAGCCTCCCCTCTCCCCTCCGAGCGCTCGGGCAGTCCGGGCGACCAGGCTAGAGTCAACATTTAACTTCTGGACAGTTTACAATAAGTTAAATGAATCACAACCTATTATAAGCTCATCCTAGACCCATTTTTTAAAGGGTTGCCTTAGGTCTTTTCCTTCCCAGTTGACCTTTTCTACCCTTTAATTTGAGGTGTTCATTCGAGGGAATGGTCTGAAGCTCGTGAAGCTCAACTGGGAGATGCCCTTCTGGTGCCTTTATCAGCTCATGGTCTGAACATCCTCCACCACCTTTCGCAGGGGCACGTCTCCCCTGCAAGCAGAGCCTGGATGAATGGTCATGGCTTTATTAAAGCAAGTTTAAATAACAAAACTATTGCCTCATGTTTGAGGACGGCACGGAGAGCTGGCGAGTAGGGCATGCTGCAGAGCAGCCTTGGTACCTATTGCTCCACAGAGATGTCTCGACTCCAGCTCACATCACCTTAAAGACCTCGCGAGGCCACGTTCAGCTGTCCTTATTGCGGTCATCTGATCTTTACTCCTAACAGCCTCTGCGCGTGGGTCAGAATCTCGCCCTTTGTGAATGGGCTTTATATTAACATTTGCTGACTGCACTTTAAAATATTAAAATGTAATCATAGGTTTCCAGACCAGGACGAGGGTTGGGGTTTTTTCCTTCTCACTTAAAAAGCACTGAAGTCCCAGAAGACGCTGTAAAAATATGTGGCACTCCACAGCTCAGATGGCCAACATAAGCATTTTCTAAATTGCTTGCCTATCAAAATCATATTTGGAATTGTGCTCTGTAAGTATGTGCAAAATTTACATTACAAAAGATGCAGTATGACATCGAAAAAGAGTTACTACAACTGTTCTAAAACACTGTAATGTAGAAAAGGGGCCTCCAAGGATTATTTTTATCACCCTTAGGACTCTCGTTTTGAAGTGCCTCAGCACGACAGCAGAAAACCTACAATTAAATATTTAAATCACCGTAACGGTATTTTTTAAGGAAAAAGAACTTCAAGAGACCTCTTTAGAAATCGAGTGTTTCCTTGTAACATTACACATGCTAGTGAAATAATTTTAAAATAAAAGGGTAATCTAAATTTTATATTGCCCTGGATGTAATAAGCTCCTGGTGAGAACAGTAATATCGCAGTAAAATATGAAAGTGCAATGCGCTTTTTGATTACATCAGGGCTTTCTATTTGCCACTTTAATCCTTAGAATTCAGCTGTTCCCTGTTCAGTCCTTTTACATCATCCTTAGCTAATCTGTCAAACATTTCAGACAGCCAAACCAATTTTCAGATTGTTCGGGACTTTGCCACAAGCACCGTATGCTGTTAATAAGATTTTCATTTGGAGTGATGCCATGTCGTCCATGTTTTCTATCGTATATAAATACTGAGATTTAATGGCTTCAGGTTTTGTTTAATGTTAACATCAACAATAAAAAAAAGGGAGGTTCTCAAACGCCAAACCCCATAGTGAAATGCACTAGTGACAGCTATTTGCAAGGTTAATGTTGTGGAAAACAACATCCATCTTTGAAACAGTTTCATTAGCCCCATACAGCTGACCTCTCCACATAATGTTGTCAAATGTGACGTGCATCAGATTATTGGGAATATGGAGATCAATAAATATGCAACACCAGCACTCGGAGCGCTCCTGGCATCATAGCTGTACAAACGCCATCTAACATCCCAAAGAGTAGCTGTCATCTGTCAAATCTACTAGCAAATAGACAGGCTTAAGGGGAAAGCTATCAGTAATAGTAAAATACATAAGTAAAGATGAATTAGGGAGTACAAAGTCAAGGTTCTGATACATTACAGTTCCAAACGAAAAACTCCGCATAAACACTTTAGAGCAAGACTTGCCTTATTTGTTGTGTTAAATGTGAAACCCCTCCGTGAGGCAGCATCCGCCACATTTGCATGTCCACGCACCCACTCCTATCCCCACGCCTTGCCCTCTCGGGAGCAGCCCGCTCGGTGGGGCCCGTCCCGACACGCCGGTGTCCTGCCGGCCCCAGGTCCCGGAGCACGCGGGGAGCTCTGGGTCCCGGTCCCGGTGCAGCACCCCAGGTCTGCAAAGGCAGCCTAAGGATAAGCTCCCGCGGAGAGGAAAGGTACGGCTGGATGTAGGAGCTTCCGCAGAGGTCAGCGTGTCGTGGTAATAGAAAAGTAAATAATGAAAAATTAGTATTTCCTTTTAATTTGTGAAATAAATTCTACTGACGTAGCTTTCTTCTGATTTATTCTGGTCCTAAACCAGGGTACAACTCAGCGGCAGATAGAGAAATCAATGTATATCGTATCATCAGCACACTTTGACTTCAGGTCCAAAGAGCTTAAGGTATGGAGCAGCGGCAAATAACAGAATTAAGGAGGGGGTTTGGGTGCTGATTTCAAAAGGGAGGAAGAGCAGGCAGTACCTTGCACAACTGAGCTCCCAGTAATTTCAACGCAAAAGGGAAATGAAGCTACAAAGATCCCTCCTACCTGGTCTTTGACCGTAGACATTTAGTGACGGTGAAACTATCTGATTTTTCTTCTTCTTTCCTGTATGTATGACATTGCTCTCATTACCGTTTCCTAAATAATTGGGTATTAATCCTCAGCTCACAGCTTTGGAGGCGTCGGTGTGGCTGCCACCGTGATGGAATTCTGCAATAAATCAGCCATTCGAGTCACTCCCTGAGTGGGAGCTGAAAACTCCCTCAAAACTCGCAGCACTTAATGAGGAGAACGACACGCCTGCAAACAGCGCCTTCCACTAAGATATATATGTATATTAAAGAGTTACATTGAGAACATGCTGTCCAATTAAAGAGCTAACAGATCGGGTTGGGCTTTTTTTTCCTTATGTGTTTTTAAAAACACCGCTCATGTTGTGGAAAAAGAGAACAAACAGAAAGCAGAAAGGTATTTTTGAAGTATACAGTTATAAGGTGCTTGGCTGATAATTTGCAACCTTGGTACACAACATACCTTTTAGCAAGGCTATTTATTTCTCGGGGAGAATGCTACAGTACTTACGATAAAGGCCTCTGTTGGACCTCTTCATCAATAGCAAACCTTTAAGCACAGCACATTTCATAAATAGGAGTTCCACTAACACAGACTTCAAAAGGATAGAACCTGATAATTCAAAAATAGAGCTATATTAAGTGTTCCAACAGTCCATCCATAAAAGCAGCCTCCAAACGCCTCCTCTGTGCAGCATGACAGTCTATTAGAATAATAGCAGGGGAAAGCATAATTACAAGTAATCATTGGTTGGAAAGGAGCTAGTTGTTTTTGTAGAGTAAAATGCCTTACTGAACCCAGCAGAAAATGCAACGCTGGTTCTAGCGGTGAGGGCAGGTAGCCGCAGAAAATAATCAGAGCACAAATCTTGAGTGATCCGGGTTTATTTTTTAAACCCTTCCATATGTCTTAATATTTTCCTGGCGAATCACACTTAATTTGCTGCCACATTTTAAGTCTGGTTACCATATTGTTGCTGTTGGTCAAGCAGTGACATTCCTCCTGCTGGAATATCCGCTTGGTTTTGTAAGATCCAGGACTTAATGACTTTCTTCTCGCCGATGTGATTTACCTCCAAGCATTTTAAGACAGAACACCTCCACTAGCCATGATTCTTAACGCATGAAAGACCGTCCCTGCAGCCTATGAAGTGGTTCAGTTACCTGTACGAGAAAGTTCAGAAGGGATTCACAGGTCTTCCCCCCTCCCCATCAACGTAAACTGTCTCCAAGAGCAAAAAAAAGGTCCCACAGGTAAAAGCACCTTCTGTTTGCATGTACCTGAGCTCCAGAAGACCCATCTCTGAGGGCTCCATCTCTCTTCTGTTTTCCAAATGCTCTACCTTCCCCCCCGCCTCTTTTGTACCCCACAGCTCGGACGTGCATCAGCCATCGTGCTCCACCGGCTCAGATATCTGGAGATTTGCTGTTGGCTTCGGTAAAAGCAGGACTGTGGGGTTTATTGCCGTAAATCAGTCTCCAGGATTATTCACCATTATTCTCATTAGAGTTGTATATCTTAATAACCTCTGTGTACCACAGCCGGCCTGCGTACTCCCCCGCTCTAGGAGATGACAGCGGAGATCGCAAGGCCAAGGAACTGGGAACTTCATTCAGCATTACATTCCTCAGCTTCCTCGTCATTTCAAAAATTAACAGTTTTCCTCATAGGAAATGAGGCCAAGAATATACTCGGGCCAATTAAGCAATTATAATTATACCACCAAGTGCCAATCACTTTATTTATTCTGCTGTTCCAGGTAAAGGACCAGCAACTCTTTTGTATTCGTCGTGTACAAAGCACCTTTGTAGACCAGTCTGTATTCCCATGCTCTTATGATAATGCTTTTAAGGTAAAAACACCTCTTTGTGGGGACAGCCCCATTATAAAGCGATACGCTTAGTCACAGCCAGCACTTACTGAAAAGTTTCAATGTTCATTACATTAGCTGGTCTTAAAAATGGAATACAAACCAATTTTAATCAATATGTAGTAATAAATAAATATTAAGGAACTATACCGCTAATGTACAGGTAGCCTAATTAAAGTAACAGCATTTGCTGCACTTACATACCTTAATTTTCCCTACAAAATCCTTATTGAACCACTACTTTTAAAAAAAAATTGCATTTGCAATTAGAAACACTGAAGTTACATTATCGATTTTCTGCTAAAAACCTTTTTAGTAAACAAGCACAAACTACATTCATTAAATGTAAGTGCTTGGAGCTATGGTGTGAAATTCAATTCAGCCATTATCATGAATTACACTGATTATTGCTGTAATTATTTTCTCTTGGATACAACTGCATTTCTGTTCCTTGCTAGTTGTGTTGGACATATAACCATGTTCATTTTATAGCTAATAATACTCAACTGTAGTTTCAGCAATTACTATCACTTATACAAATCATTAAGTTAAGCTATGGGTACCTAGTAAAATAAAAAAAAAAAGTAAGTAAAACATCCTTTTTTTTTTACCTCTGAAATAACTAATGGCATTGGCAACAGAGGAAAATTACCGATGTTAAATGATTTACATTAGAAAAAGTGATCACCTGTGATCCACTTTCACTGATATTTTGGTCACAGTGAACTCATAACTATCCATTTAAAACCTGCCAGGTAAACTACACTTTTGCCTTTAACACACGGGCTAATAGAATAATCCCTTTTTTTAAAGTTTATCTGTCACGAGAACAAACTTTTCCCAAAGGCCACTTACGCACTGGCAGGCCACAGCCAAAATTAAATATCCCAATAATTTGATCCCTTAAAGCGGTTTCTTTCACAGGCCATTTCAAGCACGACAACACAAAATGTTTTAAGGTTAGAGACCCTTTCCCAAGCGCAGCGGCCGCAATCGAGAGGCTGCATTGGCCACGGCGGTTATTGCTCCTCAGCCCAAAGAACACCCAAATCACCCGGCGTTTTTTAGGACAAATCCGTAAGCGTCGATTTCAAGTGTTGCTTGAATAAGAAGTCCAGATGCTATAATAAAAGTGATGTTCTTGAAAAGCAGTTATTTCTAGAACAGATGCTGTAATAAAAGTGGTGTTATTGAAAAGCAGTTATTTCTAGAATAGGGGGTAAAAGCGACCAGTGAACAACACACTGCAAACCAGTAAGGAAAGAGAAGTTGTTTGGCTCACGGTATTTTATTTGACAGAGAGTCTGCTGGAATATCAGACGCTGCTGCAGCGAGAAGCGAGGGCTGCGCACAGCCACCCTCTCCAGGAATGAAGCATTTGTTACCATCTGCCTGATATTTGTATATAGCGACACGGTTGTACGTCGCATCAAACAATGTTCGCCGGGCAGTTCACAAGCTACATATGTATAGAAAAAAATGTCTATACTTGTGTGTAGAAAAAATCCCCAAGAAGCTGCTGAGCCGAGGGCCCGAAGCAGAGAGCGTGTGCTCTGCTACGTGCGGGAGCTGGATGTCTTCCGAAGTTTGGCATAAATGTTACGGTCTAAAGAGTCTGATAAATAAATTGCTCCCAATAAAACTTGAGCTAATAAGGGAAAACAAATGTATGTGAAATGAAAAATCAATGCCTTTTAGTACTGGATGTAAAATTCAAGTTCAGCGTTCACTGCTCCTCAAGCCGGAGCCAGCAAAGCCGGGGCGCCGGGAGCTGGGCTCATCCCGTAGCTTCATTTGCATCTAAGCAAATCTTTGCCCAAGTGCTCATGTCCCCAGGCTCTGACAGACTCTGCGTTCTTACACCGTTTTACACAAGCAGAAGCTTTGACCTGGGGATATTTTTAGCAGAGGAGGCATTTATGCAACATGTTGGCCACATCATCGTTATTCAGAATATTTTTTGTTCATCCCAAGATTCCCCTATGTTTCTTGCAGGAAATCCCGTTCACAACTGGCTTTACACATGTCACGTTAAACAAAACCAACACGACAGTAGGGATGATTTGAGTATGACCTGGAACAAACATGGAACAAAGTCTTTTACTACAGACACACTAGTCGTGTTAGCAAGTTTCTGTAGCTTTGTTGTATCTACTCCGACGTACGCATTAACAGAATCATTCTTATCTAAGCAATATTTAAAATCTTTTTCCTTTTCTTTCTCAATGGCACAGGATAAGCCAAAGAAATTCCCAAACAAAACCTGATGTTTCTCCTACTTGCAGCCATCACTGTATCCCAGGGATAAGGGGTGCTAACTCCGGGGGGTGCCATCACTCATTTACCAAAGGCTTTATTACCTTTTTGCTCATGGCTGTCTTTCAAAAGCAATGAAAATGTTCAATGGGGCCAGGAAAACTCTGTAAGGAGATACAGCATGAGAGCGGTTTCTTGCAGATGACACACAAAACTGACCGAGGGCTCCACCTCTCCGGCTATTTTACAACACATTGTCTATGTCCTGACAGTGGCTGATATGTCCCTGTCCTGAGGAAGAGCACTCACAGTATTTTCTTCTGTAAATACAAAGAAAGAAAGATCTTGGAGCAACTGGTGGCCAGCCAGGAGATCCCCTGCAGAACCATGGTTCTCCCAAACATGCCACCAAACCCATCAGTGATCAGTCTGCACTGATCACTGACTGTCAGTCTCTTCTCCAAGGAACAGGTGACAGGACAAGAGGAAATGGCCCCAAGTTGCGCCAGGGGAGGTTTAGGTTGGATATTAGGAAACATTTCTTCCCCGAAAGGGCTGTCAGGCCCTGGCACAGGCTGCCCAGGGCAGTGGGGGAGTCCCCATCCCTGGAGGGATTTAAAAGCCGTGTAGATGTGGCGCTTGGGGACATGGTTTAGTGGTGGCCTTGGCAGTGCTGGGTTAACGGTTGGACTTCATGATCTTAAAGGCCTTTTCTAACCTAAACAACTCTATGATTCTACGAAGGACTGGAGCACTGACCTTCAGCACAGGAGTCCTGGGCGTATTTTTAGCTCTGCTGCTAGAAAAGTCCTTTAAACTATTTCTGCCTCAGTTACCCCTGCTTATAAAAAGGGACAAGTGGTACCACCTTTTTTTGGAAGCACAATGAGTTTTACTAGTGAAAACTTACAGCACTTTGGAACTTTTCAGTGAAGATCAAATATACGGAGGTCTCTGTACATAGAGTATTAGAAAAAATAGGTTAGCTATATTGGCAAAAATGCAAACACTTTAAGAAAAACACATGCAAATTTTCTGAAGAAAGAAAAATACCACCTCTTCTCCCAAAGCCAAGAAAGAGATTGGAAATCTGGGACAAAATTCAATGCAAAATTTTAAAACCACTATGTTCTTACTGTCTGTCCTGCTTTATTACGTGCTAAATTAGAAACCACTGAATTAATAGGAAGGAAATCTTACCCGAAATGCAAGCATTAAATACACAAGAAGACAATGGATATTCCCAGATATCTTCTTCATATAAGAATCTTTCCTCTGGCCACTTTGAAACCGTGTAACATAACCTTCAAAGCAGGGAAGATGTGTTGTAGAAGTTCTGCTTAGCTAACCATGAATACTAATTGCAGGAAGAACGATCTGCCCGGGGCCGGAGGGCATGAGCTCAACCAACAGGCACAGAAGTTTCATCATGCGACCGCAAACAATGGAGCAGGGTGCTGCTCCGGAGCGTGGAACAGCCCCCCTGAAAGGGGATACTGCCCAACCCCGAACAAAACTGCGGAGGAAAAGAAGAAATCTCCTTATCAAAGTAGCCTTGGAAAAGAAAGGATGAATAACGAGGGTTTTCCTGTGTGTGTATCCGTACTTTTGGATGCGTCTCCGTATTCCCACGTCGCAGGCAGCCCTGTTGTTATTCGGTTTGACTGTGCGAAACCCAGTTGGCCCCAGTCCAGCCAAGCATCCCGGTTCCTTTGCTGGTGTGAGGGATGAACCACTCCAGCTATTCCTCTCGGTTCATCAAGAGCTCAGCGGTCCCTCCGCCACGTCTCACTGATCTCTTCTGCATTGGGAAGGTCGTACCCAGGGGTATCCCCACCACAGGGGGCAATGCTGGCGCTGAAACAGAGCTTTGGCCGCAGCAGCAGAGTCCAAACGTGTAAGTGTGCCTGAAGGCAACTGAGTCAGCACTACCACCAACGAAACACAGCCGCATCAACATCACCGGGCCAAACAAACGCCGAAGCTAGGACCCCATTGCGCTCACCTTCCATCAGCCCAACGTTTTGTAAGTAGGACCAGATCTGTGGGTGCAAGATCTGCATTGAATGCTCCTACACGCCTGCCTGCTCCTCTGGCCCAGAGCTCACCAAACCCAGACTATCAGGTTATCTGCTAACTTGACTAGCCTAAGGTCAACCTTTTTCCAGACAGCTTGTTCCCACCTCAGCTGAAGGGAAGAGACGCATTGCTTGCTTTGGACCCTCCAGAGACCCTTTCTCCAGGATAAAGCCTAGGAGCCCTGGTGGGGATGGCCACCTGTAAGCAGGATCTGAATGCAGCTGTGGGACACGGTATGATACCATCTGAGGCGGAAAGAGGAGGTCCATACAAATTTCTCAGAAAGATTTGCAATAAATATGTGAGCCAGAGGTAAAGTAAACCTAGAAAAATCAGGAGCCAGTGAACTAAAATAGTTCTCAGCTTGCAACACAGCAAATAGGACGAGCGATGCAATGAGCTACAGGGATGGCCACTGGCTCCTGTTTGCTTGGTTTACCACAGGTTTGCCTTCAAGACCCACACATGCCAAAGCTGGTCTGGTTTATGCCGTCCCTGTAATGGCAGGTGAGACACCCATGTTCAGTACCTGCTCTCCAAGTGCCTTTTTTAGAGGCTTTCTGTGTCAAGAGCAGAAACTGATGTTCTGCGCTTGGTAACCGAAGTGAAAACACTGTCCCTTTCAACTTGCAAGCTGATCTGGTTGGCAGCGGCATTATGCACCTTGAAGTCGATGGATGTCACCGTACCGAATCCTGCCCGCTCGCTAAGGGCTCTGCATGCTTCACGCAGGCCGGGCAGGACAGATGTAAAATCCATACCCTACGACAACGTGGGCAGTCCAGACTGTGAGGCTATGCTGAATGGAGGAAGATGAGTCAGCTTTCAAACCTGAGGACACCACCTCTGGATCACGAAACCTCTGAACTGTGAGGGGGTGGAAGAGTATTTGGGGTGGGGGGATGTCTGTGTCCTTGCACCGGTGTACACTGCACACCACGAGCTGCTGCTGGAGACAGGGATGCTGGGCTAGATGGACCTTAGGAAGACAGCATTCATCTTTCTTTCTTACAAATGACTTGGATACATTCAGTTCTGCCTTGAGACACGGAATGAGCTCAATGACCTATTTTCTGGAGCTCCATTAATTTGACAGCGCCAGATGGGAGACAATTTTAAAGGGCTTGATGTTCAAAGGGAGAGTTGCTGTCATTGTTTCAAAGTCAGATTCTTCTCCCAAGTCCAGCGTTCAACACTGCAGGACCCAAAATCACCTCTGAAACATGTGAAACACTTTTAGAGTTTTCTAATGAGCTTAACAATCATCCTACTGATAGCAACTCTGTGATGCCTGCCAACCAACACAGAACTGCAATCGGGAAAAAAGGAAGCTTCTATTTCTGGATCGGGGGATGTGTAGAGAGAAGTAAAAATAATCGGAGGACCTGTGCCTGGAAAGCCAGCCTGTAATTTTTCAAAAGCCATACAAGTGTTCTCTGGACCTTGTTTTCTAACATAGCTTGGGATGGGATTCGCTGCGCCCTGGCTAAACCCTGCTCCCCCTGAAAGCAAGAACAAACCAATGCTGAGTGCTTTTGGAAAGCGAAGTTATATTTTTTCTTTCCTTTTGGGATGTGTGCAATGGGACTCAGGAGAAGCCGAAGCCAGACTTTCAGGCAATGACTAGGAAGTGAAGCAAACAAACACATAAACAAACAAAATATCCTGCTTGTCTAAAACAATTCTAAGAGAGGGTTTGTTTTCTTTTCCTGTGAAGCTGGTGTTTGGGCAGAGAAACAGAGAGGACGGGAGAAGCTGGGGAGGAGAGTGCGTATCCCACCCCAGGAAAATCATGGAAGTCAGAAGTTTTTGTTGTGTAGGGCTCCCGGTGATCATGTAGGCGGATTAACGGACCGAGTCTGGCAGAAATATTTTGCGTTAGAGCTTTCCTATGAGATAAACAGCAAACTAAGAAGCACGCAGCGATGGCACTGCCCACCTTCAAAAAACCAGAAAACCGAATTAGAGAAAGAAATCTCCCGGGATAAGTCGATTCCCCTGACAAAACGTCCAGCTGCCCGTGGAAATGATATGCATGAAGGTTAGCGGGATAATATTGTTAACTTAACCCGCTCGGACACATCTTCATAGAACTTTGCTTTTTATTTGTTATTAAGAAAAATTGCAGCTGAGGTTTTTCCTCGTTCCTTGTAGTACTCGGATCTGTACAATTGAAGTACTTAAAATGACATTTATATGACTGCTAGCAATGGTTGATCAGTTAGTGTGACACGGTGCAGATAAAAGCTCCAATTAGGCCTTAACTGTTTACTTAATAGAAAGACCTGTTAGGAACAAGAAGGATTGCCTGTTAGCAGAAGAACAGAACTTTTTCATGTGGCAGACTATCAGTATTCTTTAGATTCGCACATAAACAAGGCTGAAATGCAATTACATTTTCCACAAGGACCCAAATGCTTTTAACCTTTTCAAGGTAAAAAGAGAAAAAAAAAAAATGCTGAAACTGCTGTTGAATTAGGTCCAGCTAGCTTTTTTTTTTTTTTTTTTAAGTTTTTGTTTCATTTTAATAATGGTTTAGTCTGTTTCACAGCCTGTGGCCTCTTCAAACCTGTTACTTTTAAAGATATAGCAGATGCTTCCTAAATGGGAAGGAAATTGTAATGATGCAAATCCCTATTCACATGATTTTCCAAATAGGTTTGAGCACTACAAGCTGTATAGGGCAGGTGGGGTAGTGTTACTGACAACCAAAAAAGGTAAACTTGAATACAAATAGACAAATCAAGCACACGTGTTCGTTTGGAAGTTTGTAGTCAGCTCCCCAATCTGCGTCCCAGAAAATAAGCTATTATCGGCACTGAGTGCCCTTCTCAGCATCAGAAAGCTAGAAATTAACTTAATTGCTGAACTGCACCTAAAATCAGCTGCTTTAAACATTACAATTTGGCTTTTAGTCTCATCAAAATTCCAAATATGTTAAAATTCTAATTTGCAAATGTGCTAAATTAACACTTTGAAACCACAATATTTAACCTGTTGGCTAATCTGATGTCAAGTGAAAACAAGTCAAACAACATGGAAATCACATACTGTACAAAAAGCCATAGCAATTTCCCTAAAAATCTTTAGTATGGGGGTGCCATGAGGAATTCTGAAGTTTGGTGCCATGACAAGCCCTATTATGTCTTTCCTCATCCTAATAATTCATACAGGTTAATCTGGAAAAAGAGGGAGTTTTTTCATTTAGGAGTTTGCTGACATTTTCTTTGCTTTAGAAATGTAATTTTGCAAATCCTTGTAGTTTTACATGAGCAGCAGATTTGCATCTGAAAGGAAATTGGCTTCACTTGGTAACGCACGCAGGCGTTGCGCAGCCCTACTCTGCGACCGAAACCGCCTTTCAGAGATACGTGCTATTCTGAGCAGTTATTTGTAGGACTGGTCAGAAAATTAGTTAAAATACACACACCCCCCCGCCAATTTCTCCCCTCCCAAGTGTAATCTGACTTCATACCAACAGGTAAGATGCTTCTTTTTTAGGAGGGGAGGAGAGGAATGAAAAAACAAAACAAAACACGACCATGCACTGTATAGCTGGCTCGCAGCGACAGATCTTCTTCGCACATCAAAAAGGAATAAAAAAAAAATCATGGAGCACTATCCAAAAATGTTACTGTACAGAGGCTGTTTATTATTGCTATTTCTATGTAATATTAAGATCTTAAGGAAGCAAGCAAGACAGAAACTCAGCTTAAGGCTTTTGATAAACTTTGCTCAAAACCGCTCAGCAGAGGTTGTTATAAAAGGCAGTGAGAGGTGAAAAATAAAATATTGCTGTGGATTAGGAAGTCATTTGCACTGATCAAGTTCAGAGCAATCAAAGAAACCTAGTGAGCAGATAAATTCACTACATGACGGCGGTGACAGCCAATATTGACAAATGCAAGGCGCAGGAAGAGCTATTTGAATTCATCCACAGAATTGCCTGTAAACACACACCTTACACTGAATTACCTGTGTTTAAAAAAGAAAAATAAATTAAAAATTATGCAATACACAATCAACAGTGGTGCTAAAAACCTTTTGTACAGAAAAAATCTCTACTCCTTTCTGTGCAATGTCAACTTTGCATTTGCAAATCGCCGGCATGCCTGGCATCAGTACACTATAGACAGGCTGTAAGGGAACGGTACAGAAAACACCGAGAATAAAGAGATTATACAAACTGATGCATCACCGATGTTTAAAACCCCATATAGCCTCCTAATCATGCGATCGCAATGTAGATTTAGCAGCTACTCAACACACTAAAATATGTTTAATAATTTCCTGACATCAAGATCGCTGACTCTGTGTTCTTCGAGATCCTCATGTGAGCTGGGGCGAAGAAATAACCTCTATTTTGTAATTTTCCAAGGGCCACTGCTGGCTGTGCAGCTCTTCTTTGCTGACCCATGGCCTCCGAAGGAAGAGAAGCAGTGAAGGCTTCGTTGTCCTTAACATGAACATGGAATTGGATTATTGGATTATTGGAGTGTGCAAGTGATGACCGTTAAAAAATTCTGCAGGCGCATTTGGGGAAGTACAGGAACAGCCCAACGAATGCCCACCCTAACTGCTCAAAACGAAGGGTGTATTTCCCTCAAAGACCAAGAAAAATGAATTATCACCAAATACTTTAGCACCAAAATCTTTAACAACTACAAGAGAGCTTTTGTTAACCAAAACTTGGGTTTAGCATTTTGTAGTTTTTAAGGTGGAGGAGCCAAGGCAGGCGATTCAAATACTGTCAGAAAACTGTTTTCCTATTCAGTTAGTCTATATAATAACGGTAATTAAATATGTAAACAAGTGGTAAGGAAAACATAAACATTTACCTTACCAGTTAGCAACAGGTAGGATGCCAGTGCTCTGGCAACATACCAAATAACATCTCTGTACAGCCAACTCTATTTTCCTAGGAAATCTTATTTTTACTTTAAACATTCTGGAAGCGAAACAGCAGCAAGAAGAAGACGTGATACCAACGCAGGTGCCGCTGCCATCTAGCCTTATCCAAGCACGTAGCTTCTAGCACGCGGGGCATCACTTTGGGCACACACGTGCCCCCAACTGCGCGCAGAATCAGGCTCGGGGAAAGGAAATGAGAGTTAAAAAAGAAAAATCTCTGTAAACTATCAGTCTGCCACTACAGAAAAGACAATATCCACGACTCGTCGCATTTTTGATCTTGCTCTTCCTTCTAATACCTAACTAAATGTTTTCCAGCTTTTATTTATAGGGTTCTATGAGACTGAATATTTCACTATCAAAGTTGGCGATTCTGACAGGAAATTGTTTTCTGGGGAAAATATTTTTGTTTATTTCAAATTTTAATCATTTTTCATTAAGCATCCTTAAATAGGAAGCTTACTATACGCAGAATTTACACGTTTAGAAGGGAATTAATAAAGTTTCCAGTTTCATAATTTATATTGAACTTGTATCGACAGGACATATCAATAGAAAGTGTCATATTCTGCTATAGCTGCTTGGCTTGTTTGGGCTTCTGCTTTTTCAACAAATTTTGGTCTATTCTTTATTACGTCATGGCATTTCAACACCGACAAGAGAAATTGCTTTTTGAGCAAAATACGACAGAGGACCTCTAGTTCTAAATACTTCTAATTAGTTTCTAAGGTAATGGTGCCGCTAATGAGAGGATGCTTCCTTAGCCTAAAAACCTCTCCCCAGATAAAACCTCAGCAGAAAGGATGCCCGGAGCCCGTGCTGAGGCGGGAGCAGCTCGGGCTCCCCTCCGCGCTGACATGATTCATGAGCAGCGGGGCTGGAGAGTCACCGGCCTCGCCTCCCGCGGCCCCGCCACGGCGGGATGCAAAGGGCGAAAATACCCCCATCACGAAACATGACACCAAACTAATGGTTACAAATGTGTTTTCAAGACGAAGGAAGGCGGGGAAAGGGCTGTAGAAAAGCTTCCATTCTACTGTATGGGAGAGCTTTTGTCTTTTTAAAGCAGCTTTTTTTTTTTAAGCATCTCTAAAAACATCCCTCCTCAAGACTACATTTAGAAACACTGGCTAAAATGGCATAATTCTTTCCTTATGCCAAAATCAACAGCAGCATTTTGCAAGCGGTGGCTAAATAAAGCAATGCAAGGATTAAATCAATTTAACACCTTCTAGGGTTTCTACCAAGGGCTCCTAGAGAAAAGCGTGGGTTTGTTTTCCCGACTGCTTCCTTCACAGTCTCTTTTTAACTTCACCCCGTGTCTTCTCCTCTTGTGAACGCTCAGCGTCGTGAGCACGGCTGAGCAGACACGCGACAGCAAAGCACACCCACAGAACCGGGGAGATGGATCCTCATGGAGACCCAACTGCACCCGGGCTGGTGCGGAGCCCCGGCCAAGGAAACGGCTGTGCGAGGGTCGAGCAGGACGAGGGTGCCGGGACTGTGCCGCCCGGGCCCCCAAGCCCCAGCTCGCTGCCTACATCAGATGTAGGTGGCCAAGGCTGGCACTGGGGCCAGGCTTCTCCTTCCACCTCCAGCGACTTCTGCGTGAGCAGAAACGGAAAGGAAGGGTGCTGCTTTGCAGCGGCTCCACCAGCTCGTAAGAGCGTTCTGTCTGTTAGTCCTGTGCCGGGACTTCAGCTGTTTTTCTTAGACCCACATTTCGATGACCAACATCTACTGATTCAACACCAAAAGGCCTTAACCCTATTGAACAGCCATCTAACTCAAACAAGATACTGCTTTCACGCGCCACAAACACGGACACGATCAGAGACAGGCTGTAATGGCAGAGAACAGTGGTTTACTTCTTTTCACTTGATGCCAGAAGTAAAATTAGCCAGAATTCAGACCCAAAAATATGTGCGGTACCCATAGTTTTCTTTAAATTCCCGGCTATAATAATGTCATTTTGCTTTTCCAAACGAGGACATTTCCCAGTGTTGTCTCAGACTAGATGCCTGGCTGTGTCGAAGGGGCTTCATGCTGATCCAGCAGCACACAGAGCATTTCAGTGAGAGCAGAGCCCGCCTGCGGACGTGCCTCTGCTTTCAGCAAGGTCTGGACCACACAGTCTCTTGAGGCCTCTTCTAAACTAAACCATTCTGTGATTTGATAGAAGCCCAACACCAGGAATGGGTGTCAAGCTCTCATTTATGCTTACTCAATGCAAAGATGACTGATATACAAACGTGTTCCTGGAAATTAGCACCTGCCTGGGCACCTGACAACTGAAAGTCCTGCTATTATATACTTCCATCTAGCCCTTGCCTCACGTTTACTTCCAGAGCAGATATGACAAGGTTTCCACTTCTGTTTAAAGCTGTCTTGGTTAAGGTTAAGATATCTTTCTGCATAGGGGTGTAGATGGTGAAGACCCTCTCTTAATGATGTGTTGCCTTTCCTTTAATAAACCATTAATTATTTTTTAAAAAATATATTGCTTGCCTGCATATTTAATAATATATTAATAATATATTCTATATATGTTCATTTGCTGTTGAAGAAACAATTACCAGTCTTACATGTTTGCTTCTGTACTGATAGCGCCTGTGGTTTATATAAATACTAGGTCAACTACGAAGTTAGCTCCCAACATAGAAATTACGAAATTTTCCCTCCACGGGTACTTATATTGTCTCTGTAAAGTTAGTTGGGAGGATTTCACCCTGCAGTTTGTGACTTTCTAAGACACGAAGGAACAAAGAAGCACACCTTCAGCAGAACACATGGAGAGCGTCACCCTGTAGTCAGTGGAGACGGAGCAATTACACAAGCGGGTGATCTGAAATAGGAGCCAACAGGCAATAATAGCTTGCTAAAACTGTTACAGCAGTGGGGAGTCACTCCAGCCTGAAGACACAGCTCGTCTGCTTTCCTTGTTTATGTCCTCAGGGCAGAGGCATGCTAAGGAGCGTTGACTTAGATCCCCTGAGCACGACCCGAAGCTCTCGAGGAAGAGGTTTCGGTGAATCGGAGTTGGTTATACACCGAGTGACTAGCAGATCGGGGCACGAGGAAAGGTTTTCCTCCTTTCTTCCTAGCTAGATCAAACCTCCCTCGAGGCAGAAGGCTCTGCTTGAAAAGGAATGCTACATGCAAGCCCGGGCTTCAGGTAGTGCATTCGCAATGAGATGTAAAGTGACATCCATCTTGATTTAATGCCGCTCAAGAGCCATCGGGATTCTGAGCAGCACTTGGACACAATCCAAAGGTGATGATTGTGCATTGCAGGCCTTAGAAACATGTCCCAAGACCACAGCTCTCTCCTTCCCGCCAGTAAGTAAAATATATCCCAGAGGCTTCTTTTGTTATACAGCAATCAGGTTCTCCAAATGCGTTTGCTGGCTGCAGCGCATCTCATTTCCCAGTTTCTTTTCTCTCCACCGTGCTCACCGACTCTGTTCAGTCCTAACAGCTGCATCTCAGTCAAAAATCAAACTTTCTGCAGACAAGCTAGGCTTCAGCGATGAGAAGAAAGCATAGGAAACACCAAAGACAAAAGACAACCAAGCCTTTTGCTCCTGCCTTACTGCGAACACGACAAATCAGATCCGAGTGCTGCCTGACACGCTTCCCTACGCTTCTTTCCACAAGTAACATTCGGATTAAACCAACTCACAGACATCTTCTCATTATTTTTTTCTTTCAAGCTCTTAGTCTGGCTTTGAGAAAAAAAAAAGGGGGGGGGAGGTTCCGACACCTTCAACTAGACTGAGCTGGCCATGGGGTAGAACAACCGGACTCTGAATTTCTTATGCTGTAAATGTATCTCGTAATTGAGTAAGCGTAAGGGAAGGGAGGCACAGGTTTGTGTGCATCTGTGTGCGTGGGTACACATGAACTTTCCTCTCATCTTAGTTTTAAGCTGCTGGAGAAAATCTTCAAAATGGGCAACAGTCGCAATGCAATCAGACAGACAGACTGTCTGCAGCAAAGCGATTTAATTTGGTCCTGTTGCCCCTTCTGAAAAATGATGTCGACAGAAGATAAGGAGACAGAGAGTTTCAAATTGTTCTATCAGAACCAGTTGCCTGTTAGGAAGCTTATTCGAGGCAATTCAAAATTGTTCAGATTTTTTACAAGGCGATTGCCCGTCAGGAAGACTGTTTGTAACCGAAGGAAAGGCTAAAATGGTTTACATAGCAGGAAGGGGAACCGTGGGTTTGTACATATTCTGTGCGACAGACCCTCGCGTGCATATTTCCCTTATCTTGTTTGACTGTTTCTTCTGTTTGCTGCTGAAGCTTTTTCGTCCTGAGAGTCTGTTTATTAGCTGAAAATAACAAGAGCTTTTTCATTTTTATTTTCCGGGGCAAGCAATTCAAATAATCTCGGAAAATTGTTTCCCTATTCAGTTAGGCTATATAATAATGCAAGACCAAATCTTGTCGGTTATTAATGAGCTGAGATGGATTTACTAGGGGAAGACTAAGAGATTGACATGGCTCTAGCCCATCCTCTTTAACACCACGCAGGGTGGCATGCGTTTGGCACAGGGCCTGCCATCAGCCAAGGACGGGGGCACCTCAGTAGGGACCACCGGGTTAAGAACTCATTCCTCCTCACTAAACGCAGTCACTCCTTTCTAACCCATACCTTACGGGGGTCATTTTGTTGTTTGGGGTGTTATTTATACATTCATGCTTGTTCATGTTAAAGAAAGTAGACTGGAGATAATCAGTGTATTATTCTGTATATGCTGGAAAATTAGCATACGAAGCAATGGCGTTTGGAAGCGCCCGAGCCCCACCAGCCCAGGTCTCTAACTCTCTGGGGTACATCTCGGCAGCTGAAGGAGAGCTGTGAAAAACGCCAGCCAGCAGAGCCCGAGGAGCTTTCTCCATGTCAGGAGCCGGCCAAACGAAAGGGGTGAACCCAAAAGTCGGGAATGGCCTTGTACTCTCCATCTTTTCTTGTCTGTTTATTTTCTGCTACTCTTTTCTCGCTCCACTTCTCTGTCCAGCATCCTTTTGGAGGAACATCACCTCAAAGCTTTGGGGGGCTCACAAAAAAAAAAAAGTTGTTTTGTTAAAAGCAGAGTTGGAAAGAGCAAAGCCAAAATAATTAATTCCTGATACTAGCAGATGTCATTTCAGGTCTTTCATCTGAGCACCTCCATCAAGTTCTTAGTAGACAATAACATCCAGACCCCAAGCATCACCAGCACCATTTTACCACCTGCCTTCACCATCTGAAGGCAACGTGTCCCTGTTCAGCAAGCACTGGATGGAAACTTCTTTCTTTCAAGACCCATTTTGCCCCTGTGCATTAAAGGGAATGCGACCCGGCAGGGCAGCAAGGTAACAGAGGTAGCAGGTGTTTGGCCCGGGTCCGTTCGCTCGCGGCTGAGCAGTGAAGGATAACACAGAGGGCTGCGCTGCGGGACCCCCGCGAGCACCACTGCGGCTCCTTCGCCGGCGTCCCTGGCAGGAGGCGGGACAGGGATGGATCCTGCCAGTACGCCCCTGCACCGCTGTGATCGTGGGTGTTTTCATGCCAACTCACAGGAAAATACAAAATGCTCTTGTGCACCAGCTCTTCCTCCAGATAATTTTCTTCTCAAAGTTACCCAACCCAAGGAAAACCCTTGCAAGCCAATTTCGTCCACCTAAACACAGACCACAGATACCACCTCTGCTGCCTCATGAAAAATGGCATAGAAACATATTTGCACTGAAATGAATGACTTCTGCAGAACACGTTATGCTAGAGACTAACTGACCCCAGCAGCAGCAAATGCCAAGAGCTGTGCTGTCCTGGAACTAAGGCTGAGCATCCTCAACTTTAATGGGGCATGATTTGTGCTTAAAAAGGATAACGGCTATTAAGTAAAAGACAAATGTTTATCAGCCAGAATAATTTCTATTGATGCTCATTAGCCATTCAAGACTATATGGCCTACCCAGATATATTTTATTGTCTAATGTAATAAAATTTTCTATATCAGATCATACTACAAAATAAAATTGTTCTTTAAAGAAGATTTATTTTATAAAGTTAGTCCAGAAAAACTGAATAAGGCATGAGACACTGTTGAGGCCATTCAGATTCAGACCACTTACAGACCTATAACTCAGTTTATGCGTAGATCATAGACATCAGTTATGAGTTTGATCTATGAATGTTTGGAACATCAGTGGGTAGACAACCATGAAAGACATTCTCATACACACTGTCCCACGTGGACAGGTTCTTAATAAAGGGAGGATCCTAGGCGTATTTTGTTGCTGTGAATGACACACGTGAGAAACAAGCTCTCAATACCAAAGACCGAGGTTTCCTCACAAGTCAGCAGTCTCCTATTCACAAAACAAGAGGAATCGTGGTTCCACGCATAGGTTGGCTTTTAAGGACATCACGGCAACGGTTGTCTAAGTGCAATCTGTTTCTGGTCAGTACAGCAACACTGAGCCAGAGAACAACTATCCAAGAAAGCTTACGAACACAGGTCAGCCCCTCCCTGATTTAGGGCAGCCCTGTGTCCGTCTCCCTGCTCGGAGCTGCACCAGAGCCACGTAACCCACCCACGGAGCAGCGTGCAGAAGTGACATCAGCCCTTGGTCACCGCTCCTCACGCCTGGATTTAAGGCGGTGAGGACGATGCTCTCTTCACCTCCTCATCCCTGAAGTCCTTAAGCAATTCTCTTCTCTGCCAAAGGCTGAGTGCTGAGGGTTGTTTTATGACTGAGCATAAAGAATGCCAGAATGAGGAAAGTGCAAAGGACTCATAGACTCATGGAAACGAACATTATTAGATCACCAAGTCTGCCCTTCTTCAGAAGACGACAAACTCTTCATTGAGCCTAATAACTTGTGTTTGACTTGCAGCAAGAAACTGAAGCCAGATTCATCCACGTTTGAAGCCTGGCTGGCTGTTGGAACATATGACAAAAAGACGTGGTGGATTCCCTGGCTCTTAGTGTATCAAACCGTGTCTGAACATCTCTGAAAGTCTGGCGTTCACCAAACACAAGTCATTTGGCTTAATTCAAAACAGGTGAAGTTCTCCATAGCCTGTATTACACAGGATGACCTAATCAACAAGATAACCTCATTCTGCACCTTACTCTACAAATATCACCAGCACGTCCTAGGAAAAAGGCTACCAAATTAGTGCAATATTACTGTTCAAGGCATGAACGTGGAACGGCCAGGGTCTGATCCTGCATCTCACAAGGGCAGTGGGCGTTTTTATCGTTGAATTCAAAGCGAGCAGAAATGACGCTAAGATTTTTCCAGTTCAGATGTCAGCTATTAATTTGGATGATGGTTATTTGATTCCAAGGAAAGTCAGTGGAATCAAGTTAAAAAGACAGAGATATATTCATATATCCTTAAACTGGGAGACACCGCAACTCACTGATAACCTAAATTAGATTGAGCTAGTGCTATCTCTAATTAGGATCTTTCAATATGAACAAGGAAAGAGGACAAAGTGAATTAGCAAAGGAAACAGTACATACGTTGGCTCAAAACAATAACCAGAAATGTTAGCTTCCATGTCAAGATGCCATGTACGAAGAAAAAACATTTCAAAAATTATTTTACTAAGGAAAATCTGAAACCATACAGAATTAGAGAGACTCACTAGAAATGTTGGTGGTATTTATTAACTAATTAGCTAAATGACCTTTGCATCATTTTTATACACAGTTTTCTTTCATAAATATTTCATGAATTACATGTAATTATTAGTAACATCAACTTTAGTGAATTAATTACTGCCAATTCCTATTAATAAAATGCATCTTGTAATAAATAATGTTAGTTTATTACAGAGCATTGGTCTCGGAGGTATTCACATCTGTCAGTTGCCTTCTACTTCAGGCTAAAAGAAAGGTAATCAAATAACTGTAATTATTGTACTAAATATATCACCGTTTGTTTAAAATGTCAATGGGAATGGATAAAGGCATTTGCAACAATCTGGACGGAGTATCCTAATCTGCAGCGGTGTAAGCGCGCAGGACTAAGGGCCACATTACCGTCGGGATACCGGCTGACGGCTGGGGCTGACAGACAGAAACGCCAACAAATGGTTACGTCTCTGATGTACTAACGGGGCTTTTTGCCTATCGGCCATCGGCTTAGAGCCGCTCTAAGAAGGAGCAGTGAATTGAATCTGATGGCTCCTAATTAGCCCTTGTGAAAGGGGAGTTGGAGTTAGTCCAGTCGTGGTAGACAAGTTTCCACGTACTGGCTGATGCCACCGGGACCGGTAGCATCTGAGGCTGTTGGACCACGTACTACAGGAGAGCAAAAACCAGCAAAGACCACCTTCCTCCTGCCTTACAGGCAACCACCAGGCTTTTGCCAAGCCTGCACGCAAGCCGCGACCTTCCAGGCTAAGGCCAGGCTGAAAGGCTCACGCTCGAGCAGTGCTGCTGCTTCTTCACGCTGCCCGGGAGAGCGGACCCGTCTCACCTCTGGCAGGCGTGAAGGGCAACCATCCCGGCAGTCTGCTCATAGAATCATAGAATTGTTCTGGTTGGAAGAGACCTCCAAGATCATCGGGTCCAACCATTAACCTAGCACTACCAAGTCCACCACTAAATCATATCCCTTAGGGCCTCATCTAAACGTCTTTTGAATCCCTCCAGGGATGGGGACTCCACCACCTCCCTGGGCAGCCTGTTCCAATGCCCGACAACCCTTTCGGTGAAGAAATTTTTACGAATGTCCAATCTGAACCTCCCCTGGCACAACTTGAGGCCATTTCCTCTTGTTCTGTTGTCTGTTACTAAGGAGAAGAGTCCGACCCCCATCTCTCTACAACCTCCTTTCAGGTAGTTGTTTTCAGCTGCCACGTGGGGCCAAGCGGCACAACCGTGGGGCTTTAGTCTATCACCGCTTCCACACAAGAAAAGTGAGTAATTCTCCAGCACTATACTGCGCCAAACTGCTTGTCTTTACGTATCTGAACGCCTAAATACTGGCAAGAAAGACGAGCTTAACTAGGTGACATCTGCCAACATTTAAGTCCTGGAATAAACCACAAACTATCACGATTTTTCAGTCTTTTAAACTGAAGCCTCCCAACATGGTATTATCTAAAAAGGACAATATGAGCATATATATTGGCAATTGGTATAGACTGGGTTTCCCATTCTCCACTCCCATCCTCTTTCTTTTTTTTTTTTTTCCTTCATCAGACACAGAAATTTCTAGAGCAAAATAAAAAGGAAGACTAAGATGGAGATGAAAATGGAGAACCCAAACATTGTACCACAGGAAAACCAGTATCTGAAAAACAGCAAATCAGGTTCTGATAAGCCCAGCCTCCGGTATCAGCCTAACTTACCTTTACTCCTCGTCTTCTCCCCAGCCGCGTTACAGCGGTTGCACACACCCTGCACCCCGCTGCCGCGTGGTTACTGCGATTTGTGCTTTCATCCGCAGCCAGCTACACGCTGAAGCCGTTGTAATCCCTATGCTACAATCCTTCAGGCTTCTACTGGTAGGAAATACTAAACAGAGAAAACTGCAAAGACAACGGCAAAACTCTCAGATTCTCTGGATTTGGTTTCTGGGGCAGGGCTATCTGCAATGCCAGCGCTCCCGTGGCGAACCTGGCCTTGTCCCTGGAGTCTAGAGCTTCGCAGGAGTCTCTGCCAAAACCGTGTCCTTTGGTTTTGCTCTCCCCTCGGACTGCGCATCACTTTTTCTGGCCAAATCCTGTAGTATCTCAGAAGGGGAAGGGGTAATTACTGCTTGGACAGGAAAGCCCGCTGTCTTGGGGTTGTCTTTGCTCCCCTGTGCTTGAAGAGGTGCAGAAAGCAGCACAGCTTAGGCTGGGGCACTCTGCTCCCCGCCGGCACCGTGCACAGAGCCTGCCCCAGCCCCAGCCCCAGCCCCAGCCCTCCCGCAGCCGGGAGGCAGGCAGGCAGCAGCAGACCTGCCTGCACCTGGGCTCGCAGGCAGCGATCGCAGGCAGCACGGCCGATGGCCGCTCTGCCGTGGGGATGTCCCAGCCCACGCGCTCAGGCCATGAGCGTTGCACTGGCAGCTGCCGGCAGCTGGGCATGGAAATCGTGCACTCGGGAATCCTCTGTTCCCAGAAAATGATTGACACACCCAAACGCCTGGGACTCCATACCCATCTCTGGTGGCTTAGGGATGTGCCTGGCTTCGCTCTGTTTGGGTTCCAGCTCCTTTGGCAGAGGCAGTCCAAGAATATCCAAGTGGACTGTGGCCACCTAAGAAAGCTTTCAATGGGAATGACCTGGTGACATGCTCGGGAGATCTTCTGGAGCCTGGGAAAAACTGGCAGACAGGTGCTCCTGCTCCGGGGTCAACGGCTCGAAACACATCAGGCAACACAGGGAGTGCCTGCAGGTTTATTTGCAGCAGTGTGAAACGGCAGCAAAATAACCCTAATTATTTTTACTTATTTAAATATGAAAGTGAGTCAGCTGTGGTGCTGATCATTGTCCCCTGCATCCCACCTGCCCTCTCAAACCAGCTCTGCGCCCCAGCAGTTGCGGCAGCATCCAAGAAGGGAGCTGGAACTCCTTCTAGCAGAGTTCACGGCTGAACACAGGTCACCACAGCCGAGACGGGCACTCTCTCTGCTAGAAGCTTTTTGTTGCTGTTGTTGTTTTAAGAGAAAATTGCATATATTAGGCAGGCTTTGAAGTTACTACCAGACTGTGACAACTGGAAGACATGAGCAGAACATTATAGCTGGTTTTAAAGATGAGGGGAGTGTTGACCTGCTCAGGTCTATCAAGGAGCTTTGGCTTTCAGAAACTTAGTGAAATTTAAGAGAAAGTAAAGCACCGATCAGATTTAGGTACCTCCCAAAGTATTGCAGCAGTTGAGAGGACAGTTATATTCCTCATAAATACCACTTAGCACAAGTGCGTTAATAAAAGAGAAGGCACCTTCTCAGAGCATTACCTCTGAGACTGACCGGTAATACTGAGAATAATTCCCAACATCAGCATCATCTGGTTTGAGTATAAATTCTTCTGGGTGGGCGCTGCCTCGGTGGGTTTCTATAGCTTTCTTTATAACAGAGCACAGATCTCCACTGGGGCTTCCCAAACTCTGTTGTTGCAAAAGCAACAGTAGACAGATAATGCCTGTAAAATCTGATTTTGTATCTTGAAATGTTTCTCCTTGAACCTCTGCATTATAAGGATGTGGTTGCCTCATTTGTTTAAACACAATAGGTGTTTAATGAATGCACGTCCTGCCTTCCTAATAATACTGAGGAGAAGTTTCTACTCAAAGTTGACACCCATAAAATGTAACCACTAGGTAGCAGGTTCCCCTTCGCAGCAGGTCTGAACAGTCTTGAGGGAACTGGCTGATGTGGTTGCCAAACCACTCTCCATGCTATTTGAAAAGTCATGGTGGTCAGGTGAAGTCCCTGGGGACTGGAAAAGGGGGAACGTTGCACCTATTTTTAAAAAGGGGTAGGAAGGAGGACCCTGGGAACCACCGACCTGTCAGCTTCACCTCTGTGCCTGGGAAGATCATGGAGCAGACCCTCCTAGAAGCTATGCTGAGGTACATGGAGGACATGGAGGGGATTTGAGACAGCCAGCGTGGCTTCCCCAAGGGCAAGTCCTGCCTGACCAACCTAGTGGCCTTCTATGATGGAGTGACTACATCAGTGGACAAGGCAAGAGCTACAGATGTCATCTATCTGGACTTCTGTAAGGCCTTTGACATGGTCCCCCCCAACATCCTTCTCTCTAAATTGGAGAGAGATGGATTTGATGGGTGGACTGTTCAGTGGATGAGGAATTGGTTGGACGGTCGCATCCAGAGGGTAGTGGTCAATGGCTCAACGTCCAGATAGAGATCGGAGACAAGCGGTGTCCCTCAGGGGTCCATACTGGAACCAGGACTCTTTAATATCTTCATCAATGACATAGACAGTGGGATCGAGTGCACCCTCAGCAAGTTTGCCGATGACACCAAGCTGAGTGGAGCGGTGGACATGCCTGAGGGATGGGATGCCATCCAGAGGGACCTGGACAAGCTCGAGAGGTGGGCCCAGGCAAAACTCATGAGGTTCGACAAGGCCAAGTGCAAGGTCCTGCACATGGGTCAGAGCAACCCCCGGTATCA
The DNA here is from genome assembly GCA_009819775.1 of Phoenicopterus ruber ruber. Lineage (NCBI taxonomy): Eukaryota > Metazoa > Chordata > Aves > Phoenicopteriformes > Phoenicopteridae > Phoenicopterus > Phoenicopterus ruber. The sequence goes on along the minus strand of CM020221.1, from coordinate 36,601,299 downwards.
ATACAGGCTGGGGGATGAAGGGATCAAGAGCAGCCCTGCCGAGAAGGGCTTGGGGGTGCTGGTGGATGAAAAGCTGGACATGAGCCGGCAATGTGCGCTCGCAGCCCAGAAAGCCAACCGTGTCCTGGGCTGCATCCCCAGCAGCGGGGCCAGCAGGGCGAGGGAGGGGATTCTGCCCCTCTGCTCCGCTCTGGGGAGACCCCCCTGCAGTGCTGCCTCCAGCGCTGGGGCCTCAGCACAAGAAGGACATGGACCGGCTGGAGCGGGGCCAGAGGAGGCCACAAAAATGATCCGAGGGCTGGAGCACCTCTGCTGTGGAGACAGGCTGAGAGAGTTGGGCTTGTTCAGCCTGGAGAAGAGAAGGCTCCGGGGAGACCGTATTGCGGCCTTTCAGTACCTAAAGGGGGCTTATAGGAAAGATGGGGACAGACTTTTTAGCAGGGCCTGTTGTGATAGGACAAGGGGTGATGGTTTTACACTAAAGGAGGGGAGATATAGACTAGACGTAAGGAAGAAGTTTTTCGCACTGAGGGTGGTGAGGCCCTGGCACAGGTTGCCCAGAGAGGTGGGAGATGCCCCATCCCTGGAAACATTCCAGGTCAGGCTGGACGGGGCTCTGGGCAACCTGATCTAGTTGAGGATGTCCCTGCTCATGGCAGGGGGTTGGACTAGATGGCCTTGAAAGGCCCCTTCCAACCCAAACCATTCTATGATTTGCTTTGAGTTGCAGCAAGCTGGGGGTAACCAGCCATAGCCAGACAGCTTTAAATCATGTAACATGAATGTACCACACTTCTTTCTTTTACCTGTCAACCTCATTAGGGCAATATCTTAATACTCAAATTTCATTCATTCCCTATTCTTTGACGTAGTCTTCCTCTAGATTTATACACTGAGTTGCAGACAGGAAAAGGAGATGTTACCACGGCGTGGTAAAGAATTTTTTCAGGAGCTTCTTTAATTTCCCTGCACATTGTAGAATAGTACACTGCAAAATTGAGAGGCACATTTCTGAAAGTTTGAGGGAAAGAACTAGGAAGAAAATGGAGAAAATCTAGCTTAACAACTCTTTCAATTTTGAAAATTGCAATTTGACAGCAATCCTGTAGGCTGGGAAATAAACGTTCATGCCTTTGCCTCTATAGTCATTTGATTGATGTCAAATTGCTTAAGACGAAATAGTGAGATGCAGTCATATTTTTCCAGCTTCTTTCTATAGAATTGGGGTCACAGTATTTGGGATCAAAAAGTTATTTATGACATTTATTTTCTACCGCTGATTGCACTTTAGCCTCTCAAAATCTTGGTTTTATCATGAAGGTGTGCCTTTATATTTAGAACTTTGCAGCACCGTGGTTTCTTAGACAGAAAAAGTACAGTTCTGATACCGGACTCCATCATTTTCAAGACAATCCTTCAACCACTACGGATTCTGATGCTGACCCCACAAAACCCTTAAATGAACATATTTTAAAGCATGTAGGTAGTCTCATTGACATCAAAGGGTATAAAGGCAATATACTCACATACAGGAATGTATATCTTCATATCAATAAAGGTTCTTCCATGGCCTTCTCTTATCTATATGCTCCTGCTGCGGCCAGGATGAGCAGGGCAAGTCTTCCCAACTGACTGCAAAAAAAATCTCATTCCAGAGACAGAGCAAGCGAGGAGTCCCCCAAGACTTTAGTAACCTTCCTTCCTCCCGTTCCCTCCCCAGCCACCCCTGCTAGACAGCAAGGTTTCCCCCGCACAACCGGATTTCGATGTTATTTTATTTCCTCCTGCAAGGTGAGCGCACAGAGTAGCTGCGTCTTGCACCTACGGCCAGGAGCAACGTTTGTCTCAAAGGCGTTAGAAAGCTAGAAGAACGCTGGGTCTGGCTGCTGTATAATCATTTCAGCCTGTAGCTGCCCAAGGCTTTGCAGAGGAGGTGGCTGTCGTTAACGTAATTATCGATGGAGGCTGATGGGGAGAAGGTAGAGCGACCTGCCCACAGTCCACCTGCAAACCAGATACACCCAGAACCCAGGTTTTGCTCATTGACAGGCATCGAAAGCTGTGAGTCGTAGCTCAAGCCACAGCAGAGACAAACAATTGATGGGCAGGAAGGCTGTGACCGACAGACCTCACCCTTCGTACGAGTTTCGTGCACAAACAGGTGTTGTTTTACAATACTTCGAAAACTGGAAATAGGGGAGCCTGGGTGGCTCCCTCACTTAGACTAAAAACCTTGCTTTTAGGTAGCTAAAGGTAGGTGACACAAATCCATCCCTAGATTTTCCATAAGAATTAGACAACTAAATGGTTTTTTAAATGGCAAGTCGACTCCTAATGCAGAGACCATCTTTATACAGCTTTATTCTCAGATGCCATTCCATTCACAATTTTTACAGTATTTTGAATTTAAAAACAAAAAAAGCAGACAAGAATCACCTTATCACAATACCAGGAAGAAAATTACACTGACAAAAGACAGGAAATTCAGAGTAATTAAAATTGCTCTCGATTCTATTTTTACTGAAGTTAAATGCCACATTATTGTTAACTTTATGTATCCTACAGCTTTCATTCATTCCAATACCCTAAATGTTATTCTAATGTAAGAGATTTAAGACTAGCTATCCAGAATTGAAAACAAAAAGCTCCCCAGCATTTAATATTACAACACGCATAAAAATAAATGTAATTAATCACCAATGGGGGGGGGGGGGAAGTATTACTAAAACTTTATCAAGATAATTACCTGATATAAAAAGCAACTAACAAGACCATTCTGCATTGGATATTATCCAGAAAAAAAAAAATTAAACCTATGTTGCTGCTTCAATACCATCTAATACTAGGAATTGGCAGAAAAACATCTATTCTATGAATAATAGCTCAACAGTCCCAAAGGACATCAATACATGAATAAGAAAAAAAAAAAAAATCTCAAGCCTTTCCAAAATGGTGCTAATGCTCCACTGAAACTTAATTTTATAATTTACTGGCAGTCAAGATGGCAGGAAATAAAATAATTTGCTATATATTCTGCACAACAAACCCCCTGCTTTTCCTGGGAAGGGTAATTATCCCTAAAAAAAAAAAAAGAAAAAGAAAAAAATACGACATCTCATATTAAGCTAAAGTCTCATCAAGAAGAGAAAGAGTGCCTCATTACATGTAATTACCAGGGAATTAGAAACATCATTTAACTAAATGAGCGAATAATGCTCAGGATATTGAAGAAACTTGCCTGCACTTCTGCAGAGCACTCTAAGTCCCATTACAAAAATTGCACCTCTTTAATGGAATAATTTTAGGCCTTGTCTGCCTTGCTTTAAAAATAAAGAGCCTCAGAGAGGCAGAAAGAGGCTGAAACTACCATAAACAACTGTTGAAAAGAGCTGCAGAGTAGGAGCAGTCTCTACTGGATACCATGATTTAAAATGACTCATAATCTAACATAATCATGAAAATTAAACCTAAGGACTTGGGTGGGAGGATGGGAGAGAGGGAGGGAAACGAATTACCCTTTTTAATTGTACTTACTCAAGACTACAATGTATTTATAATTATACATTATAGAGAACGGGTGAAAGATTCTAGGTTAAAGGTAAATCTTACATAGAGGGATGAAAAGCTGCTGCATTAGAAGCCAGCTCAAAAAAAAAGCGAGCATACCTGCTGACAGATACTTGCTGTCCTGCAATGCAATTTTTTTCTAATAGTAAAGAGTTACTAGGGGAATTAATTAATAAAGGCCCTGATAATGCGTTACACGCAAATGACATAAACCACAACCTCTATTTTAAGAATACTGTATCTGCCTCTAAAGGTGATTCTGATGCTATAGTAACAAATAAAATCTGGAAAACATTATTTGCCACCATTTTGACGCGGAGGTTGACCCTGTGCCAAGAGAAACAAGGTTTTCCTCACTGATTTTAGCCGGAGGAATTGTCTCCAAGCCGTGTAGCAAGTCACTAAATTGAAAAGATCTCCCTTGAGTTCTAAAGGTTTTGGTCAGGGTTTGACTCCTGGGTCCGCATCGCTCCGTGAGGAACTAAATAACCAAAGTGACGTTATAGCAAAGTCCCACCAAAATGTCTTCAAGTTGATGCACAGGAAAAACATCACTTTTTTTTTTTTTTTTTAATAAAACGTCCTTAGAGAAATGAAAAATGCAGAGAAGTAAAACAAGAAATAAGGGGATACATGTAATGCATCATCTGAAACATGTACGCCTCCTCTATCAACATTTTCATCCTTCATTTCTTTCTTTCCACAAAAAAAAAACCACCTCACCATAGAGATTCCAGGCAAACAGGGGTGACTTGTTCTTTCCTACGAACAGTTCCACCGCAGAACAAGATGTTAGCTTAACACGCGCTGAAATAAGAGGGAGAAAAAGGAACTATAGCCCCAAAGGGTTGAATCTGGACATCTCCGCTGGGTAAAGGGGGATAGCAGAAAATTGATGATTTTTGCTGCTTTTGAGATCATAAACATTCCAGGCTGCTTGCACAGGCTTGGTTTGCAATCAGAATAGCAAAAAAAAAACACTGTTTGTTTGAGGTTTTTTGTTTTAGTTTGGAATTTTGATGATGATTTAGAAGACAGTCCAGGAAATGGTTTGTGAAAATGTTAGGGTTTTATTCGATGTCTCAACTTCTCCGCCACTTCGAAGTTATATTTGAATTATTTCTGATTGTAGGAATAGAGGCTTAATGAAATGTTAAATATTTAAACAAAAAAAAAAAAAATTACCAATGACATGGGGATGGAGGGCAAACAGAATTATTTGGAAACCAGTGAAATTTCCAGGAGGCGAAAGAAATCAGAGAACCCCTCAGGACAAGAGAGAAGGAATTGGTCGATAAGCATTAAGGTCATGCGATGCTGGAAGAAGAGCGCGGGTGGGACCGCGCGCCCTTGGAGAAGTGCGGCTCGTGGGAAACTCCTGACGCTGACCAGCATCCTCCTCCCCGCAGCTCCGCGTTTGAAACAGCGGCGTTACGCTCGCCGATGGGAATAAAAAGGGTGGTTGTGTGCTCTTGAACCTGTCTGATCGAATGCAACCTGCAGCGGGCGAATCCTGACGCGGCCAAAGGCTCCGCAACCTCAGCTACCGTTTACAGAAAAGCTGGGTTTTTATCCTGTATTTGGACACTTGCAAACAACTGCCAAAATAGGTTTCATCCTACGCTGGGCTGATCAGATATTGTATATAATGGACACTTCAGCAAAAGGCATTGTTCTTCAAGGTAATTGAAGAAGGGTACTGGAGGGTCTTAACCTTAATTGATTTTTTTTTTATCCCGGTTTCCTAAGGAAATGAGACTCGTGCAATGAAATTGCCTGTGTCTGTCTGCCCGTCCCCTTCTCCTCTCATCCCCCTAATAACTTTGGAACTGATTGACCAATTACACCTGGGTTTGACAGAGGAAGGAGGTCTCAAAGATATCAAATTCCTGCATCCCGCATGAAAGCAGGCAGCCAAGCAGAGGAGACAGCCTTTAATAATGTGCCCAGGAAGGACGGGCCAGGAAACCTACCTGGGAAAAGTTTCCTCCTGATTCTGGAAGAGCTTAAGTCTAAACTTGATTTCTCAGATGTCTAAGAAAGAACAACCGCAAAACCCAACTACGTAGAAAATCAGGCTTTGTTCTGCGACTCGCTGAATTACTTGTTCGCTGTTCAGATAAATTCAGTTTTTGTATGGACAATCTCGAGACCAACACAAGATGAAAGAAGACACAAGTGGAGATCAGGAAAGAAATATGACTTTAATTTGCATTTGCAGCCTCCATATTGATTTCCATCTCCATAAAAAAAATATAATTCCAAAAATTTCCTTCCCTACCCCATCCTTAAAAACCTCACTTCTAACCCCATTATCTTCCTAATTAAATTTTGGATGTATAAAATTGTTAGACCCATCTTTTGAGAGACTGTACGCTTTAATCGCAATTACATGCTGCATATTTCATTATATATATCTTTTGCGTATAATTAGGAATAAAAAATGTAATCCCAAAAAGATGTTTAATAATTTAAGTCCTGAGGATTTGATTAAAAGCATTCGAGGATTGCAGATGACAGGGAAAGAACAGTGACTCCATTACAACCAAGGGAAAAATTCAAGGACTTTAAGCACTTCTTTTATTTTTCAAACCAAGCACCATGATCTTAAAAACAAAGATTTTAAACAGGAACGGATAGATATATTTCCCCAGATATATTCCTGACATTTAATTCATGGAATAGGACCGAGGTTTTTGCAGAAAAGGCCAGATGTTTCATTTGAAAAGCTTATCTACAAATATTTCTTCTCAGTTTCCCTCCAAACTCTCATTAGCAGAAATTAATGCACGCGGACAGAAACAGGGCCCTTCTCTTACCGCTCGGCAGCGTCACCTTCCAGCCGCCGTATGTTTGCAGGCCACTACATAAAGCCTTCGCCTGAGGAATCAAACAATCTCAACACCAAAAACATAGATGGAAGAGAAAAAGCCAAAGTCATGGTCTCAAAACAGGCCATTTACAAATACAAGAGATATTTATACGCTTATTACAGTCTATGGCACCAGCTGACATCTTCAAGCGATGCAGAGGATGGTATGGATTATCACCAGCAAGTAAAAAATGAAAAGTAATGACTTTATATATCAAAGCAAATGTCAGAGAATAGGCTGTGTGCTGTCACAGGACTGGGAACGGGGAGACCTCTCCCACCTACAAATACCCCACGTGTCTGTTTGCAGGGAAAATACACCTGCAGCTTCTCAACAGCTTCGCAGCAGTGGAGGAGCATCCTACAACGCACAAAGCCGCACGCGTAGCACTGCAGCAGCCGCAGCCACCGACTCCCAGCAGAACATGAACTGTCTGTGCGGGGCAAGAAAACCCACTTGTCAATAAAAGATGTCAGAAATTGAGGGTGTGGAACACAGTAAAAAAATATATTCTTGATGTCTCCACTCTTTTGTCTGCTGCACAGGCTACAGCTGTGCAATTTGTTCCAGCTTTACAAAGAGGATTACGAATTCTCTACTTAATACTTCTTAATAATCTTTGATTTGCAGGGCCTGAATTATACATTTTTTCATTATTTTTAAAAGTACAACCTCTAAAAATGCTCACACTTCCTGCTTTCATCTTACCTGTTCCAGCTATCATTCGCTATTCACTGAAGTAGTAAACAAAGTAAATCTTTGTATTCTATCGGAACCTCTTTATGCCACTTAGCACTACTATGTATTTCAACACAATAGCGTATACTCTGTAGTCGTATAAGAAAAATTTGCATTTAAGAAGACTCATCTAAGGATCTTAACTCTCCTTTAACAATTTGGTCTCATTTACCTTTACACAGAAGCACTGTTTGTTCGACTGACAAAAAAATTACATCACAGGAATAAAAAAGATTAACTCAAATAACTCCCCACAGTAAGTCTACAGCAGAGGCAAAAAATTAAACCAATTACAGGAGCAAGGACTCAAGAAATCTCTGTTCCAGTCCTGCCTTCGCTCTGTGACAAGGAAATTCGCTTCCTTATTCTGTGCCTTTGTTGACATCTGTGGAATGAGAATATTTCTTCTCTCTCAACCTTCAGCTGTCTTACCTACACAGAGAGCAAATTCTCAAGCCAAGATTGTTTCTTACAACGCATCTGCGCAGCGCTGAGAATAAGGCAGTTGTTGTCTTTGTGGCGTTGTTGTCGCCGCAGAACAGCGGCGGTTTGCAGAAAACAAGCAGGGAAAAGCAACCCTTGCCTAGTTTAATTATTGGGAACTCTTTGGCGTAAGTGAATGAATTATAGCTTTGTCTTTACTTGAGGCTACCTTGCTCTGTTTTTACCAAAACAGAATATAGTGGTTTTCTGTAAGTGGGGAATTGATTAAAATATATGACTACACACCAGGCTGGCACAAGAGTTGTTTAGTGCCAGATGACGGTGAAGCGAGCTGCAAGCTTAAACTACAATTATCGTAAGACTGATGTAAACAAAATATTTATATAGCCAATAAGAATCAGGCACTCCGCTTTATTAACCATATACAATTCAGAAAAGCCTACAAAATGAACACATACACTGAATTTTATAAGTATGACAGTCTTGTTTAACGAGACAGATCTGCAGAGCTCTGTCCCAGGTGGAGCTCCCCAGCACCCACCAGCACCAGTGTGCCAGGGCAAGCTGGTGACCGTGGGCGGGTTCAGAGCCAAAAGGAGTTTGTTAATGGTGGTGTGGGTCATGGAGGAAAATAAAAGCCTGTTTAAGAATGTAAAAGTTTTAAAGAAATAGGAATCCCTGCCTCGGTTACAAAGAATACTGGTTTGCTGTAACGGGAGCAATGCCAGGCGAACGAAGGATCGGAGGCAAACCGAGCGGTGTGACAACCGAAGCACAATCAGTACTAGCTTATCTCTCCTGCCCGAAGATGGAACCGGTTAAAACTACACCATTCCTGGCAGACACTTGTCTAACCTGTGCTTGAGAAATTCCACAGATGGAGATGCTGCAGCTTCTCCGGGCAATTTATTCCTGGGCTTAACCATCCTTACACTTAGAAAGTTTCTCCTAATGTCTAGACTAATCTCTGCTGCAATTTAAGCTCATTATGCCTCGTCCCAGTCCCAGTGGACATGGAGAACAGTTTATTCCCTTCCACTTTGCAGGTAATCACAGGAGACTCTGAAGACCTATTACATCCCCCGTGTTGCTATCATGCGTTAGCACATTCGTATCTTTTCATGCTATAGGAAAATGTATGATATAGTCAAAAAGTGCGGCACATATAGCCTTAGGAAATAAGACATATTTCACAGGAAGTGCCATTAGCATCATATTAGTCATAAGAATATCTGGGCGAGTCCTGTATTTGACTTCTCATTTCTAAATTCTACATATCTAAATGTATTAAAGTATCACTTAAATACTATTTTTGAACAAAGCAGCCTGACACATTTCAAAGCAAACGCCACTTGCTGGAGGACTGGAAGTTGGATCAGTTGCATATTGACTAAAAAATGACTAGCGTTGTGGTTATGATTATACTAAACAACATAAAAGCAGCTAATGGTGTAATCACCAGAACAGATGTCTGCTAGGCAAAAGAAATAGGTTCTGCTCCAGACCACTAATACCAATCACTGATGGTGGACGTGTCATTTAGGCCAACATTTGCAAGAGTATCCAACAGTAGAAACACCCAGCTTCTGGGCATCCATCTTAACAGACGCACCAGCTGAATTACTGCTGAACTGAGTGACTACGTGACTCCAGCTACAGAAAATCCTTAATTTTCAAGGCAGTAAAGATTACTGGACACTTACAAAAGTGTGAGACAGTTAAGGAAGATGGAGCCAGCGATACCTACACAGCTTCGTAAAGGTCATTCTCAACGGCATCGCTTAAGTCTTTGCGTTCGGGGCTCAGGGTTCAGCTCGGAGCTCAGAGTAGGGACTGGTTTCGCTTGGGAAAACGCCCATCTAAAGGACACATTTTTTTAATACTTATTTATTATAACTGCAGTGGCAGCACAAAACATCACGTCTGAGACGCGGCAGAGCTCCAGACCTGTCTGCAGTAACCATCCACCGATTACCCTGAAGCACCGGCCAACAGAAAAAAGAACACTCACCAGCATGCTTTCGGAGCGATCGGGGCACAGACGCCACTTGGCTTCTAAGACCACAGTGTTATGAGGCTCTTGTGAGAGACAACCCGAGATATTTTTTCCCCGCAAGCAGTCAACGGTGATTGATGACTCTATTAGAATGACGGCTATGACTCCATGTTTTCTGTATGGCCCTCAACACCGCGCAAAAAGCAATGACTTAAGGAGCTTTTTTAGATCTCCACTCCTCTGATCAAGAGTCAGTATATCCTCTTTGTTCAGCTGCTTGTTGTACAGGTCAGAAAGGGCTTGTTCCATGGTTTCTCTGGCTTATGAACCTCTGCCTCAACCTGCATTTCTATAAGAGAGCTAATAAAAGGAAGATTAATCTTGTAAAAGAAATATCCGTATTCCAACTGCACGCATTCATACCAAACATACGGACGCAGCTGTAACCCTGACCCGCTGGTTCCCTTCTCCTCCATTATACCCGGTTGTCTCACTATTTTCTACAGACTCTTGTTTGTTTCAAGCATTTACATAAAACACCGACACACCACAAGGAATTTTCCTACCATTTTTAAGCCAAAATAGAACCAGTAAGTCCCATCCGTTTCCTCCTGCGTACCTTGGGCTAGCTTTGTCCACTGAAGCGTGCAGATCTCAGTACATCAAGCATTAACCTTTTTTTCCCCTGATACTTACCAATGAAAAGCTGCACGGGTGGCATCATTTCCAGGTTATGTTATGCGTCTACTTTGTTAACCAAACTATTTGTAATTCCTCCAATTCTTTGTTTTCCCCTACGTTCTCTAGCTCTTATTTCACTTTGTTCCCCACAGTTCTACCCCTGTAACTCCCCACTCTCTCCGTTTCGCATGTTCCTTTCCCCACATCATCACTAAGCCACCTTTTCACTAGTCCCAGCCTATTGCTGCCTTCACACATTATTTATTTGGACCCATCCTCACTCAGGTCTCTCTTCTCCACAAGCAGGGTCAGTTGTGCTTTCAGGTAACAACAAAATAATTTATTTGTGGGTTCAATCCCGTATTTTGTAATATTATACACTCTCAGCTGAGAAGAGACGAAGAAACAATAGATATTGTGCATGTTTGCTCTACAACTATTATGTACTTATACCTGCACACACGCACGCATTGTGGTACGGGATCCTGGAACACTTGACAGTGTTCTTAACACAGAGTCTGCTGTTTCAGCCTACGGTTATCCCCCACAGTAGGGATTTTGCTTACTATTTCTCTGGGAGTCGTTCTCGCAGAAACCTTTGGCTCCCATGGTTAGGCCCCAGACCCTACGTATCAACGCATTCCTCAAAAAACCAAAAAGAATAAAACCCCCAAATACCAAGGTGTCACCACTCCCTAAGCTGACATTAAAAATTCAACCTTTGCCCAACATCACAGAGTCATGTACCCTCAATGCAAAAAAGCCAATTAAAATTGGAGGAAACAGGGAGGGTGCATGTCTATCAGAACACAGGCTGGATGCTACTGTAGTGAGGGCATAATTCAGGAAGATCTTTATTTTTTTTTTCCAAACTTATCAAAAACAGTTTGTATTATCAAAGAATCCGTATTAGCTCATGACAAACTATAAAACACCCCCCATTCAACTCATTTACTGTGTCTACCCGGTAACAGCTCAAGTTTGCTGGCTTTCTGCACACACAGAGCCCAGCTTCCTCTCCATCACCACCTTCTTTGGAACGATCGGCTACTATTTCTGTTGTCAGCAAGTTTGTTTTCTTAAAGGTAATAAAGTACTCCCACTGGCTACACAGGCCCTGATAACTCAGCACAGAGGGTGGAAGCACGAGTCCAATCACCCCTCCAAAATACCTACACCTTAATCATCTTTGGTAAGCCTCACAGGAGTTTTGTTCCGTCCCTCCTTACAATTCACCACAAAGTATTACGTACTTCCCAAACACCTGAATTGAGCTACTATTAAGAGAGCAGTCTGAGTGTGTTCTGCAAACGGAGTTGGATGAGACAGCTTTTATCGGTGGCACTAATCAGAAAGCATTTATCTTTACTTCCACCAGCCAGTCAGGAATGTGCAACATAGAATATAGTCCTTTTAGCAGAAGATGGATTTGCAGGTTTAGTCTCTTGATCAGATCTACATTCCTGTTTAGACAAAACAAACACGCAGCATCTAAGATGTTTTTCTAATACTACTTTCCTAAGAAATGCTTAATGTGTCCAAGTTCAAGTATCTTCTCACACCCACCCCCACACTCCAAAATTCTCAAGAGGCTGATACAAAATTCGATTACAGATTAAACTTCTTACCAACTGGCAATAAGGCAAACAAGACATTCAGAGAAATACTGTATTTTCATGAGTTTTGTGGCCAGAATGACATTTCCACTCTGGGGAAACTCCTCTTTTCTACCTTTCCACTTGCATTACTCCATAAACCCTGGGCTACCATGTTAGATCTGCAAACTTGCAACAGACTATTCAGCTATAGGCTCAAACTCTACATTTGCTTCCCCCCACCCCCAATTCTTCCCAAGCATCATTAATTTTAGGCTTTTACACAGTATGTGAAAACACCCGAAGTACCACATGTTCAAGTTCTTTCCTCCAGAAACAGTTAATGGTTCTCCACTAACAATAAACAAGCCCACCTAATACAACTAGGCTTTCACAGCCCTGTGAAAACATTGCCTGGAGAGCCAACGTCCCCACGTAATGAAGAAATTCCCAGTTCATCTCATTGGAAAAAGACAAAAGGTTCAGAAATTTTCCATCAGGAAGATGCACAACTCAAGAATTCTTGCAACTTGAAGGTTTGGTCTTAATGTTTGTTTCGCAAACAGTAAAGGTTGTTACACAAAGTAATTGTTTTCAAAAAAACTACAGATATTTATTGAACAATTATGAGACCACTGGAAGTTTTCATAATTAGGTACTACAAAATGTAATAAGTTTTTATAAAGGTATACGCAAAGTTGCCTACAGGACTGAACTAGTTTAGCTACAGACAGCAAATAAAGAAAACAGTTTCACTAAGCAGGAAAGTAATGACAGATTAAGACACACTACAATACACAAACAAATATTTCTTAGTTAAAAACAACATCAGTACAAAGATTGTTCTTCTCACTTCTATTGATTTACTTTAGTCTTGTTAGGAGCAGGTGGGCACCTCTTGTAGAGAAGAAATATCACCAGAAGTCTAAGTAGACCTGAAATAAATAAACTGTATTTCAGCAAGCAATTTTTAGAGTAATCATAAGCAGGTAAAACATTCAACATTCCATAGAAACAGAAATGTGTGGAAAGACCGCTTTCACGTGTATCAGGATAAAATATAGAATAATTTAGTGATCAAAAAGCTGATCTTGCCAAGTTTTCTTTATATAATATGGCAGCATCTTGATGCATTTAAGAATGCATCATGCAGAAACGCTAAGTGATTCAAATTAATATGCAAAAGATCGATATGAAACAAGTATTAGTCTTCTGTCCTAAGTAACTTATTTTTAGAATAAACCAGAGATGACTCACACTACTGTAACACTAAAATATACGCATCATTCTTAGTGCCCTAAGGTTGGCACAAGCAACTTGTAAATGTCAGAAAAGCATATAAACCTTGTTAATGTTTTCAGAAATTCATTTAAAGATAGAAACAGGTCCAAAAAGATGCCTGTCTAAATGCATTGCAATTACGTTACAATTATTTTCCAAATACACAGATATGCTCTGTCTTTTCTCAGCTCATTACTGACTCAAACAATTTGCCCTTCTGGGATCAATTGTTTGCTAATAAATAATTGTTTACAGTCACAAAATGATATTAAGGAGTATTCTTATTAGTTTTCCTTCTACAGCCTAATAAGATTCAAAACTAGCTGATTCCCAAGAGTCTAACCTTAACCTTGCTGTGTTTAACAGCCCAGGAAATGATGAACCATCTGTTTCAGAAAATAATGGAGGGCCAAGAGGAAATATTGTTTAATTGTAGATTAACCTCCTCATACGGCAGAATGAAGCATCTACAGAATTAGCAACTCTAACTAGCAATGAACAAAAATAAACGAAAGCAGCTCTTACTATTACAAGACCAACGGCAGCAAGCATTCTTCTATCACTTTTTTTTAAACCCTCCCAAATGTATGTAACAAGTACAACCTGATTTTAAAAATAAAGTTGAATTAACACCTTTGGATTTTTCTTTTTTTTTTTTTTTTAATTTAGGAAGCACCAGAAATAAATACTGAAATAGTTCTGGTGTTATTTTTCCATGAGTATCATAATTATTTTAAAACCAACATCTCCAAGTGAGAGATGGTGTATTTATTCATCTGTAACTTCCACCTCACATCTCCACAGCGATAAAATGGCTGCTCCGAAGCAAGATACAAGTCACTTAAGGGAGGGGGAGGAAGGTCTTGAGGCTTTAAACTCAAGAACTTTGATCACTTATGTGTGTCTATTTAAGTAGCCACTTAGGTACTAAATAATGGAGACAACCAGATAAAGTGTAAGACAGTTTGAGTACCAGAAGGAAAATAAAAAAAAAAAAAAAGCAATGACAAGCCACAGGAATTTGAAAATAAAAACAACTGCTCCTGCGCTAGCATAATGAAGAGTAGTGCAATTCTGCACTGTGACAGCAATTTTTCTATGTAACATTCATGCCAAAGCGAGCTTAACAGAAATCTTTTACCTCCATCAATCAGTTTGCCCCATTTTGACAGCAGCAATGATAGAAAAGTGTGTTATCAGAGGGCTGCAGCAAACCCCAATACACGGGAACGGAGAAAGCTTTTCCTTGATTTTACACAACCTTCCTAGAACAGTATCTAGATTCACTTCTGGCTGTGAGAGCTGGGTGCACACTCCATGTGTAAAGATTTCATTCATTCTAAGTTTTAAATATCCAAACACAGTAACATTTACTCAAATAAATTATTCTTGAATTCTTCACTTAATTCTTGAAGCAATGAGCTAGCAATAACTCCACAGCTTCATATAATAGCACCTATTCAAAAAGGATGAGAGTTTGACATTCTTCTCCTACTAAACAACTAGGCACAATTTTATCCATCAGACGTCTATCAACCTACGGATATTGAAAGCTTGGGCGAACAAGATAAAATCAAAACCAACCCTACTGTCAAGCTGCACTATCTACTGGCATCAATAACGCTATTCATGAATTTAGGAAAATTAATAAATCTTGGGATGAATGCTCAGAAAGGCTCAAACACAGGTGAAGCATACTCACTTAGGTTTTGTTTCTGCATCTGTCACTTGGCGAATATAGATACCATCTTCAGGATGTTCAATGTCATCCATTTCATACATATATGAAGAAGCTATTGCAAGAGTAGTTCCATCATTGCTGAAGGCAAGTGATGCTATGCTTGTGGGATACCGATGGAACTGACACAGCCGCTTCTTATTAAATGGATCCCAAATATTTACAAATCCATCAGAACCTCCTGAAAATTAATTTTTAAAAACTGTGAATTATAATTGGGAGAACGGCAAGACTGAAAAGACACAGCAAAGAAGGGGAAAAAAAAAGAAAAAAAGAAGGAAAAAGAGAAAACTACCTGGAATTACTTTGCCAGTAAAAACACAGGGTTATACAGAGTTGCATAATTCAGTAAAGAGAACAATGAGTATTTCCCAAAATCCCTTTTAAAGCAATTAACTCTTACTGCATCAAATAATTTAAAAACCCTGCTCATTGCAAGAAACATGATTTAGAGGCTTAAAAAGTAGGGGCATATGAAGTAAAGGCTGACCTGTTTGAATCAAAACTAAAGGAATTGATGCAAGTGTCACAAAAAATTGAATATCTACTCTACCTGTAGCAAACGTGTTATGGACGTTATGGAAAGAAATAGCATTAACTGGATAAATTTGCTCAATATTATTTTCCTTCAAACGGTGACATTTGAATGCATATTTCTTCTTCTGGATCTCTGGACTTGGATCCAAATATTCCACCGCAACACGACCTTCAATAGAACTTAAAACATAACCCTACCAAAAAAATTTAGAGATACGCATTTTAGAAGTTTACAGCTGGAGAAGAGATTGCAATACAATTTATCTTATACACCTCTAAAGTCAAATAAATGAATTGTAAAGTCCTAAATTGTGTATAACCAGAAAATGTTTGTTACCGCAGATCCATGGCATCATCAATAAAATCTGCTTCTAAGAAAGAAGTAACGCAGAAAAAGCTTTCTGTGAGATTCTCATTGCACCATAGTTCTAAGCTGACAGTGAGGCTTTTAATTACCCCTGCAGATCCAAACACAAGTTGATTTGGGGAAAAAATGTTGAGAGTTAAGAACCCCTCGTATTTGCCCATCTATCCCCCGGGGCCTAAATATCTCAAATATTAGAGATACTCACGGGACTATTTAGTTTCAGAATGACATTACATTACAATTACTTCAGAGCTTTATACTAGCAACCAAACACTCAAGTTGAAACAGTATTTTCAGTGAAACTTGATTATAAGTGGTGTCCACTTAGCCAGTTAATTACAGTCCTGACTTAAAGCAACCCGAGATGCTTTTATTATAACTTCTCAGTTAAGCCCATAATAGATCTTTTCAGAAATAGGATTGTAATGATATCTAGCTATAGTAAGGTTCTTTAAAATCCATAATACAATCTGGAAGATCAGCTTGTTTTACTATAACTAGAACTGAAAATGGACAAAGCGTTCATGTTAGTTCAAGAACAAGTAACTAGGTCTCCCAATTCCTGTACTATCACTATGTACACGGGAAAATTCCTTCTTGCTTTACTTGAGAAAGAGAAATACCAGAGATACACTGTGTTAACCTACATGGAACAGCTGTATGATCATCTAAATTGTACAATTCCCCCTAGATAATGGATCATGGGGTCTTGAGTGCATGACAGACTCAGAGTTAAAAAAAAAAAGAAAGAAAAATATATAAACAAGATTCATATAGTTTTAATCCTGCCCCTGTTCACAGCCTGTTGAAGAACCTAGGGCTATAATGCATAAAGGCTGCTGAGCAACCACCAATTCTGTCTTCCTCTCTTCTACTGCAACACTGGGGGGGGGCATTTCATTTTGGTTTTTAGTTGCACGTTAGCATTGTGATGCATTAAATAGGTTATTTTAAAAAAGGAGAGAAAACAGGAAAAAAAATTAAAACATAAAATGCTGGTAAGTCAGTGGCAAACGTTCCTAAGCTATGCTATTAAAAAGAGTTAACCTGGAACAAGGAGCCTCAACACCATTTCCCCCTTCCTCCCCACAGTTTGATTATGAAACTTTGAAGACCAGAATTTTTTTTAAATGAGAGAAAGACACAGAAAACTTGAAAATTAAACCACTATTTTTCCCAAAGAATATTCAGTAGAAATATAATTACTGACATGGTTCCCATACCTGTTTATTCGGAAACGCTCTGATACAGCGGGTCTGGTATTTCAGACTTGATTCTCTTCGCTGCTGAACGTACCCCATGTTCCGCAAATCCCACACCAGCACCCTCCGACCGGCCGTCCCCACAATCAGTCTATCTCCAGACACAGAAAGCGTGTAGACCTTTAAAAAACAAACAAAAAATACTATATTTAACACTTATCAGCCTGGATATCCCTTGTTCTTTGTACAAAATAAAGCATCAGCAATATGTAATAACAAAACAGGTAACATCTACAATAAAGTCTGTAGCTATAGAATTCCCCTTAGCGTCAATTTATAACTCAAATTTGGGATAAGCAGCAGTAGTGTGCAGCTGGTTAGTGATAAGACACTGATGTAGCATTTCAAAAGCTCACCCTTAATTCTGTACCCTTGCACGTAGCTGAAAAATCGAGCCCAACACAGACTCATACTACATATAACAGATTTAGCAAAGAAAAAAAAAAAATTAATATACATATGCACTTGTGCAATTCTAAATTTCAAGCACGTTTGTTCAGTTACCAGTCTCCAGATCTCAGCGATATCTAAATAATCTTCCACACATGAGATTTCTTCCTTTTGCTGGTATTACCCATGCTCTAAATGCTACATGTGTACAGAAGTATTTCTGTGTAATTCAAAAGGGAAAACAGTCTTATTCAAGTTTTCCTCAAAAATTATTTCAAGCATTAAATTTATTGGATATTTCAAGGCAAGAGGAAAATAGATACAAAGAAATGGGGTGGAACAATGGCATAGATATTGGAATTCCTCTTTGCTTGGTAGGCACAGCTTGCATTCCCCACTATCAGTTCGTGATCCTGCAGGTTAGTCCTACACATCACACATTTTCTTCTTAGTTTTCCTCCATCTGGTAATAATGTATTTTTCTTTTTAAACAGAATACTTCAAGTTGAGCTTCATGTTAATAAAGGGAAATAAATTGCCAAGGAATCATAAAAAAAACACCCACAGTATTTCATATACTTTAATGAAACTAAGTGAAACTGAAGGAAGCAATGTGCTTGACATCATTAAAAGAGACTATGGCCTGGAATTTCAACTCTACTCCAAAAATTGACTCAGAGGTTCTAATTTTTGTTTATCAAATTTCCCATTAAAATATTCATCATATAAATCGTTCCGTTTCCAGCTGTTACTTGGGATGCAGTTAATCTGGATATATGTTAAAGAAAAAGAAAAAAGGTTCTGCCAAAAACTCCGTGCTATCAAATGAATTACAAGTTGTTGATACACAAGGAAGATGGAATCCAGCCACCTATAGCTGTCCTGTCACTGTGCTGCTAACAAGAGCAAGCTACAAGAATGAGCTTTTGAAAAAGTGATCTAATGCAGCTAAATACATAGGAAACAGATATCGCCTATACCTCAGATCAGGAATTAAAAGAGTAAAAGATCTGGTATCCTGCCAGAAGGGTTCAATTTACTTTTGGCATGTGCTTGTACAATTTTACTCAAGCACCTAGTTTCACTTTCTGGTTCTCTGACAAAGCCCAATAAAGCTATTTGGTTCTGCTAAGACTTCACTGAAGTATCAGACAAAACAACTTCTCTCTTCATTTGCTATAAACATTTCTGGAGAAATTATGTTTTCAAAAAGTTAATTTCTAACAAAAAACCCCAACCTAAGCAGACGGGGGGGGGGGGTATACATATATAAATAAAACTTCCTTTAACCAATCCACATTCATTCAGCATGCATTCCTGCTCTAAAATGTGATTATTGAATTTCCCTCTTAAGACTGAGGTCTTAAGATGGGAAATATCTTAAATGTTCACATAGGAGTTGCCTATAATTTCTGATGATCCCAATTGCCAAATCCCACTTACGTATAAAAAGGGCAAGAAATCTTTGAGCCAACGGTAGTTGCACACTTTAACCAGACAGTTTTTCAAATGTCCCTTCGTTATTGATGTAAAAATTGATCCAAAAATATTAATAAACATTTATATAAAATGTGTTTGTATACATGCAGGGAAACAAAGGCATAAAGAACATTAAATATCTTAAATCTTCTTTACAAACTGATGTCACACCTGTATAGTAAGTATTCTTTCTACACCACACAATCATAAATCACATGAAACCATTGTCATGCAGTTGAGTAGGTGTACACATTTATCAAAGGCAGTATTAAAAAAATGACATAATGAACCTTGCTGAACCAATAAGCAGCTTGATTCACTGTGGCTGTCCATTATATGATATTCTGTCAGCAATTTATCACAGCTCTTTACATGCTACATACAACTATAAATCAAAACTAGAAATAATGAACAAAGGTCTTGCCAGAAGTAGATTCAGCGATGTTGTAACAAAAGTAATAGCTATTTAGATGCAATAGGGAACGTAATGATGGCTCATAATTACGACTTGACAAGACGATGTGACAGACCTAAATGAAATTTAAAAATGGTATAGGCGAAAAAAAACATTCACATGTAAAATTATCCATCAATCCAGCCTGTGTTTAGGAGTCTACCAAAAAAACACAGAAATTGTTGTTCTATAATTCTTTCAATGACACCATCATAAGCTGTATAAAGATCAACACACCATATAACCATTAGAAAAAGCTTAAGACGTTACATTTTACCTTATTTCTCTTGGTCTCTTATTAGCACAGAGGATTTTAATATTAGGAGAATGTCTGAATTAACTAGGCATCAGTACAGCGACAGGTAAATTACAATACAAGCAATTCCATTCCATCTTTTAATACAAGTGAAAAAACAAAATACTATTATTTCAGGTAACATAACTGGCCTCCTACAATAACTCTATGCGCATTTCATAACAATCAGACCTTATGACTGCCAGGACCTGATATATCTAAAAGTCTTAAGGTTTAAGGAAATCGATAGCACGTATTACAATCAAGCCAAGGATTATTAACGATTCCATCAATTTCACATGCTGGTTTTGTTAGGTTTTCCTTGCTCACATTTGTTTTAAATTATAAGAATTTGGTCCACCAGGAGCGCTAAGAATTAAGTTATGCTCTCCCATCGATGAAAGCTCAAAGCCTTAACCTAAAATAGCGATATATTCTGAATATCAATATTTTAAAATGCAACATTTTCACAGCTTAAAAAAAGTAACTTATCAAATTAAATTTCGTTTAAGACAGTGTCCTGTATGGCAATGTTTAAGGAGTCACTGGATGTATTATTTAACACATCACCTGCAATACAGCATCCAGCACGTACCTTTTCAGGTTGAGAGAAGGTTCCTGCATTACAAGGAGTTCTGGGATCCCACAGTTTAACTGTTTGATCCCAGCTTCCAGTCACCATGACATTCACTTCTGGGCAATACTCCACACACCTGATAGGAGCATCATGGGCACCAACAAGGTTTTCTGTAAGAAAATACAATTTATTGTAACTTTATTGGCTCTACAAACAGTCAGAATGTGTCGAATAAAGAATAAAAAAAAGGACCCACTCCTGCAGTACGAACACACTATTTTCCAACATCCCCAGAGGAGTATTGAGATCTAGGAGTCCTTTAAGGATATTCAGTCTTCAGAAGTATGATTTTTGCAAAGATCAGAAATATTAAATTTAAACTTCTGTCTCCTGAGATTATGAAAGGATGTCAAGAATTTTAGGCAGGCAAATGGAAATCTTCAGAGGTATAAAGAAGTGTTCAGTATCACATGGTATCACCACCTGTGACGCAGACACTAATAGAGAGTAGACTTAAGCTTGTATCTATTAACATTATGACAAAAGAATGGCATTAATATTACCTATTAACAAAAATATTAATATAAACACTTCTAGAAAGTCATCTATAACAGAATTATTTGACCTTTTGCATAACATTACTGCGCATACAAGTTTGTCAAGCCCTGGCTATTGGTGGGTTCTGGTGACCGCATTTGTCTCAGGCCGAAATTTGCTTTTCTCTTTAACACACATACAAACGCACAAAAAAGTTAAGACGAACCAGCTCCATATTTTGCACCAATGAGGCACTGGAACTGTGTTACTTTCAAGCAATGTTTTGTTAGGAAGAAATGTAGTATAAGGCCATGATGTTTGACAAAGTAATAGCTTTATATACATTCCGCCATACATGTGAAAGACCATTCTAAATATGTCTAAACCACAAACCTTTGAAAAACAACATGCTCAGTTTTAGTTCAGCTTAGCTAATTCCCCCTAATTGAGACACAGTAGCCTATGGCAGTGCAGGATTATCATCAGAAATCCAACTCAAGGCATCCTACAACAAGCATCTAGCAAACTTTCTGGCAGACTGCCTAACGCTTCCATGCTTTTAGGTGGTACTTAATAGGGCCACTAGTTATTCTGCTAGATAAAGGTACGTATGACGTGAACCTTAAATCGGCGGTGTGGCAAGTATATAGCTATTTCCTTTCCTTCCATTTGCACCTTAAAATAAGTAAATAAAAAAGAAATACATATGTAAAATACATCAATGAATATTCATCACAGAAAAAGTTTAAACTCTCAGTTTGGCAGCAAGGGATTCGGCCCTTCTGTTAAAGGCCCAATCTTCAGTTACACAGTAAGGAACACTGCCATGTTCAGTGCCTCGGTGACGAGAAAGAGCTGCATGGCAAAGGAGACTGCTGAGCACTAACACCTTAAATCAATAGAGGCTACTACTTAAAGCAAATATCCCCCATCTAAAAAACTTGAAACTTTCCACTCACGTAAGTATATAAACCTGAACCCGAGACCAGTTGTTGAGATGACTCACAGAATTCAATCTGCTTACCTTGGTCCGTGTTTAGATCGTGCATTTTCAACTGCTGATCTAATCCTCCACTCCAGGCATGGGTAGGATCCTATAAGGAAAAAATTTCACCTTATGACATGCATTAAGTTTCCCTGGCTGCTACACATTTAATCTCCTAGGCTCGTAACACAGGACTTGCTTTCATGAGTTTTGGGAAGATGGGAATTAAGGCACAAGGGTTAAGATCCAGCCCAGATCTAAACAGGCAGATGACAGCAGCTTTGCAAAATGTTTAAGTAAAGCACGTGGAGCTATACTTTTTTTTTTTTTAATTTAAAGTAAAACTAAAAAGAAACAAAAGCAGCCAGAGGCTATATCAAATCATTTCCATTTCTGTACCAGCAAAACACGTAATGCTTATTTTTCAATGACCGCCAACCTAAGCCAGTTCCACCTAGTTGAAGTGTATTCCTTCTAAAACTAATCTGGAAACTAGAAACCATTTGAGAACTTGTGTGTTGATCCACAGTACAATATTAGCGATGTGACAAAATGTTCAGTGCAAAAAGCACAAGCAGAATTAAAAATTTAAACTGATCCTTAAAACATTCAGTAGCACATCAAGATCAAGTCACTGGAGGACATGCCAGAATACAATGCAAAAAAAGAGGCGGCTAATTGAAACCTTCTATTTTAAAAAAAAAGGGGGGGGGGAACAAAAAAGTGGCACCAACAAACTTAAACCATTCATATTTCAAATCCAGTGCATTAAAAATACAGAAATCAAGTATCTAGTAAATGGCTCGCTTGGAACAATGCCGTGTTTCCAAAACAACCCAGTATGAGACGGTTAAAAAGAAAAGAATAACTGGCTATGGGCATTTATTGCGAATAATGATTTCTGGCTATATACTACCAGTACGACTCTGTAAGAAACACGCACACAATTTACCATACCATTGCAGAAACAGCACAAACCAGCTCAAATTACTTTTGCCTACCATTTCTACCAGAAGTAAATTACTTGTGTGCCTGCACCCTTCACAGGAATTATCTATATTTAGGACTAGAACAACGTCCATTAAAAGATAAATAATTGGCAGATATCAGCTATTTTTTTTTTTTAACCTAGATTTCAGGTAGGATTTCGCTATCCCTTTAATTTCAGGGACTGACAATTTCTCATGCACCTTGGGCACTATAGGTCTATAAAATAATAATTAAAAAAAAGCCACCTCACACACTTACATAAAAAGCACAGTCAAGGACAGCTCCTGAATGTTGATATTTGAGTCTCATGGTGTTGGCAGGAACATCATAGAGCCGGACAGTTGTGTCCCAGGATGAAACAAGCAGAAACTGAGACGTATTTGGACTAAACTTTACTGATGAAATACCATCATCTGGAGTTTGATTTAGTTTGAATTCGTTTGATCCCGTCATCTGAAGAAAAGACAGTAATGCACAGATATAATTTTAGTGATAAGAAGAACATAAGCCTAGCAAGTTGGTTAACTGATTCAACTTAAAGTCAACCTGAAAAGTTTACTAGCTTTTACACAGAAAAAGTTCAGAAGACCCAGATGTCTGACAAACTCTCCAAAATTCAAGATGCTGATCACTGTCCAAGATGTCAATAAATTCCTCCCCCTACAGAGAGCTTTTAAATTTAAATATCAAATATAACATGGAATAAACAGTTCAGAAAGTTTATTTTTATTATTATTATCATCTATAAGCTCAGATATTGTTACTTACAAATGTGTTTTTCCCCCACTCTACTGTGTATGTGGCTGTATTTTTAAAAGTAAATATTTATAAATTACTGTGAGCATCAAGAAGTTACTTTAAAAAACACAAACAGGCAGAAAGGAATCAGATTTGAAAACTCCTACAAAAAAGTGTTGATTTGTTCCTCATTTGCTATGACTGTCATATACTTCCAAGAGTTGCAATTGGATCATCTTTTAAATAGTTTCGGGCTCTCTGCAACTTTCCAATCCTTAAGCTTCTGTAAGTGCTACAAAATATTTCCAATGAAACAGCTTTAAAATTATTTTTTCCTCTTAGAGTCTAAAGAAGGTCAGATAAGAAAGGAAAGTTATGCTTTGTGGGGTACTTAAATGTAGAGCAGACATAAATGTGATGTGATAGGAAAAAAAAAAAAAGATCAACAATTCAATGACAGATCAATGACTCTGAAGGTAACTGCAGCACTCACTTCATAGGACTCGTTAGTTGTGTATACAAAAATTCAAAGGAGGAGAGCAGAGGCTATGAACAGCAAATTTCAGCTGGGAAAACAGCGCAGACCTTACAAACACCCTGAAATAAAACACTGTTCGTTATACGTCCACCAACAAAACTGCCAAAAACTTTTTATAAGGCTTCAGAAAGCCTTAACAGCACATTTCCCTTATGCTAAAAGGCCAGAGAAGTAAATTAGCTCAGATTTTCTATAACACTATCACTCCTGAATTTGTATGTACAACTGCAGAGGTAAGATTACACCTCCGAGAAAAAAATCAAGAAGGAATGAGCAGATGAACTAGGACAAGGTTCAAATTTAGTGCACAATTATTCTAGTTCAGCACTTGCCAGTAACTGAACAATCACCATGCTGTATAATAATGTGAGCACTACACATTCTTACACTGGAAAAATGTCCTAAGTGGGAGCTTTGGTAGGTGTTCTGTAACACATTCTTCAAAAAAACCCCAAAACTCACCATGTAAACACAAAGCGCTGTTTCTGCTATTTAAACATAAAGTGAAAAAAAAGAACTTTTTACGAATAGAAAATAAAAAACTTCTTTCTTAACCTCTTCTTTGAGCTCTGCTTTGGGAATAATTGGGCAAAAGACAGATATGCTTGAGAATTTGCCACGTGTATTTCTATGTGAATACTATAGAGAATTTGGCAGCATCTGCATCACACTTTACATGGTGAAATGTGCCCCAGTGAGTATTTCAGATGGATGCACAAAGACACAATATCTAAAGGAATTCAGAATAACTATGAGAATTAGATTGGACGTGCTAATTGCCTTGTCTACTTGTGGCAGAAAACTCAAGCAACAAACATGAGGATTTGAGGCACCTGGTACAACAGTTACAAACCAGCCCCAAAGCAATCAGCAAAGAGCACCCCAGGAAGCAAAGTTACTTACAGCAGAAACCTGGAAGGATGTCCCAAAGGTATTTTTAATCCAGAAAAAAATTATAAAATATCAGAATTTAAATATACCCTACCTTTTACATGTTATCAAAAAAAAAGAAATCTCACAAAGACCTCTGCACACTTTCACAAACGCAACTGCTTCACAACCGGGGTTGCCAAACAACCGTAACTGTCATGCCCACATCAACCAACAAAGACCTGGTAAAATTTTCACGAAGCACAAAAGATAAGTCACAAAGAAGACGCTATAGGGAAGGTGCATGCTGCTGAAACTTAACTACAAGGTGCACCTTTGCAATTCCATCATACCCGAAAGCTCATTTTTACTGAGCAGATAAGAAATCGGCGCTTTTATAGCTCCTCTTAACACAGAACACTCTCTCATTCAGCCAGACGGCAAGCGCTTCCCGAACAAAGCAGGCCGCTTTGTTGAACGCGTTAGGACGGCCAGCCCGTACTTTCATTAAGTAGACATTAAAAGTACCGTTTTCATATTGCACGAGTTCCTCTCGCCGCCCCACGCAACGCCAAGGACAAGCTTTCTTCCTGCAGCAGCAGCGGATCAGGGGAGCACCGAGGCGTCAGAGGCACGGTCGCTCTCGCAGTCCGGTCCCGCAGAAGCACGTCGGGATGTGGGAGATGCTGCCGGCTGCGGCGGGAAGGGCAGAGAGTGAGAGAAGGGCCCGAGAACCGAGGGAGGGCCGAGGCTAGCGGCGGAGAGGCTCCGGCACCCGCGGCCCCACCGGGGAACAGACGCGAAGCCGGGGCGCCCGGGGAAGGCGGGGGGCGGCAGGAGAGGCCGCGGCACCCGGCGCGGCTGAGGGGAAGCAGCCGCCAGCCCGGGCGGGGGGAGGCCGATCTAGGCCGAGGCGCCCGCTCCGCCTCAGCGCTGCCCCGCGACGCAGGCCCGGCCGTACCACTCAGACCCCCGCACCACCCCCACCCCCCCCTCCCCCCTCCCCCGCCCGGCGCCCCGGCCCCGGCCCCGGCCCCGGCGCCCCTGCCTCACCTCAGCGATCCGCCCGGGCCCCGCGCCTCCGGCCTGCCGACAACCGCCACCGCCGCCCGCGCACACGCGCACTCCCGTCCGCCCCGCCCAGCCGCGCCGCGCCGCCTCGCCATTGGCCGGTTCGAAAGGGCGGAACTGCGCGGCCCGGCGTACTCCGCGCGCCCGCAGGTCCCGGCGTGCCGCCGCGGGGCATGCCGGGACGTGTAGTCCACCGGGCCCGGCGAGGCGGGGCGGGGGGGGCGGCCGTCTCTCCCCGTCGCTCCCGTTATCATCAGCGGCTGCTAACGGGGGTTCCTGGGCGGCGGCGGGGGCGGCGTTGCAGCCCCTCGGGGGAACCACACAGGCGTCCCCCGGGAGGGGCTGCGGCGGCCTCACCCCCGCTCCGGGCTGCCCGGGGCCACGGTCCGCGTGAGCGCCGTCCGGCTCCCCCGACGGGAGGCGGCGGCCGGCCCGGGCCCAGGTGGCTCCAGCCAGGCCATAGCGCCAGGGCCGTGCCACAGGGGTAGGGACAGCTACTGCTGGGCTTTAGTAACGTTAACGGGCAAACCCGAAATACGAATTATTCTCCCTAAAAAAAATAGTCCGAAAGGTGGAGCGACGGCACGGGCACCCGGGTGCCGGTGCTCCCCTCGGTGTCCCCGCCGGCAGCGGGGCTGAGCTCACCCCGGCCTGCCCATACCGCCGGGCAAGGGCAGCACCGGGCGGCAAACGGGGGTCTACGGCTTAAAATACCGGCTGTGAAGCGCTGGGAGAGCTTCTCGTTCCCACGCATTGAAAATCGCGTTATTTTTCCCTTCGGATCTTTTATTTCTCTCCTTTTTTTCGTTAGTTCGGGAAGGCACCCTCGTTACTGCTGTGAACATCCCCCGCGCTCGGTACCGGCGGCACCCGCGGAGCCGGCGGCCGCGCTTTAAATGCCACTTGCTGCGGGATTTACCTTTTTTGTGTGAAGGATTGACTCCGTCCTCCGTGGGGAGGCACCCCCCGTGGGTGCCCGGTGGCGGGGAGAGGAGCCGCTGAGCGCCGGGGTCGCTCACCGGGAGCGGCGAGCCCGCTGCCCGGCACCGCGGCTTTTAGCAAAATACTCCGCAAACCAGAAAAACGGGGCCCGTTACCGAAACCGCTTCTGAGTGCTCGGGAAAGGCCCTTCATCTTCCAGCCAAGCGCAGGGACCCGAGCCCCTGCCGGCCCCGCGGGCCACGGGTGGGGATACGAGCAGGCCCGCCTGGGATTCCCCGCAGAAAACGAGATAACGAGCAGGAGGCAGAAAAATAAGAAACGCTCGGCGTTACACGTCGTTTTCGCCCTCCCGTGCATCGGTCCCGGGCGCCGCGGGCCCTTCCCGCAGCGGCGGCCCCCCGCGGTGCCCGCCCCGGCTGCGGGGCACCCCCCGGTCCCGGGGTACCCCTCCGGGCAGGGCCGCCGGGCGGGAACACGCGATCGAGCTGGCAAATTTACAAACGAGGCTTAAAACGTTTTATTTTTTTTTTCCCTTTCTTTAAAAATATTTACAGATCTGAAATAACGCTTTTTTAATTAATTTTTTTTTTTCAAGTGGCAGGATAGCGGGAGGGGAGGGAAGGGGGGGTGCCCCCGGCGCCCCGGGCTCTCCGTTTGCCCGTCCCTCCCATCAGTTTCGTTCCTCTGTCCCCGCCGCGGAAGCGGGCCGAGACCCCGCAAGGAGCCCCCGCAGCGGCCCCGGCCCCGGCCCGGTCCCGGCCCCGGCCCCGACGGGGCGGCCGCGGGGAGGGGAGGGCGGCGGCTCAGTAGTCGATCTTGTTGTAGAGGTTGTAGAGCGGTAAGGCCGAGAGGTTGCTGCCGGGGTAGTAGAGAGGGGCGGGGAAGGCGATGGAGCGGGGCACCGGCACTCGGAGGAGGGAATTGTCTCTGAACACCAGCGGCATCCCCACCAGAGTCTGCGCCGAGGCGTGGGCCATGTTGGCCGCCTCCAGCTCGGCCGAGAGCTGCCGTTTCCACTTGTTCCTGCGGTTCTGAAACCAGGTCTTCACCTGGGTCTCGGTGAGCTGGAGGCTGGAGGCCAGGCAGGCCCGCTCCGAGCTGCTCAGGTAGCGCTTCATGTCGAAGGTGGACTCCAGCTGATAGACCTGGCTCCGGCTGAACACCGTGCGCGTCTTCTTCTTGGCGGCGCCGGCCTGCCGGTCCCCGCCGTCCCGCTGCCGGTCCCCGCAGGAGGGCGAGGTGGGCCCCAGCGGCTTCTCCTTCTCCTCCTTACAGTCCTGCTGGGGCGGCGAGAGGAAGGGTCCCCGCTCCCCGCCGCCCGCCGCCGCCGCTCCGCTCCCCTTGGCGCTGCCTGCAACAGAGCGACAGCGCGGAGGTCGCACGGCGGCCGGTACCGGCAGCCCCGACGGCCGAGCCCCCCCGCCCTGGCTGGGGGAAGCACCGAGGCGGGTCCCCGGGCAGGCACCCGCCGCCTCCGTTCCCGGTGGAAGACACCACCGACGGCGGGGGAAGCCATCCCCTTCCG
This sequence comes from Phoenicopterus ruber ruber, assembly GCA_009819775.1. Lineage (NCBI taxonomy): Eukaryota > Metazoa > Chordata > Aves > Phoenicopteriformes > Phoenicopteridae > Phoenicopterus > Phoenicopterus ruber. The sequence goes on along the minus strand of CM020221.1, from coordinate 36,572,829 downwards.
GGCTATCCCTGTGCCTCCATCACATGGAGGGATGGACGGACGGACGGACGGACGGACAGGTGGCTGTGCATGCCTCAGTGGAGGCAGCTGAGTACCAGGCTAGGGGTGCTTTTCTACCCGATACGAGCCGGCAGATTTTCCTTTATAGCATTGCATTTCACAGACCGTTTAGACAGAATTAATACTAAAAAATAAACATGTTTCTTCCCCTTGCCCGAGCGCTGTAAATAAGCAAAATCTAAGAAAACGAGCGTTATCCATCGCATCGCGCCCCGTCGGGGGAATCAACGCCGGGTGGGGTGGGAAGGAAAAAAAAAAAAAAAAAAGCCGCCCTATTTTTGACGGAGCTCCTTCCTCCCCGCTTCAGCCACGGACGGCGCAAATTCGTCCTGCCCCGAAAACAGGGAGGGTGCGACATGCCCCCCCCGTCCCCCCCCCCGGCGGGGGCCGGGCCGGGGCCGAGCCCTCCGCGGCCCTTCCCGGCGGGCCCCGTCCGCCCCGTCCCATCCCGTCCCGTCCCGTCCCGTCCCGTCCCGGTACTCACCGAGACAGGTGAAGCTGAGGGGCTGGTGCTTGTGGCACGCCTCGGCGGGGCCGTGAGCCTCGGGGCAGAAGCAGCCGCGGTGCTTCCAGCTCTCCTCCGGCTCCTCGTCCTCCGAGGAGAGGGAGAGGGTCCGGCCGCGGGCGGGCCAGGCGGCCGCCCTACCGCCGGCCTCCCGGGGGGGCTCGGCGCTGCCGCTGCCCAGGATGGACTGGATGGTGAAACTGGAGATGGGAGCAGCCGCCGGACAGCCCTTGCTCGGGTCTTCTTTGCTGCTCATCCTGGGTTCATAAGAAAGCAGAGGAGGGAAGCTCTCGCTTTAGAGGCGCTCGGGGGGCCGGGGTGTGCGGGAAGGGGGGGGGCAGGAGCCCGCGCTGCGCCGGCGGGGGGTTTGTTTTGGGGGGTGTTTTCGGCGCGCCGCGGCCGGCTCTCCCCGCGCCTGCCCAGGCGGACTGCATGCTCCTTCCCCCGCGTCCCTATTGATCTGCGGGCGGCGGGCGGCGGGGCTTCATTTGCATGGAGGTGGCCTCCGCCGCGCCAATCACGGCGGCGGCGGCCGCGGAAAGTTTGGAAACCCGCGGGGTCCGGGGAGGGGGGGCCCGCCGCCGCCGGCAGGCACCGGGGCCGGGGGGGACCCCCGCAGGGTCCTCACCGCGGTCCCCGGGGCTCCGGGGGCTACTCTGACCCCGCGCCCCCGGGGGAGGGATGCTGAGCGCCCGCCATGCCTCCTCGCCCTCCACCTCGAGTGGGTGAGAGGGACGTGGGCTGAATGTCTTATGCCGGCCGGGGGGTGGGTGTTGGGATAAACATCTTGTGCATATCCGGGGATCTTCACCCTTCGTGCTCGTTAGAGAGGAGGGGAAAAAAAACCTGTTACGGTGTGTTGCCTGCTCGGCAGCGCTGGGAAAAGCCGCCTTCGAGAAATCGGCTGCGCCGCAGCCGGTAACAGATGTCTCACGAAATGCCTCCCACATTTCCTTCCCAGGGTCTGCAAGCCGGGGGGAGCAGGGAGGGAGGGGACGCCCTCCTGCATTTCCAAATAAACTTTGTCAGGAGTCTGGGGCTCTCTCCCTCGGGGGGGATAAATCACAGCGATCGCAGCTCTTCCCCTCCATCCTTCCCTTGGAAGGGAAAATCTACGGGCGGCACATCTGCCCCCAACGGAACGGGGGGCGAGGGGCCGAGGACGGGGACCCCACCGAGGTCCTCCACCTTCCCGGGAGCGCACGGAGCCGCGGCTGGGCCCGAGGGACACCCCCAGCCCCCAGCCCCACGTTTGCTGAGGGCTGGGGCCGCCTTCCCCCGGGCCTGCCCCGGAGGTGCGAGGCGGAGGCCGAGCCCCGACGGCTGCCAGGGGCGGTGGGCTGGGGCCTCCCTCCCCGGCGTGGGCCCGGCTCCTGCTTCCCCCCACGGGAAGCCGCAGAAAGGAGCCCCGGTAACGGGGCCGGTGTGGAGGGCGTCAGCCCGGTCACCGCGGCCGGGGGTGCCACACGACACCCGCCCCACAGTCCCCCTGCCCCCGGGCAGAGCAGCCCGCCCTCTCCTCCTCCATTTCCCCGCTGCCACCACTCCAAAGGGATGTGCCCCCTCCCTCGGCCCTCCTCCCCGCAGGGGCCACCCGTGTCCGTGGGCGGGGGCTGTCCCCGAGCCCGCGCCCAGCCCCAGCTGGGCGCCGGCGGCTGCGCCCCAGCCACGCCTGGAAATATCGTTGATTAATTGAGACGGGGCGAGTTTTGCGGGTGGTTGGGCCAGTGGCCCCCACCCCGCGGGTCAGGGGACAACAGCTTCGGGAAGACAACGGCTGGGGGCGGCTGCAGCCCCCGGGTACGGCCGGGGAGGCATCCCGCGGAGAGGAGCGGGTGGGAAGCGCTGCTCCGGCTCGGAAATCCCGATGGTTTTGATCGCCGTCGTGGCCAGGTGCAACACCCCTGGCCTTGGCAGGGACCCCGGCACCGGGGTTTTAACCCCGGGCTGCCCGAGCGGCGTGGGGCGGGGGTCCCCGCCGGCGGAGGCGGCCCGGCTCCGGCTGCTGATTCCTCCCCCCGCCGCGGTCGTTTTCCCTCTCCAAAACATACTCCCCCCCCAAAAAAATCAAATCGGGGAAAGCAAAGAATGAGATGGAAATATACAAATCAATAGAGACAAATGTCAAGACGTTTTAAAATGACATTTTCATTAACTCCGAGTCACCATATTATGTCTGGTATATTGAATAAAGTACTTATAATATAATTAGGTATAGCGAGATGACGACTGTTACCCAGACCAGCGGCATAATCTTTAACTACTTAACTACTTGATAGACTCATTAATGGACTAATTGATTAGGAAAAGTGTTCCAGCTCCTCCTCTCCCTGTGAGGGGCAGGTGCTGTCCTGTTTTACCACATTAACCTTTTCAGTGCTTTTCAACAGGGTCGCGACACATTACAAATGGTCAGCTTTAATCATGATGTCAGCTCATTAACCCGGAAAGACCCCGCACTGAAATACAATTTAAGAAATCGTCCTTCATCCCGCTCTGCCGCCCCGGCTGGCCCCGCACCCGGACCCCAGCACCCTTCCCGCGGGCGGGGAGCGGGGCGAGGGGGCTCCGGGCAAAAGCCGTCGAG
>CM020221.1:36547177-36567177 GCA_009819775.1 Phoenicopterus ruber ruber | reverse complement strand
GCTCTTAATGGTCTTCTCATTCCGTTAGCACACTATACCAAGTCGATAGAGTAAAGTGATTATTACAGAGACACTTGCAGCATATTTGGAAAAAAAAAAAACAAAACCACATGTATTTCCGCCACTGTTTTACGCGGGATTATCCCCTCGGAGCGGCTCCGTGTGTCCCCACCGTGTGTCCCCACCTCTGCCGCCCGTCCTGCGCTTCGCGGCCGCTGCCGGCGCAATCAAACATTTCCCACCACCCTGTACCAGAAAATCTGCAAGTTTTGCAAAAAAAAAAAAAATTATAAAAATAAAACCAATAATAATAATAAAAACTACCAACCTCCCAAAGTCGCTCTCCGGGAGCGGGCGGCTGCTGGGGTGGGGGGCGAACCGCCCGCGGGCTCCGCTCCGCGCACCCCGGTCCCTGCTTCAGCCCTCCGGGAGGCAAAACTCTTCTGAATCCCCAAATGTGGTGGCCGGGAAGTTTATATCTTTCCCCCCGCTGTTTGCTATACACAGCGAGCCTCTATTTACTACCAAATAAAAGAAATACATGTATGTTTCGACCACAAACAGGCGAGCTAGTTCTGTTCAGCCAAGCTCAAAACAGTGGCCGAGAAGAACCGTGTTATCTCCCGAATTGCAAACAAAGGCAGAGATTTGCCGAGCGGGGTTGCGGCAGTAAACAGAAGCGGCCGCGGAGTTGCCAACGGCTTAGAGGAACGAAGCAACTTTTTTTGAATCGCACCAACCTCCCTGGCAAACACTTTTAATCTCTGTGGAGATGATTTTTGTTGGTTTGTTTTTTTTTTTCCATCACTCAAAGCGATTGCTTTCACTCCATCCGAGCGCTGCAGTTGATGCTGGCTCTCCAGAAACTTTCGGCAGGGCTGGGGGTACGGGGGTGTGTTTCCCCCGGCAGCCTGTCCCGCTCCTCGCCGGGAAAGCCGGGGCTGCAGCCGCTCCGTGGGCATCCACGGCCACGCGTCGGCTCGTCCCTGGAAGGGGGAGATGAAACCGCTTCCCGCTTCGCCGGAGCACTGCGGGCAGGAGGGAGTTTTGGGAGACTTTTTGATGGCTTGAGAAAAGCCGGAGCGCCAGAGCTGGCTGGCTGCGGGCGGAACGGAGCATCCCGCTCCGGGGCTGCGGGCGGGAGGAGAAGCCCCGCCGGCCCCGGGGAGCCCCGCGGCAGGAGAGGTGCGGGTCGGGGCGAGGAACGGGCTTCACACGCCCTCAGCCCACCGCCCGTGTCCAACTTTATCGCGTGGTTTCACAGCCTGCTGTCGATCCCGCGGCGTGCCAGGGCAGCAAGAAGCAAAAAAACCCTGGACTCTGGGTCTCATTTTTTTTTCTTCTTCTTCCCTTTTTTTTTTTTTAAAAAAAAAAACTTAATTAAAAAAAAAAAAAGCGCCTGCCCGACCCCCATCAACCCCACCAAGACCAACCTTCCCCTGGGAAATGCCCCTGACGGCGCCGGGACGGGCAGGACGGGCCGGTGCCCGCTGTCCGCGCCGGGCCCGGCGGTTCCCGCACCCGCGCAAGGGCCGCGCTGCGGGGACGGGGCCGCGCAGGCGGGGGGCGACCGCTGGGGCAGGGCCGGGACGGTCCGGAATCGTTTTCTGGGCACCGACTACAAATAAATGAGGTTTTTTTTTTCCTCGCCGTTTGATAACATCGTGCTACCCCGCTGTAAAATGGAAACACATATTTGCTATTACAACAATATTTTTAATGAGCCGCAAGCGACTTGTCCCAAAGTTAGCACTGCAAACAGAAAAGGCATCGCTCTGTTTGTAGGCGACACAGCGAGAGTCGTATTTTGACTCCGAAACTCTGTTTATTTTTCATTTACGACCCATTGCCAGGGTTTTTATCCCAAACGAAAAGAAAACGCGGGATTATCTTTTCGCAACGCTGCGTTTTATTTTGATTTCTTTGGCCCGAAATCCTGCCCTCGGCGCTATAAACACGTCGATTCGGGCCGATCTGCGGGAAGCGGAGAGCGATCCTATCTCGAAAGAACCGGGCCGGGTGTATTAACACGAGTGGCGGCTCCGGCCGTGGGCAGAGGGCGCGGCCCGCGGGGGGAGGACACACACCCTGGGGTGCCTTTGGGCAGGCCCCCTGTGGCAGCCCCCCCGGAGAAGGGGGGAAAAGGGGAAGGGCAGCACCGACCCCGCCGGGAGGCGAAGCAGCCGGCGGGGGTAGAGGAAGGGGCGGCCAGAAGTTCAAGGGAAGCCCCGTGGCGGCGGCTCCCGGGTGGGAAGGGACACCCCTCCCCCCCGCCCCCGACCGGCCCGGGGGGCTCCCTGGGGGCCTGCGACCCCTCGCTCGGGGTTACCCGGCCGCGATGCCCCCGGCTGCGGCGGAGCTGGGGAAGGCCCCCCCCGTCGATGCGCTCCCCGTCGGAGGGGGCCTCCGCACCCCCGCTCCCGGGGAGCCCCGGCGGGGGCGGCTCCGTGCCCGCGGCCCCCGCCCCGGCCCCAGCCCCGGCCGAGCAGGGCGGCAGCTCCCAGACGGCCCTTGTTTTATTTCATTATTATTATTTTTTTTTAATCCGAAGCCACACTTTAAAAAATGATAAGGAACGGGTTTTATTGATTTTTTTTTTTTCCACCACAACATTAAGTTTATAACAATATAGGCTGTTTTAAAAATAGGACCGACCCCTAACAGAAAGCGAGAGGGCAGAGAGTACAACCGAAAGGGGGGAAAAATGTAAAATAAAATAAAGAAACCAACCCAAACCCTTGGGAAGAGAGCAAACAATTGTCAGACAACAGGTGAGCAGACACTAAGACAGAGAGAGACTAGAGGTGTCCACTCCTCACTTGATTTCTGCCTATTAAAATCCACATACTCGATGGACTTTAGAAGAAAACTGTACATCATATCAAATAAATTAAAATTACCCTAAAGTTGATTGTCCTTCACTTAAAGCGCCCAGCTCACTGAATCTCCCCTATTTATTCGCATAAGCCAGGCTGATGCTTATTCCCATGCCCTGCTCCTCTCTCCTCACTTTCCTTCGCTTTTAATTCCTTTTTTTCTTTAATTTTATTTTGTACAACATGAACGAACGCAAGTATACAATGCTAAAAACCCTTTCCTCACCATTCAAATAAAAGCAGTGCTTTAAGAATCGTCGTACAATATTGCACAGTTCAAAAGTACAATAATAATAATAATAACAATAATAATAATTAGTATTACAAAAGAAAGCAAAAGGGTACAGATTTTTTTCCCCAAAATAACTTTACAAGGAAAAAAAAAAACCCAACCAACCCAGTAATTAGGAAAACAAGAATTATAAACAAGAATTAAAAATATCTAAGTAAACGATAATAAATAAGGGTGGCTCAAAGCGTGCGGGTGTGTTTAACCGTTCACTTTGAGGCTGTATTTCTTGCTCGTTATAAAGTCCCATGACAGAAACCGAAAGGTACAAAATATGGGAAAGCACAGAGGCAAATCGGTACCGAGGTCTGCTTAAATGAAAAGCCGCGGTCGATGAAGTTTAAGTCACGAAAGGATCAGGACCCTGAACAATTTGGAGGCAGAAGGAGAGGTCCGAAAGGAACAGAAATTCAGCTTCCCGTTAGCATTTGGCAAATCTCGAGGAGTGGCCTGGGATCATTCTTCTTTTTTTTTTTTTTTTTTAATTATTATCCTTTTTTTTCTTTTTTTTTTTTACAAAAATAAAACTAAAGCCACAGAGACCATCGCGGTTTTTGTCCACGTTTACAAAAGGTGTGACAGCTCCAGGGTTCTCTACAAGTTCCCGCTTTCATTTTCCTTATTTTCCTTTCCCTCCCCCCATTTTTATTTTTATTTTCTAAATTTTTGTGACTTTCCTCCTAGCGCCACCCGCCGAGGGCTCCCCCCGCACCCCACCCCCCCCCCCCCCCCCAGCTCCGCAGACGCCGGCCGGGTGAAAGCGCACGAGTGGCTGGAGTACTTACAAGCGGGCCGGTGACTTGCGCGCCTCTCCGCGCCCCTCCGCGCAGCGGCGGCGGGCGGGCGGGCTCAGACGGGCCGCAGGAGCGGCACGGAGGTGACCACGGGGTGGGAATAGTAGACGGGGTGAGGGAAGGTGAGCAGGGGCTGGGTGCCGGGGGCTCCGCCGCCCCCCGCGCCCCCCTCCGCGCCCGAGTTCTCGTGGTAGAGGATGGGGACGCGGACGATGCGCTGCGCGGCGGCGTGGCTGAGGTTGGCCGCCTCCAGCTCGGCCGCCAGCTGCCTCTTCCACTTGTTGCGGCGATTTTGGAACCAAATCTTCACCTGGGTCTCTGTCAGGTGCAGGGAGGCGGCCAGGCCGGCCCGCTCCGAGCTGCTCAGGTAGCGCTTCATGTCGAAGGTGGACTCCAGCTGGAAGACCTGGCTCCGGCTGAACACCGTGCGCGTCTTCTTCTTGCGGCAGGGTTTCTTCTCCGGGCTCTCCTCCCGCTTCTTCCAGTCCTCCGCGCCTCCCTCCTTCTTCGCCTCCTCCGAGTCGCTCTCCTCCAGGACGATCTCGTCGGGGCTCTTGGAGTCCAGCTCCTTCTGCTCCCCCTCCGCCTTCAGCAGCGGCTCCGGGGAGTCCCGGTCGGTGCCCGAGGCGGGGGACGAGTCCCTCAGCAGGGATTTCTCCGCGGCTGGAGGGGAAGGGCGAGGGAGGAGCGGGGATAAGGGACACAAAGAGACACCTTCACCGCCCGGTCCCCGCGCCCCGTCGGGGGCGGCGGGACGAGCCGGCCGGACCCCGCGCCGCCCCGCCGCCAGCCTCCCCCCGCCGACCCCGGTCCCCGCCGCCGCCCCGCCGGGGAGGGAGGGAGGGAAGGAGGGAGGGGGGAGCGGTACCTTCCGTGCGGGGCAGGTGGGCTCCGGCCGGCGTCAGGGCGTAGGGGTACCACCAGGTCTGGGCGCGCTCCAGGCAGTGGGCGCTCAGGGCGAAGCGCGGCGCCGGGATCTCGAAGCGGGGGAAGGCGAGGTCGCCCACCTGCGAGAGGGCGAAGCCGGCGCCGTCCACCGCCGCCTTGCCCGAGGGGGCGAACAGCGCCCGCGGCTGCTTGGGGGGCGCCTTGGGGGGGTCGCCGTTGAGCAGGTTCTTGATGTAGAAGGACTCCTTGGGGGGCGGCGGCGGGGCGCTGGGCGGCTCCTGCCCGGTCTCCGGCATCCTCCGGTGCCCGCCCGGCTCCTGCCCGCCGCTGGCCCCGCAGCCCGCGCCCGGCGCGCAGGTGGCGGCTCCCGGCGGCGCGGGGGAGAGGCGCGGCGGGGCGGCGTGGGAGCGCGGCGGCGGGGCCGGCCGGGGGCCCCTCGCATGGGGGGGCGGCAGGGCGGGGGGCCGAGGGGACCCGCGCAGCCCGCGGCACCGGGGGGCTGCTGCGGGCAGGCGGAGAGCCGGGGTCGTCGCTGCCGCCGCCGCCGCCTCCCGCCGCCGCTGCTGCTGCGTCAACCTGGCGCCGGATGCTAATGATGAAATCAAAATGTCATCCAAGTTAAACGCGGGGAGCACACGGCGATTGGGCACGCACAATGGCAAATGGGATTAGGCGGGGAGGCAGCCGGGAGGAGAAGGCTCCGCGCAGCCCCTGCCCGCAGCCGCCGCGGCCCCGGCCCCCCCTGCGACGTGCTGCTGTGGCTGGAGGCTACGAGCGCCCGCCCGTTATTGGCTTTATATAGTCCAATTAGGCAGCAAATGAGGACGGGGCTATTAGCACAAAGGGATCCCGGCTCGGCTGAAGCACCACGGGAGCGGCGGGAGGCGAATGGCACGGACCGCGCCGCTCCTGCCACAAAACCTCCCCTCGCCCCGCCGCGCCGCCTCCACCCCCACCCTCCCTCCCCCCCCCCGCCCCGCACTGCCGGTAACAAAAGCCGCCGGCGCCGGAGGGCAGCGGGCCGAGCCGCGCCGAGCCGGGCTACCGGGCCCCGGAGCCGGCGGCACCCCTCCGCCGCTCCCCGCCAGCCCGGGCCGCGCTGGGCTCTGCCTCGGGGCGGAAACGACTTCGCGGAGGGTTGCGGCCCGGCGGGCTGCGGGGCGGCGGGAGGGCTCTCCCCGGGCCGCGCCGCCTCCCCCGCCGCGCTCTCCCCGGGCCGCGCCTCCCCCCGGAGCCCCTCTGCCTCCCGGCGCCGGTCGCCCCGGCCGCGCAGGAGCAGCGGCGGCGGGACACGTCGGGCCCGCGGCGGAGGTGCGGCGGGGCGGGGGCGGCCACCTCCCGGCCGCGGCGGGGGCTCCGGGGCACGGCCCAGCCCAGCCCGCCGCTCCGGGCCCGGCCCCGCCGGCGGGCACAGGGCGCCCCCTGCCGGGCCGCGCCGCCCCGCGGGAGCGCCCCGCGGCCCCGCGCCCCGGGACGGGCGGGCACGGGGCTCCCGGCCGCGGCGCGGCTGCCGGAGCGGCCCCTCCGCCCTCCCCGGTAACTCCCGGGGCCCCGGGAAGGCGGCGGCGGGGCCGGCCCGGGCCGGGCGGCTCCGGCCCCTGCGGGCCGCGACGTGACCTCCGGTACAGCTGTAATACCGCGTGTCGCCCGTGGGTACGGCGGCAGCGGGGCAGGCAGGTGTGGCTCCCCTTGGGAGCTGAACCGGTGACGCAGATCAGCATCCTGGAGGGGAAAGGGAAAGGAAAGGGGAAGGGGAAGGGGAAGGGGAAGGGGAAGGAAAGGGAAGGGAAAGGAAAGGAAGGGGAAGGGGAAGGGAAGGGGAAGGGGAAGGGGAAGGGGAAGGGAAGGGAAGGGAAGGGAAGGGAAGGGAAGGGAAGGGAAGGAAGAAGGAAAGGAAAGGAAAGGAAAGGAAAGGAAAGGAAAGGAAAGGAAGGAAAGGAAAGGAAAGGAAAGGAAAGGAAAGGAAAGGAAAGGAAAGGAAAGGAAAGGAAAGGAAAGGAAAGGAAAGGAAAGGAAAGGGAAAAGGGAAAGGAAAAAGGAAGAAGGAATAGGAAGGGAAAGGGAAGGGAAAGGAAAGGAAAGGAAAGGAAAGGAAAAGGAAGAAGGAAAAGGAGAAGGGAAAGGAAAAGGAAGGGAAGGGAAAGGGAAGGGAAAGGAAAGGAAAGGAAAGGAGAGGAAAGGAATAAGGAAAGGAAAGGAATAAGGAAAGGAAAGGAAAGGAAAGGAAAGGAAAGGAAAGGAAAGGAAGAAGGAAAGGAAGAAGGAAGAAGGAGAGGAAAGGAATAAGGAAAGGAAAGGAATAAGGAAAGGAAAGGAAAGGAAGAAGGAAAGGAAGAAAGGAAGGAAAAAGAAGGACAGAAAGAAAGAGAGAGAGAGACGAGACCACCCCAGCCTCTCAATTCTGGCATAATTCTAAACATTTGAAATACATGTGAGCCTCCACTGCAAAAATCTGTCCCAGCACATGCAGACTCGGGAGGGTGCACATGTGCGTAGGGGGGCAACAATCCCTACATTTAAGCGTTTTAATGCCCTGGTCAATTATAACTGCTTTCTCTTGCTGTTCCTCTTTAAAGACACCCACCTGGCAATTTGAAATAAGACATTTTTTATCTGGATCAAACTTCTCAGTGTTAATGCTTGCAAGCCATCCCCAGGAGTTCTGCTTCCCCCTGAACATCTGGGGTTACAAATCCAGGCAAAATTTACACAGACCCAATCATGTAACATTTTTGGCTGCGACAGGCATGATATTTCATATACCTTCAGTGTACATGACTTTCTTCAGAGCACCACCTCTTATGTGACAATTTCTAAACTTATTTTCGTTGCGAGGAGCAGAGTAGATAATGAGGGAGGTGCAGAAATGAAAAATCCACAAAGCACATCTTGGGGATGGGGTCTCAGCAATTTATAGGAGTTTACAGAAATATTCTGCTCTTGTTAACAACTGTTTTGCTTAAAGGCATCAGGCAAAGTAAAGCTCATCAGGATTTTTTCAAGGAAATGCTATTTCAGTGGAAATACACCTCAACGCTGGGGTAAAATGTATAGAAAAAACAAGAGACAGAAAATAGTTTCTATACAGAAAACAGCCTATAGTCACCAAACCAGGGCTCTCGCCTATCCTGTGAGGACCTGGGCTAAAGCTCTATTTTATCTGTTTGCAGCTCTTTCTTACACGAAAAACCAAGGGTGCAAAGTTCTTATAGAAGACCTCAGTGCAATTCTCCGTCTCAGGGAAGTTCTTGATTTAGATACAAGTCACCAAAATCATTCTGCACTGAAACTCCCACCCTTTTCCATCCGTCTCTCACTTCTTTGGTAACGAACCCCTCTGGAGACTCTCAGGGTAAACAACCACTCATGGTAGAAAGCCAAGCAGGGACAAAAAACCAAGCCAGCCTCTGAAGAGGTTAAAAGAAATTTCCACTTTGCAATTCTTTATTACAAAAAAAAAAAAAAAAAGGCAAGGAATGTTCTAAAAGAGCCTTTCTACATCTCTGTCATTTGCGCCCCATAGGTTTCTCACATATTTATGTGTTTTATTTATGCCCCTCTAGCAATATCCGGACATTGAATACCGGTATTGACCCCCCACCCCCCCCGTGCCCAGTGGTGATGGAACTGAGTGAATTTTGCTGCCGTCTTTCTCTTATTCCTGTTTCTAGACTCGCACTCGTACCATTCCGTTGTAAACAGATAATTATTATTTCATTAGTGTTCCAATTCAGAATTAATTGGCTAATTTACACATGGATCAATTGTATAAATGTGATGTTTGTGATAGGTGCTTGATATGATTTAAAGTAATTGTTTATTTTCAGGTTTTGGCTTGCATTGTATTGCAAAGTGATTTATCTCCTTATTTATCCTGTCTCAGCACTGCCTCTTCTTTTTCATTATTTTTCTAAAGAGCCACACTCTTGCTAAGCCGGAGCGTGAATCTGCACCGTGGGGTTCTGTGGTGCCGCGCGTACATTAGCTCCAAAACACAGCCTGCTGGCGTTCGGTGCTCGCAGAGCGCCGCTCACAGCCCTGCCCGCCTGGCAGAGGCCACCCGCCGCAGCCTGCAATCGCGTTTCACACCGATTCTTGTGCCATCTTCATCGCTCCCACCCCTCGGTGTCTCCCACTGTAACCACAGGTGACAAACAGCTGCCACTTTGGGTTCAGTTTCCTCTTTTCCATCGCAAGGGAGCTGAGGAAAGCGCAGATTCCTTGTGCTTAGTTTCCTCGCTCCTTTGTTTTTCCAACTGGGAGCGCGCCGGGCAGCCCGGCCACAGGAGGACCGCAGCCAGGACGTGCAGGGCAGAAGCGATGAGGTTTGCGTCTGCTTCTGCTCTGACAGAAGGTTTTGGATGGTGGCAAGACCTCCTCCCGCACAGCCTGCCGTGCCTTTGCAGAAGGCGGCACCGGCCAGCCAGAAGTCTCTCCCCAGACCAGCCCTGTGCTCTCCTGTAGATGTTTGCAGCCTTTGGCCTTACAGCAGTTGTAGGGAAACGGCCATCCACCGCTTAATTTCATGGCTAGCTTTCAACAGTTTCTTCCCCAGGGAAGTGCTGAAGTACCTCCTTGCATCAGGGTTTAGATGTTCAGAGGGAGAAAGAAGGGATGAGAACACAGTTAACAGCTTGCCCCACGCAGAAATACTCCTTTCCCAGGCAATTGAAATGAATTCTTCCACCGTCAGATATTAGAGCTGCTGTTATGCTGTCCAGGCAGCTAAAAGCAATTTTGTGAATGCCAAAGATTAACTATGGTAGAGTTTGAGCCACTGTCAATGGCTCTCCCCTTCCTACTGCAAACCGTTAGATGCTATCAGGGCCTTTGTAAAATCCGAGTTATTCAGAACATTTCTCTGTCATGCTTTCATAATGTCATAAACCTTGCATTTCTCTGTCATGCTTTCAATTGCTTCTTCTGAAACACACGGTTAGTAACAAGCAGAGGTTACCCAGAAGAGGGATGCTACTTTCTCATCAAAAGAAATGCCTATTGCGGGATGTATTTGATAAGGATGTTTTATTCGAGACTAGAAAAACTACGAGCGAGTTCTGCTTCGTAACCTATCTCAGCTTTCACTTGGTTGAGTGTTCCAGGGTGTATGTGATGTGTGTGGGTTGGGAGGTATTTTGGAACAGTTAAAGTAGTTCCCTTATTGTGCCTTACGATGGCATTTTTGTACCTTTAAATCAAAGGCTTTGTAAGTCTCTGTTTTCCGGCAGCTTCCTGGTGAGCTGAGAGTCTTTCCTGACAAATATTAGAACCTTATAGTACTGCAGGAAAGCAGGTTGTTCAATTTATGAGACTTATACTTCTGAGGTCCATCACAGTCCTGGGTCTGACTTGCAAAGATACCGTTTTTACAGGAAAGAGGAAAAATTTCTAGGCTGTGATGTCTTTGTGAAACAAGTTCTGTTGCAAACTCCCAGGTAATTTGGAATAAATCCACGGGGACAGAACTGATAGGCAGAAGATGTGGTCTGAGTACAGTCTTCATCTCACACAGCGTTACACACGCTCTGTGTAAGGTGATATGACGCTCTGAAGTCATCACAAACTCGTACAACATACCCTTTGCTTTTGTCACTGTGACCTGCCCACCAGCCTAATTTCTAGAAAGTCTAATCATCTTTGTGTTGATATTAGTCACGTCTGCGCGATTTATCACTTTCACAAGTGAACTCACAGAATAGAGGTCAGCTACATATGCTGGAGGAAATCTCCTGAGAGAAGCATCATCGGAGGATTTCAAGGCAGAACATGTGCCGTTCTTTGACATCTCATCCAAGCGTAAGCTTCATTGTAACTCATCTTCCCTGTTTCAAAACATGAAAGGACAGAAACACCCAGAGAACAATGGATACACAACAGCTCTGCAGCTTGTGGTTCTAAGTCTGAAGACTGGTGCTTGTATACCCAAGTCATGGACTCTGAGCTATCGTGTCAAATGTAAAAAAAAAGAAAGTAAACTGTGTGAATATCAGCCCTGGTGAAATCCTAAATAAGCAGATCTCTTTGCGGTCACAAATAGCTTATTTATGAAAATCCATGAGCATCCTGGAACCACACCTGAAAAGCCCTGAGTATTTTCAGCTCCTACTGAAATAAAAAATTGCTGCAAAGCTGTATGGTGAATGTTTTACGGGCCTGGCTAGAAAAGAGTTGTTACAATCCACACTCAGCCTTCAGACCTCAGATCCAAATTATCCATTTGCAGAGAGCCAACAGAGAGCAGAGCAGATCCAATGTTTGTGTGCACGGCAGCTAGACAATGTGCAGTTTTAGGAGTTCTTAAATAATCATTGATTTCAAAAGTGTTACAGCCCATTGACTCAAAAATCAGCTACTTACAAGGACTCTCGCGTTCGTATCAGAGATCCTTGGCAATTGTACCAGAGTTACACTGAACGTACATACTGAACATGGGCTGCATTTTGAATTTTATTAAAAGATCCTGAGATCACCCTAATTTCCCTAAGAACTTTTGTTATAAATGGCATGACAATCTGAACCGGCTTGTTCTGAGTCAGCAGAGCCCCAAAATAGCTCACGGTTTTGCAAAATAAATGAATGATGGGGCCATTTTCTGCTTCCGCAAGAACTTCTATGTCAAGACCTCGGTGTGCTTTGCACTTATTAATGACTGTCTTGCCTGCCAGTCCCCAGGGAAGGCTACTCCTCAGGCAAGCTCAGTGTTTCAGGAATCCCAAGAAGCCCAAGTGATGCGCACACCACAGGAGGCTCCTTCTACCTCTTTTGGCTGGGGCATCACCAGGACGTCTTGTCTTCAGATATGCAGCCAGCTCAGGTACTCACCTCACCCCCATGGTGCGCAGACTCTCTTCTGCCAATTCTGCGAAACAGAACAGAGAAAAGGTGGTTTCTGGGCTTATTTCTACATAACATTTCTGTATGTTCCAGGGAAAATCTTATCCTAGATAACAAAGTTTTGTATTTCCACTCTCTCTCTATTATTATAAGTGCTCAAACCCACATTATAAAGATAAAGCAGCAGAAGCCAAGAAATGACTGCACTAGGGTAAGAGTTCTTTCCTCCAAAGCCAAATTCCAAACCATCCTTCTCTGGGTCACAGCTTTACATTTATGTAGCATACATTGCTTCTTTTTCACATGGTTGAAAAATTAGAAATCTATTAGGAAGGCAAGCATTAGACAGAAAATAATTTAAATATATTTTCATCGAACATTAGCAACACATATCAGAAATTCATTAGTCATAAACTTGACTAAATGCTGGTGGAGAGCAGTAGCAGGACTAAATCTATTGCTGTGTAAAAGCTCCAACACACGGATACCCACTCAGCTTCATCGCCTCGTCAGCGTCACAGCCATCATAGTTACACCACTGGTGCTTGCATAACAGGAGATTGTCTTTGACATTAAGCCACGGGGACCCGACTGGTCCAGCCTCGCAGTGCGGAACGGTGGCTTGAAACTACTTCCCTATATAGAGATATGAGAAGCAACCGTGAAGCACCACAAAGCTGGCTAGGAACCAAGGAAGACTTTTTCACCTTATTTTACATTAGGTAGATTCTTGGTTTGTCACTAAGGATCCATGAGATCTAAGTTGCCTGTGTAATGATGTCATTAAAAAAATACTGTTAATGTATTTCCATTTTCCTGTAGATCATTCTTGCTTCAAATATTTCAGCCAGAAAAATTGTATACAGTACACATGATGCTGCCATGAGAAGTTGGTTATGTATTGCTGTGCTCGAGAGCTGCAATGGCGTGAAGGATAGAGGATGTGCTAGGGCAAATGTGCAAATGAAACCTCTGCTTTTTGTTTGTTTGCTTGTTTACTGGCAGCAAGGGTTGGTATGAATGAGAGGACAAGGCACTCTCTCTTCAGTTAGAGATTCTGCTTTTATTCTGTTCCAGCGACTATGCTTGTGAAGCACAGAAGCTGATCAGAGATTGCAGAGCACTGACCAGAATTTCCAGATGTCCTTGATAACGCCCTTCACCTTCATAATCAAGCTCAGAAATAATAATATATTGATCAGAATGCTTCGCAGCAGCGTGACACACAGAACGTTATTGATAAGCAGCTCTGAAATTTTCAGGTGACAAACAAGGGTGGGGGAGGCGATTAAAACAGGAACGCAAAGCTGCCACGATAAACTTCACCTGGGAAACTTGGCCGATGTACGACAGTCTTGCCAAAACGTTTTCGCTTTTGTCTGGGAACAGATTTCCATCTTAAGTGGTGGAGAGTTATGGCTATTATTATTATACTAATAGTACTAACACTAACACTAACACTAATACTAATACAATAATGAATAGGCGTACCGCCAGATGCTTCCCCACGCGTACCGTTCGCCCACGTCCACCGAGGCGCGGCCTCCCTTCAGCACCACGGCCAGCGCCGGGAGGCGCGGGGCGGTGCGTGGGGCGGCGCGTGGGGCGGTGCGTGGACACAGGGGTGTGCGGACACGGCGGTGCGTGGGGCGGTGCGTGGGGCGGTGCGTGGGGCGGTGCATGGGGCGGTGTGTGGGGTGGTGCATGGGGCGGTGCGTGGAAATGGCGATGCGTGGGGCGGTGCATGGGGCAAGGCATGGAAATGGCAGTGCGTGGGGCGGTGCGTGGGGTGGTGTGTGGAAATGGCGGTGCGTGGGGTGGTGCGTGAGGCGGTGCGTGGGGCAGTGCGTGGGGCAGTGCATGGGGCGGTGCGTGGGGCAGTGCATGGGGTGGTGTGTGGAAATGGCAGTGCGTGGGGCGGTGCATGGGGCAGTGCGTGGGGCACTGCATGGGGCGGTGCGTGGAAATGGTGGTGCGTGGGGTGGTGCATGGGCACGGCGGTGCGTGGGCACGGCGGTGCGTGGGCACGGAGGCGTACCGAGTGCCTTTGCGCAGGCTTCGGGGCGGTGGGTCCCATCCTACACCCCCTGCGCGCCTGGAGTCCCTGGATGACACTGCTGTGGGCAGGCTGCAGGGCCAGAGCTCCTACATGCTCGAGTGGGTGCGTGAGAGAGAGACTGGGTACTCGATCGCTGTGATCCGAGGGGCAAAAAGAAGAATTAGAGACTTACTGCTATTGTAAAAGCTCCCCAACAACAAAATAATTAACTGTATATAAATCCTGAGATTACAAGCTAAAAGCAGGACCCTTTGTCTACTACGCCCTGAGCCTTCACAGGCAAATTCAAGAGAATTACATCTTGGTTTATTTTAATATCAAAGCATTTTATAAGAAGACATGGAAATCGTTTCCCTTTCCAATAGTGTTGGCGCATTGCCCTGTTTATTCTCCAGTTGGTATTTTTTGTACTTCTTCGAGATATATCAAAGTTTATGCAGTATGTGTAACTTGGAGGAGATGGAAAAGACATCGACAATATTAATTGTTTCATAAATAGCGCCAGGTAGGATATGCTTTTTATATCCTTGGTTTAAACCTTGTTATTGAAAAACCAATACCCTGCCATTTGTTTATACTTTTCTTGGCATACAAGGCAGATATATTAGAGTGAATGAAGCTAATAAAAGGCTACAGGCAGCATTTTCCACACTCAACTTTTAGGCATAGCCTCTTTTTCAAAAGAAAACTGCCTTTTATTTTGGAACATTATAACCACTCCATCTGTCTGCAAAAAATGTATGAAGAACCAGAAATTACAAAGGACCAAATAGAAAGGACCTTTTGCTCTTAGGTGAGCACTTCTGCACACAAGCGGTTCCACCGACTCCACAGACCTGCTTACGCGAGTAACTGCTGATGCAGAGGGATGACGGGCTCCACCAGCCAGCCCAGCGTTTTGTGGGTCTCCGAGGCAAAGCTGCCCCGGAGACAGAGGCTCAGCGTGACAAATACCTCTTTCCTGCAGCGGTCTTATGTGGATCCAAGAAATTAGTGGCAGAGAAAGGGGTCCTGAGCGTGGAAAGAGGAGCCGCAAACTCTCCCAAAGGCAGTGCATGACTGATAGTTTTGGACAAGGAAAATGCTCTGCAAATTAATTACTGGAGATCTTGCAAAAGTTTTTCATCGAAGCAATGGTAAAAGAAATTCTTGAGAAATCTGTTTGCATTGCAAGCATTTTACTCCTTGCAGTCCTTTTATTTCCTTTATTCAGCATTTTAGTCCCTGTAGGAAGGAACAAGGAGGTAGGTTATGGTGGGTTTACTTCTGCTCTCATTTTTAAAAATATTTTTATCATGTTCTATGCAGTGTGACATGCAAAAGAAATACAATGCTTGCACATCTTTTAAACAAGAGTTTCAATGCTATCGTGTTCTGCTAAATTAATGTTATAGTGTTAGGAAGATATATAGCGTAGCAGAAACTGAGGACTGGAATATAGAAACTCAAGCAAAGGAAGAAGGAAGAAAACGAGATCTCGCCATTCAATATTCCTGGAAATTTCATAGAAATCTGTGAAAATATGCTATGCATATTTTTTCATAGCATGAAAGGGCTCCACTGCAGTCTTGAGTCACTGCTGCAGGACACCAAGAGCAACAGTAATCCTTAAAACATTTGCCGTAGGGGCTCCCAGGGTTTTACCTCACTCCATGCACGGGGAACGTGAAGCCTGATGTCCTGGCTTTCAAAGCAGCTCTGCATGGATCATCTACAACTTCACGAAGTTTCTGTGCAGATACAAAGGTCTGGTCCTGTGGTAGAGGCATAAAATTCATTACCAGAGCGAACACCAAGCCATGGTCCTTTCTCTAGTTCATTTTAGCTCCACAGTGGAGGAGGCTTTTGGTCAGCAGCCGTATTTATTCCATACCTATTTGTTCCTCAGATTACAGTAAATCAGGAATATCTGACTTCATCAGCATCTCTCAGGCCCAGAAGGTTTTTAAGGACATGTCGCAGAAAAGCAGAAATTAGCTGAAGAACACAGAGGAAGAAGAGGCACAGGCAGGGGCACTGGTGGAGGCCCTCATGGCACCAGACGTCAAAGCCCAGCAGAGCCCAGACTTTTTATTTGCCTCCCAAGCAGCACACCCGGCGTCTCCGCACACCCAGACTTCAGAGGCACCTGGAGCAGACTGACAGTCGCCTGCATACGTGAAGGAAGCAGTAAGAATAAATGTCGGGTGGAAGGTGCTTTCACTCCTTGCCAACTGCTTGTTGTAGTGTAGCCTTATGATGCGTGTAGTAGTCATACTCGGGACAAGATGAAAAAGACCACCTTGATTGCAGGGGCTGGAGTAGATGGCCTCCAATCTAAATCCTTCTGTGATCAGCAGGAACTGATCAGATGGAGGGAAGAGCTTTTGGGCCACCCAAGAAACGGTACATTTTAAAGAGCCAGGCTTCGCTGCAATTTCAGTCCCAGGAGTGCCACAAGAAGCGATGCTCAAAGCACGGCCTTTTCCAGTTGCTCTGAAAGGCCTAGACAGAAACCAAGGGAGAATTTTCCTTCACCAGTGCAAAAGCAAATGTGATCACTGGCAGTCTCCGCGTAAAAGTATTTATCTTAGTCACAGTAATCTCGCCATTAGACTCTAATTTCTAGCTCCAGGGTTAGGGAACAACCTGCGTGCCATCCATGGTAGCCCGGCCGACACAGCAATACCCTTTTGCCACTCACAACATCTGCTGAGCTAATCTGAAACTCCACAACCAAATCCCATTTCCAGCAACGCACGTGTTTGCCTTTCTCCTCGACCTGCCAATGCTAATGACTCGCAGTTAAATAAAAGCCTTCCTCATTCTCCGGGTCTCCCTGCCCGTCCTCCCTCCGAGGCTACGGCTTTAATCTCGCCCTGTCACATTCTCACGGCAGCAGACTGTTATGGCAGGCAGCAGGATTATGACTCATCATGTACTGTGGGAAGTAATGATGATCCAAAAAGCAAACGGAGGTGGGCAGTGAAGGAGAAATCACTTATGCAAATAGAAATATTTTCAATAATGATCAACAGCGTGAGAAAGAATATGAGGAAAATTACATTAGGCAGAGGAGCTTCATTTTTAAAATGTTCCCTAAGTGCTAGAAATCTTCCCATCTTCATTTTTCCCTTTAAACTCTGTCATTTGTACAGCCTATTAACCTTTAACTTTATGACTACCCTAACGTGAAATACTGGCAGCATTTAAGTCTGAGAATACTAGAGACCTACCTTCCTGGTCGGCAACAGAGGTGAAGCACTTTCTTTTAAATCAGTCATTTTTAATATCAGTCATATACACACAGCATCAGAGACACTATTTTTAGATTCACGTGCTGGCGTCACTTATAATAAATGCTCTACAGACTCCAGTTATCTTTCCTCAGAGGTCTTAAAGTTTCCTTCTTGTCTGTCCTCTCCCAGTTCATCACCCTAATTCTAGTCTTCAATTCTGCTCAAAAGTAAAAGAGCGAATCAAACCAAACCGCTTCCTTCAAGCTCCCTCTTTCCTGTTCTTAAAAAGACAATATATAGTTAATTATTTGTGTTTACAAGAGCTGCTGGGGAGTCGAGCCGAAGCTGGGACTTCATTGTCTGAAGCACTAAACCACTGTTAGACCGGCCATTTCTGCCCTGGAGACCTGGCAGTCGAGGTGGGGCAGGGAAAGGGCGGGTGATTAAGTGACTTCCAAAAGGTGGTCAAGACGAAGTGGCTCATCTGGATGGCGTGTGCCGGGGCCGTATCGATTACACCTGCGGCACGGGAGGTAAGCGGTTTAACGCGGAGCTTGTGTGGTTTTAATTGTTATCATTATTTCCAACCATGAGTGACAAGGGCTGCTCAGACCTGAGGACAGGAGCTTCTGTTGTTTATTTCTAAATCTCAGCAATTAAACAGCACCAGGGGATGACAGGGGACGATCTGCCGGGCAGCTCCGCGACGGCTGCCCCTCCGCCGGCGGGCGCCTTCCTCCAGGGCTGGACATGGCCCTACCGAGGGGCATCGCCATGGCCTGGGAGAGCTTCCGAAGAGAGGTCTGGGGTGGAAGGAGCAGCCAAAGCCGTTACACCGACAGCTGAGAAAACGTTGCCTCAGAGCTGAACCGCCAGAATTT
Organism: Phoenicopterus ruber ruber; assembly: GCA_009819775.1. Taxonomy (NCBI): domain Eukaryota; kingdom Metazoa; phylum Chordata; class Aves; order Phoenicopteriformes; family Phoenicopteridae; genus Phoenicopterus; species Phoenicopterus ruber. The sequence goes on along the minus strand of CM020221.1, from coordinate 36,549,338 downwards.
ATTTACACAAAGTCTTCCCCTTTTCCCTTGCTCTTTCAGACTCGGCAAACCTTCGAAAAGCTCAGCGGGGAGTCCTGAAACAACGCTGAAAAGTGACTTTGCCAGGCAGGAGCCTACACTTCTCTCCTTAATCAGAAAATATCCAGCCCCAAGGAGCGAGACGGGGACCGCGGTGGCTCCGGCTGCCCGGCCCGGCCCTGCCAGGTGGCTCGGGGGCAGGAGGGAGCCCACGGCTGCACGAACGTCCCTCCCTGTCAGCTCCCACGTACAGTGTTCCCTTCTTGAGGGAAGGACGTGGGTAAGGGACTTGGAGCAGTGCTAGTGCTGGCGGATTTCAGCTGCCGCAAAGCTTTGAACCTGGAGGTTTTACGCTGATGCAAACTCTTTCCTCAGCTTTCACTCCTAAGAAGAGCTAGCTAGAAAAACGGATCGCTTAGGGGGTCTTCTGCTCTCAGGACTGTTCTCCTGAACCTGAAGAAGGTCTGGCTTCTTCCCTGCTTACACCTGCCCCAGAGCTGAAGGTGCCGGCTCGCTTTTGGGCAGAAGTGATCAAGCACCAGCCCAGGCAGGCCAGGGGTTTTGGCAGGCTTGGCCACGGACCAAATTCAACCACGGAAAATAAATATGTGGGACATTTTAGGATTTGAGTAAGGACCGGTCAGAGGAAGAAATGCAGAGTTAAGCTTGCTCTTGCATCCTACGTGTACCCTGTCTTACATAGTGCTCCAGCCCGTCCTTTCTACTCACATGAATGGATTGCTAAGGTGGGAGAAGAAGCAAACAGCATTTATGTCGCTGTCTACAGACATGTCTAGATTTTGCAACGGACTCTGTGCAAGGCATCGGTGAGATGGAGCCCAGAGGCCGCATGGCACAGGGCTTTCCCTGGGGGGTGGCTCAGGTCCCCGCAGGGACAGCTGGCCCCTGCCACCGCGCTCAGCACAGCCGGCACGCCACGCACACGGCTCCGCTCCCGGGCCCCACACACCTCCCGCTCTCATGGGGCCCGAGGAAGGTCCCCCAAACTTCAGCAGGATTTAGCCATCTCGTCATGGAGCTGCTTTTCTAAACTCCAGCTGGGTTTAGAAACACGTTTAATTTAGGCGCGCTCTTGGGCCCTATTGATTTTAATGTAACAATCATATGTTTAAAACTTAGCATGTTTAATTGCTCCGGTGAATAACAGCAGGCTGACGGTGGTGCTCACACGCCTTGCTGACCCAGTGCCTGGGAGAGCAACGCTGCACCGGCCCCGCGGGAAGGGAAGCGAGGGGACGGCATTTGTCCCAAACCTGAACTCAGATGATCCCAAATTCTTGCTTTTATTTTGGAAGTAGATACAGTTTCCTAAAAGGAAGGGAAGTACCGATGAATTTGGAAGGGAAACTATGTAAAGCTTCTTGTTCATTTAGCTCCTACTCTCAGTTATTTCATTTTTGGCATTTACCTAAAGTTTTCATCTTTCCAAGTCTTGTTTTATGGTTAGTATAAGGCCAGCCTGAAAGATAATATATTGTGACTGTTATATTATTTATTTCAAAGCCAAGTTATTGATTATTGCACGCTGAAAATGACAAATGGCATCTGAGAAAGGCACGGTCAGCGAGTTCTATTAAAGAAATGATAGTATTGCTCACGGATTGTTAAAAGGTTCAGTTTAGGTACTTTATAGGTTTATATCCATCACTATTTAATGACCAAATGATGAAAAATATGAGTCATGGGAACAATTTCTTTCTGTTGCAGTTTTACGTTTAAGCAGTTAGCAAAATAAGAGAATTTTTTGTGCTAAGGGTTTATGCACCCAGACCTTGTAGCACATAATCTAGTAATGAGCTTGATTATTCTAAAGGCAATGATTTAATACGGGTCACTATTGCGCACCTGGAGCGCGCTGGAGCGGGTCGGATCCTTCCTCTGCAGTGCTGGTACGTACGTGGTGGCGGTGGGACGCAGCCGGGCAGGCAGGCGGGGTGTGCGGGGCTGCATCGCGTCACGCACCCCGCCAAGGCACCCACCTGGCCTGGGGCACCCCAGGGAGCCCCACTGACTCCCCAGAGCTGCGCATCGGGGCCCAGCCCCAGGCCAAAGCACGGGGAAATGCCCGTTTCCCCGGTGAGCCCCTGCCAGCAAGTTCCCACCAGGCAGGGCAGAGGAGTAC
>CM020221.1:30944677-31144677 GCA_009819775.1 Phoenicopterus ruber ruber | reverse complement strand
AAACAAAGTGTCACTGACCCCACTTCATCTAAAAATACATCCATTTTCTTGTGAACTATTTGCGTTACAGCAGGAAAGCAAACAAGCTGGCAAAGGATGAGAAAAAAAATGAACAGCTATTATAACGTGTTGCCCACTGTGTTTTCTCTCTCTCCCCCCCTTCCCCCCCTTATATATATGTCTTTATTTTTACTTGGGGTGGGGGCGGAGGTAGGCAGCTCGATGCAGGAAATATCACCAAAGGCTGTGATGCTTTAGGGGCTTAAGGAGCACGCATTTATTCTCGGTACTGGGGGAACTTTCTTCCAACTTCGCATCGCTTGGCTGGAGAGCGGTGCCAGCACAGCAACCTCTCTTGCATACAATCTCTTTCAATAATGTAAACACCTCGACGCCTTTAGTACGCGGAGCTTTCAAATTTAAGGTCAATATTTACAGTTTGGATTTTTATGGGCACCCATCAACATCGGCACACACCTCTCCCTATCAGGATGGCTAATAGGCTTGCTTTCTCTGCCTGCCTCTCTCTGCTTCCCCAGCACGACCACATCAGCACTAGTATCAAATTAACTCTCCGACTTTGAAACTTATTGATCTGCTATTAAGACACCAGTGAACCTGATGAAATGAGTGCTGTAGGTGCAGTCAAGACTTCAAAGTGTCACACAGCCACATAAAACAAGCGCCTTTGATCCTAACTCCGATCTGCTGAGGGTTTAAAGCCCAATTCTCCCTAAGCTGCCCTTCTCACTCGTCATGTCTGATGTCTCACCAACCAGCGACTTGATAATGTTAATAATGCAAATTTTAGCAAATGATTTTTACAATGGCAAAATTAATTATATGAATTTATGCTTCTTTCGGTGTCGATGTCTGATCTACAAAGAAAATATAGTCGTAGCTATTACACTTGCAACAGAAACTATGAGCACGTTCGGCTTTTAAAATTGTATTACTGCCTTTCCCTCTCAGCTTCACAGGGTCTCATTTTGCTGCTAAAACTATAATTATTTATTATAAATTAACCTTAGATTGGGTTTAAGAGAGCTGAGAGAATTCTATCCAAAGTCTCCTATTGCTATGTACGCATTATTAAAGAAAAGCCACCTCCACGCTTTATACATCCCTTTTTCTCGTTCTTTGTCACTCGTTCTCTCCCGATTTCTTTCCCGTGTTCATTCTACGTATCCTCGCAGCGCAGTTGCACAGATTATTTTAAAAACACCTGCATCAACTAACAGTAAGCTTTTCCTGGATTTATGAGTGGCAAAAAGAAAGAGATTTCAGGTTTGGGGATGAACATACAGCAACCTGCAAACCTAAGAACGAAAATTCTATCTGCAATAATTAAAATGTACATTTTAAGCAAATGCACTAGATGAAAATATTTTCCTCTAACAGAAACTGATTATTTTCCTCATTAATAACAATATTTTATAAACATTTTTTGAATCTTTACCTGAATTTGTCAACAAGAATTCAATGTTTTAGTAAACTTTTATCTGCAAACATCAGTAATTCCATTTTCAGCCGAGGGAGCTTCTCACAAAACCTGTTACAGAAGTTTCCTGGCTGCATTTCTGATGTAAGAAGCACACAAATGCTCAATTAGCTTACCCGTGCTATGTGCGAACACACAGCTATCCACCTCCTCCTCCTCCTCCTGAATACTGCACTTACGTTTTTTCTTTTCTGTTTTTTAAGAAACAGAATTTGCTAAGATATCTTATTTGGCGCATAGTGCTTTAAAGCGTCTTAAATCACCTGAAAAATCCACTTTATCTATTAAATTTTCAGGTACTAAGACGCAGCCATTTGTGTATATTTAAGCTGAAAGAGGTGGCTCGGTTCTGTGCTTCCGACTAAGCAAAAAAGAAAATAAGAACTCTAAATTTGTCTCTTCCTTTCTACTTTTTGCGACACAAGCATGGTAGCATCTTTGGCTACACAAAGTTTCAAAGGAACGTTACTTTAATTGACTCCTCCGCATCAAAAAAAAATTTTGATAATTCAATCAGTGTGTTTTCCCAATTTTATTTTAATAAAATTTCGATAGTAAATACCTTTTGTGGATTTTTTTTTTTTTTTTAATGTTGATACTCACTTAACCTACTTGCAATTCTAAAGAAGTCAACACTTGATTGTGACAATGTTCAAAAGAATTTCCTATGCCACAAGCACAGTAAAAACTTTCACCAATTAGTGCAGGAAAAAAGGAGGGAAAAGCCAGAGCGCTGGTGCTCAAAGAGCCAGGCCTTGCGGCAAAGCTGTCATGTCGAGTGGATTGATCAACAGGACCGCAATTTCTAATGGCATGTTGTCATGAAAAGTCAGCCACGGGGAGCCACCTGCTTTACTCCTCCTAGACAGCTAGGGAAAGGAAGGGGAGGAAAAAAAAAAACCCACCCCGCTCCGTACCTAGTTCTGCCAGTCCCTTTTGCTAACAATTTTGGTAAGGGTCCCCTGATTTTTATTCAGTAGGAATATGTCAAATCTCCAACCGTATTATCCAGCCTCTAAGATTAGAGTCGTGCAGAAGACTGATGCTCTTTTTGGGAGGGGGGGGCAGGAAAGGGAAAAGAGGAGGAAAAAAATTATCTCTATCCCCCAAATACTTCTCAGATCAGAAAATACATCCGTCACATCTCTAAACCAACAAAGTTTGTCAACGGCTTACAACGTACATCTAAGACATTCTGCAAGTCGAGAACAACACAGAGCATAGACCTTCTGTGCGTGGCTTTATTTTAGCACCACCTTCCCTGACCCTCACCGAATCATAAAAGCCTGCATTTGACATGCGGTAGTTGCTTTGTTTCAATTTAGTTTACCTCTAACTTTTAGGATCGGCTCATTTTATCCTAGAATCACGGCATCGTTCAGTCCTGGAACCCCATCTAGCTGCCATGGCCAACATTTTAGATTGAATTGCACAGGCAATTGTGCAAAACGCTGTGTTGAAGACAAAGATAACAGCTTCCTTGTTTTGCTGTTGGAGTATTTGCTCGTGCTTGATGGAACATAATTAATACTTCAAGAACTTCCACCAACTTACCATTGAATAACAGCGCCAAACAGTCTGTCTTAATCACTCTCCAGGAATGTGCTAGTGTCGTTTTAACCCATGGCTCCGATTCCCATCAAAAGACATGGAGATTTCCCTCTTTTAATACGTACAAAAGCCAAATATATTACTTTCATTCTGTTACGCCTCACAGAACGTACTGCAATTGCCAAAGGAATTAAAGTCTAGTTAAAAATATACTCCGACACTGAGCTATAAGAGAAAATGGAAACGTTGGACTTGGCCAGATCTGTTTGGAAACCTCTTAAAATTTTTAAGCCTTTTTTTTAAACCTAAGATTTCGTTGATTGGAGCAGACATTTAGTTTTGTTTCATCTGTACAAAAGATTTCACGTTTCATACCTGTTTGCTTAAGAGGGTCCCAATCAAAACTGCAATGTGCACTAACTGCTAATTTAAGTGATTTTTTAGGAAACAAAACAGAAAATTTGGGGAAAAAAAATTCCAACAACCCTCATCTATGTACAAAAGGAAAAAAGTCAAATAAAAGTTAAAGAACTTTTAAGTTCATGAAACCAAACCCCACTTGGCATGCAAATCACGTACTGTAACCTTTTATCGGCGCAGCCTCTGGTCTCATCAGTCGATGAAATTCTCAGCCCGCGGCAACAGCTTAGCCGAGGGACGCAGACCAATGAGAAAATATTCATTGTGTTAGCATTTCAAATGGCGAGAAAGGAAGAAGAAGCGCTAACTGATCACTGCCCGTGGAATTAATTGGATATTCCAAGAATAATGTCTCTCACTGAAGATCCTTGGAGGCTGAACGCTAGTAGAGACCACATTTTGTGCGGCGCCTTCAAAAAGAGACCGCTTGGGGGTAGTGGACATATTAGGGTTTTAGCGCATTTCCCTAAAGGCCGGAAAATAATCAGATGCACTGAACCAAACTCGGCTAATCCATTCCATAATTATACACACAAATCCAATAAACTTTGTCACATTACTGGAAAATTAAACTATTACAGTGAAGCCTTTTGCTACTTTGAAAAAGTTTGAATTCCCGTTTTATCCAAGAAAGGAAGAAAAAAAAAAAGGGGGGGAAAAACCACCTCGGCGAAAGTCCGAAGTTTTGGAGGTTGCACATGCAGGCGTACATGCTCACATAGATGCACACACACTGGAGCCCAGAGGAAGAGTAATGCTTAGCTGTAGTCTTCTGTTATGCTTAAAGCTCAGGTAGGTGTCCCACAGCTTCCTTCCTTTATATGGAGGGGATTTACGTTTCAGCTTTATTGCACATAGCCCAAGCATATGCAATGACCCTGTCCAATATTAGTATAGCTTTCCTTAAGACACCTCTTAATCTAACCTTTTCAAGACTCTTTTGCTTTCAGACTCAAAACAGCATAAAAAATGAGCATTGTTGTGGAGCGCTGAGAGATTGAACTAAGGCTCTGGCTTGGTCCAAAGCAGTAGCCCTCTGGATAAACAGCTGCTTGTGCAACTAAATAAGCTCCACAGACCAAAAGGTAAAAGAAGAGGGGGGAAAAAAAGGACAGAAGAAGAGGAAAAAAAAAAAAAAAGGGAAGAGGAAAAAACCTGAGATTAGGTACCTTCCCAAATGTTGCATCTTTCCTATCGACCGCTGGCCTAGCGTGAGGTGTCAATTTTGACTCCAAAGAGAGCACACGAATTCGCAGCGGTCCCATTATGCGGTCTCTGCGCTCATTGTAAATTCTGTCAACGAAGTCAATCTTATTAACTTCCGCACTGGTTCACACATGACATTTTCTTCAATTTTCTTGCTGACATCAAAAACATCAATTAGCAGCCCGAAAATAGGAAGGAACGAATGACAGAGCCTGATAACGTCAACTATTTGAAGCCAAGGGTAAATCTATTCTCCAGTTCTGAATGCGTTCATTACAATTGCATTTTCAAAGAAGACCTCCAAATAGCAAAGAAAATTAAATTTATCATCTAGAAATGCCTAGAAATTGTTTTTTTAATCCTATGTCTATCTCTCAATCCCAGAGTGTAATACAAAGTATCGCAATTCAGTTTTATGATAACATGCCACAACTTTAATAGAAAGTTTATAAAATATGCAGCCCTTGCCATACTTCCTATCACATAACAACTACAAGGGGTGAGAAAAAATGTGTCCAACAGATTGTAGCGTCGCCTTGTCTGCTCCATCAGTTCTCATAGGCTGGCAAGGCACTTACACACACACACGCGCGCGCGCTCTCCTGATACATGCACACACATCTCCCCCCCCCATCCATGCTTGTGAAGAATTTATGAGCTATGCAATATCCAGTGACTTTAAAACCCCAGCAAGCACTACATTACTGGCGTGCGGGGGGACGGCGCGCGCCCGAGCTGCTTCGCATTTGCATTCGCCCAACTCTTTTCATGTTTCAGAGAAAACAAACCCAACTCCCTGCCCGGGAAAGCAAAGGGAAAGTCCAACCAAAGACTTGACGCTAACTGTCAAGCGCCAAGCACATGCATTCAATCAGCTGCCAGAACTTCCGCTCGCTGAACTCTCGCCCTCTTTTCATTTTATTGACATTTTCAAAAATAAATACATAAAAATAACCTCCCGGTAACACAGAAACAAGACACCCGTGTCAACACAACATGGTCCATTTGCTGCGCTCAGCAACAAGTTTCTGGAGAAAGGTACGCGTGTTTAATACGAGGCAAAAAAATGTAAGGCAATAAACCTGTTTTTGTGGTCTTTAAAGAAGCCTCGGCTTGCTTTAGTTATTTATTTATTTATTTATTTATTTACTTCGCCGCTGCGCCCGCTTTGTGAGCCATCGTTTCATGCTTGTATTACATCTCCTAGGGAGTGAATAAAAGCAAGTTTAGTGGCGACCAAAGACACACACTTGGACTTAATGCAAACAGAAAGAGCAGCTACACCCCGATAAACAGATCACATTCCTTCAGCCCATTGATTTTTTGATCTTTTGACATTTTTTAGTTGCTTCCATTCCCTTCCTTGTCTTTTCCTCAATGTCACAAAAGACAAAATGTCTCGGCAATTGATGGCAGGGGTATCTATTAGCTGTCAAGCCGCTTTTTTTTTTTCCCCCATCACTGGCTAAGAAAGTACAAAATAGAAGGCTGAGAACTGGCAAGGAAACAAATCGTAGGAATCATCTAATTTAATGGGCTCATGATATTCCGGGATTTTGGCTTTTCCACATCTGATCTCTCTGGGAAGCAGCTGGAAGGTGAAAGGGGGAAGGAAAAAAGGTTACATTGAAGGTGTTTCTGTAATTTTTGTTGCTAGGTGGAAACAAACAAGGGAAGACGGAGGGAAGGAAAAACAGGAGGAGAACTCCTGGGAGGTTTGGTGAGGTGCCTCCGTCTCTCTCGCAGCGCTTTCCTGCCCGCGCATAGAAACGAACCTGGCGCAGAACGAGCCTCTCGGCTCGGCCGCGCTTGGGGGATGCTAGACCTGACACGGAGGCGGCTGGCGCTTGAAAAACTTGCAAAATTATTTTCCAGCAGAAGAGAAAAAAACCTGTGAGACACTCATGACTGATGGTAAATCTGGCTGCCTTTTTTTTGTCTTTCTAGAATTTCAGTTTGGACATTTTACTGTTTGCCCCAGCCCTTGTCAATGTTGATCAGAACGAAGGCAAAGCGCAGCTTACATTTTATCTCCTATAATTTACTGCAGATGACTGTAACCTATGCTCAGGAGATTTTTGGTTTAAGTGAACAAATTATCAGCCAGAAAGCATTTACAATTGTTTAAAACACAAGCGAAGCAGATTGCAACACACAATGAATCAGCGTGTGTTTAACAACAATAAGTAAAATATAAAAAAATTTCCTAGGCAAAGTATAAATCTTCAGAAGATAATTATGTAAAAATTCTCAGCGAATATTTGTGTTTGGTTTTGAATGCAAACCCTGCAAAAATCACCAGAGAAACTGCTTCTTTTGATTTTACAAGATTTCATAAAGCAAAGTGAGTGGCACAAGAAAGATGAATTATCCGACGAGCAAATATACCAGTGTTGTTCAAGGAACAGACACTGCTACAGAGTGCTTTAAGCACAGAAGGGAGTAAAAAACAATGAATTTGTCTTGCAGCAGCTTTTTTGCATTTGAAATTTCTAGTAATATGACTTTTCAGTTAGGGCCTGATCCTGGTAAACAATTGCAAATAGGAGTTTTGCCCGAGAAAGGACTTCAGAATCTCTGACTGCATTCCAACGAGGCTGCTGGACCGCAGGCAGGGAACATGGCTTTGCCTTTTTTCTAAAATCTATGTTTCCGACGAGAATTGTCTCGGTTTTGCCAGTAAGACACTGTTACTTATTTTGATGTTGAAATTGCATCCAGTTGGAAGAATAAAGCTAAGGAAATTTGACTAAAAAGGAAGAAAAGGGTAACATCTGTTAAGCGTAAAAGATTTTCTCCAAAATAATAAAGAATGCTAAATTATTTCTCCTAGAACCTGAAATACTCTACTGCATGCCAGGAATAAGCTTCTTTAAATAAGTTCAAGTTTAACTCAAAGAAGTAAACAGGCGCAGATTTTGAAATATGTTTATCAGATTAAAATATAAGGAGAAGAAATCTGGAGAGCGGCTAGTTCAGCTTCTGCAAACGCGTACCTTAACTCGGCTGTTTATAAGGAAAGTTTATAAGGAAAGTATTCAGGTAACCCCTGGGCTTGAAAAGAAGAAATAGATTTTACAAAATACCCCTTCTATTCTGTTTTCCCTTGTCATTTCAGTCCGGAAATCCCGGCGATCATCCCAGCTATTCATGTGTTGATATTATCAGAGGTTTATAAAAAGAACATGTCTGATGAATTAAAACATGTGACTGGCCAACAGCAGCAGCCAAACTGACCACAGGTTAGCGATGGGGATGAACTATGGTTATGTTTTTTTAAACCCCGCGCTGTCCTTGAAACGGAGGCTGCATACGGCTCCATTAGATACAGCTACGGTGCTCTTGATCTATTATTTACAAAGAAAAACCCTTCACTACTTAAGTGGCCCCTTCTACTTCAGCCTTCAATTTCAGCCGCATCAAACAACTTGGAAGGGGGAGGCGAATGGGAGGGGAGGGGGGAAAACTTGAGTTCATAATATAATTCTATGCAAGAGAAAATTATACTCGAGTAAGAAAATTCAGAATGCCTGGAATAAGGTTTTACATCCAAATGGCAAATGTATCAGCTTCATCCAGAAAAGCTTAGATGATAATACTCTTAGTTCTTAATAAAACTATCATAAAATTTAACATAAAATGTATACACAGATGCACCAAAAAATTTATCCCCTCTCTAAAAAGTAAGATGAAAGGCTGAATGAGAATTGCAGGACTTCTCATTGTAAAAAAATCACCATTTTTCATTAAAATATAATTTTGCATTAAATTCTGTAATTATCAGGACTATTCTTTAAGTCATACTGCATTCAATCTAATTAGAAAGCTTAGATCTCACCTTTGTACTGAACTTTCAACTCTCTGATGCCAATTAGAAACTATTTTAAATGAATTTCCCAATTAAACTGACTCCTGTGATCAATTCTGACATAAGATAAAACCCAGAATTTTCAGGGAGGGAGGGGAAAAAAAAAAAAAAAGAAAAAAGGAAAAAATGAGAGGCATAGATGTACAGCCTATCTGTATTTCTGAAAATATTTTGAATGGTTCTTGCATCCTTATTATGAAGAATATCTCATCTCTTATGCTTGGAACATCCTCTCAGAAACAGAGCTCATATCAAAAGTGTTTAAACTGCAATTAGTATTGTTTCATTATTCAGCACGTTTCCATTTGCAATAAATATCTTGTTTTATTACGCTTTATATTTGGTTCTCATGTTATAAACTATCACATTAGATGAATTATAAATGTAAACTATTAACAGTTTAGATTCTTTTAAGTTGTTATCAATTTCAGGCTTTTGACAGCTTAAAGGAAATTCAGTAAACATACCTCCTCTTCTCTAGAAAACGGCTTCTATAAAGCCAACAGCCGTCTCACAATTAATAAATGGCTGTATTCTCCTTTTGTGGAGAACAAAATTAACTGAAGTTTCCCATATAAAAGACCATATAATTAACATTAGTAAAATGTGTTAAGTTACACTTAAGGTATTCCGACAGCCTAATTATATCAATGAGTCATCTAACTCCTGTTTGTATCAATCCAATTTATCTTCATTTCAATCAATGCGGCTTGACGGATAGGTATCATTAGAAGTGACAAAGCATCACGCTGCAGAAAAATGCAGGACAAGGCGATATCCTAGATAAGGCAGCCTGCGACCTTCTAACGCTGCGTAGCTGGAAATGACTCCTTGTATACACATCATTGCCTTCACTAAGGGTGTCTACAAGTTATCATTAGACACATTCATTGTTAAAGACTAACCAGGTCAGTGTTTCTGATCAGGTTGCAAATTAGACCAATTGAAGTGTTCTTAACCTACAGACTGGTGTCAGTAAGGACCTAGCGGTGCTGAAGCTACATAGTAATGTGCGCCGAGTACACCACCATTACTGCACATTTCATGCTGAACACAAACAGATTTAGCAAAACGTTTAGGGGGGGTCTATAGAGAATACAAATTACACAGACTACATAATGCTGTTGTTTTAGTGCAATTTTGATGCAAAACAATTGTTCCGTGGCAAACATATTAACCAAAAGTGCAGACTTGGGCAATGAGAGCATTAGAGGTGCAGATAAACATGTCATTATAAAGCCAAGGAACCAACATGCATTTCTATTTCAAATTATAATCCTGCCAGCTTTCCATACAATAGTTAAATAATAGTTTTCAGAAATACAAATGATGGCTAAATGAGGGGTTTAAAGTCTGATCCAGCATGAGCATTATACTTGGCTGAAAAAGCTGATGCTGGGGGGGCCGGGGGGGAAGAGTAAAATGGTTTCACTTTTCACACTTATTATTTTTTCCTCCATTCTATTTTCCTGCATGGATTCTAGAGGCAAGTGTTGCGTCCTGCCTGCTGTCATCAGTGGGGCATGGCACGCAAGTCAAACCAAATCCACAGAGCATTAACATATAGAAAATACCCGTGTGACCAATTCAGATGTTGACATTTTGCAAAGTTAGGCTTTTGGGGTTTTTGTAATAAAACAGCATGCAAGACATTAATTCAAAGTATGTAAGCTATTGGTGCTTCCCTGCTTGACTGCTAAGTGTTAGATAAAATGGGCATTGCGTTGACGGACTACTAGAGGATTATTATGTGGAGAACTTCCTCACGAGTTGGCTTTGTAACAATTAACAGGCGTAGGATTGAAAGTTAAAGGGATACAGTCAAAATGATTAAAAATACACAAGAAAAAATTACACAGGACGCACAGCATTCTGCAATATAGCAATTCACTAAAGAAGTCTGGTATATGAATTTAGGGTTTTGGTGGTGTGTTTTGTTTTGTTTTTTTAAATATATCCCCATCAGGAAACAATAGAGATGTCTATGTTCGTGTCAATCCCATATTTTCTAATCACTGCAAAGAAGTAGGGAAAACCTACAGAGAGCATGTCCATTAATCTATATGCAAAGAATACATTGTGTCAAGAGTATGTATTTACGGTTATAAGTTAAGATGATTACGCGGCACGAATTTCTGAGCTGGAAAACTCTTTATCAGTTAACAAATGGGAAGCAAACCTCAATTTAGAGCCACGTGCAGTGGTCTCCTTAAAGGCTACTTGTAAAGTAGAATTGAGCTGAAATGAGTGACAAGGTGGAGAGGACATGCGATGTTGCACGACAAGCAGTGACCAGCTGGAGCATTTCAGGTCAGCTGATAAGTAAACGGTATAAATCGTTTGACCTGGGTCATTACAACTGATAAATGCAAGGAAATAATAACCTTGTACGTGCACTCAAAGCTGTCCAGGTGTCGCCGTACCACCCTGCATTGGTCTCTATCGGGTGAACACAGACTATGCTGAACAGCCCAGCACTACCCACAGGAGGAGCCCCTCAACTGGGATCCAAACCCTCAAGCTGGTGAGTTTGGACTGTGCTGGAGCAGACTAGATCAGGAGACATCAGGAAGGGCTTCTAGAATTCACTCCCACACCTCAAAGCCCAAACCATCCCCATTATATGATTACCAGTGTGTACTGCCAATTTTTCCCTCTATAGCACTCTTTCTCCATTTGTACGAGCACACGCACTGCAGGTTTAAAAAAAAGGAATAACCACAACTCCAAGTAAAACACAGAACAGAAGAAGAAGGAAATTAGAAAGTGTCTTGTTAATTAAAAAAATAATTAAGTAAAAGCTTTTCAGACAACCTGACTCAAATTCTGAATGAGCTGCTTCACAGTTTAGAGAGTCCAAGCCAAATGACGGTTACAAGCTGAAAACAAGTGTTATTACAGACTACTATCTAGACATGGGCCAAACTAAACACGGCTTTGAAGATCTCCAGACAATGCTCTAAATGTGAACCTGATCCAAATTCTACCACTTGTTCTCATCTCAAATTCAACTCGAAACCAGGAAAACCTGGATGCTTTAACATGCACTTTGAAATTTTTTATTCGGAATGCAATGAGCGTAAATAGACACAAGCCAAAATAAACCAGTGAGCCAGGATCTTGAAAAGTAACCTGAAAAGTAAAATAAAGATTAGGACGGATCTTTTTTAAAGCAGTTTTCCAGAGGAGGAATACACATACACACACGCTGCATTGTATGTCTACAGACCGCATGTGCAGTCAATTGCTATTACATATCTGCACACGTAACAGCAAACTTCAGTGGCTCTTTTATAACAGAGCTTAAAGTTATTTCAGCCTTGTTTTTCACGTGTTTACAACCTGGCCTCTAACTTTTGCTCTGGGGTGAAATATAGCTGTGCAACATCTGTTTCCAGGAATATTAAATTATTATTAAAAATGTTTTAAACAAATTAAAATTAATGTGTTTGGGGCTTTCCAGAGAAACCGCCGCTCTCCGTGGCAAGATGGGGCTGTCAAGCATTAGGAAAATCGGCATAACGTGGAATATGACCCTTTTTCCATGGAAAACAAAGGCACTACCAGCATCCCTTGCATCGCCCCTGTGTGCTGAGCTGGATGGACTATCTATCAACAAAAAGACACAGTTCTTGTCATTTCTGCTGACACTGTAACTACACATAGAAAGTGTGGAGGCGGTCTAGAGCTAGAAGTTGTCCAACAGCAAAGGATCTAAGTGGCAGTTCCACCTTGAGAGGGTGGCATTGCCAAAAGTCCGTCCTTCCTCCTTAAACCACCCTCCCAATAGGTGAGAATCTTCCCCGTCTTACACTCATCATCACAACCCTTCTGCCAGGCAGGGAAGGCCACCATCCCCCATTTACAGAAAGGACACAAGACATGAGGAAGACCATGTAATTTCCCTCATTTGGCCAGCAGTGGGGCATGATCCTGAACCCACATCTGGAGCTAACATCCCACGAGCCACTCGGTTAAAGTAATTATGTGTCTGACCTCAAACAAATAATAGGAACTCACTGTTTAAAAATTAAGTCTTCCTCTTGTTCTCTATCTCGGAAATAACAAGGTACAAGAAGACACAGCCATGGCCAGGCTGAATGCAGTTATTTCTGTAGATAAGATAAAGCTTTGAGTCTTAACTGATGTGTAATACTTAAATATGGTCAAAACCCCAGTCGCTATCCCAGAACAACCTAATATCCTCTTTCTTCCCATTTCCTCCCTCCCCCAAAAGTCCAATTGTTCTGAGGGGATGGAGATTAATGATATTCATACTTGAATAATAGCTACAGGGAAAAAGCAAGCGAATATATTACAGGACCCAAATTACAGTAGTAAGAAAATACATTGCGCTGTGATGTAGAGATATAAATGAATTAATCCTGACATCTGTTTCTTTTGCAGAGGAATTAGGCATAGGTTGAAGCTGACCTTGCAAGAAACATGCAAGGTGATCAACTAAGAAGGTGTAGTGGTGCCCACTGCTCTCCCGCGTTAGGGAGATTGTATTCTTTGACCTCCTAAATCACACGCTACAAGCCTTGCAGAGGGTGTACACCAAAGGTCACCTCACTTTGTGCACTGAAACAGCAGGGAGTCCCACTAAGAGCTACTGTGCCGTCAGTGCATTCGGTGCAGCACAGATCATTCAAAGACGAGCCAGGTAGCTTGAGACCCAGCTCAGCTATGTCCTGTAGCAGTAGCCCAGTAGATTGCCACCCAGTCAATTTTTCTCTAAATTTTTATTTTTTCTGAGCTTCGAAGGACATTTTAGCTGCAACTGCAAACATGTGCAAGAGATTACCATCACAAAAGCTATTTTCATCTGGTCAGGCGACCTTTATCAAGACTCATCACGGTGCTTCCTGGCATCAAGACACTTGTCAAAGCATCCTTGTGGCACATCTCCAGACTTAACAACCAAATCTTCACGCACAAGTTTGGCCTAACAGTTGAAAGGTGAACAAAGGCAGCAAACCTAGCAGGCCACAATGCTCTTGCCATATCCTTTGCTTCAGACTCACATTTTCTGAAAGACGTGAACTAGTGTCAGTAAGCTACAACCGATGCAGTTATGGGATTTGCATGCCAAGATTAATACACGTATTGAGGAACTTTGTGCCTCCATTGCATTTCACTAATATTTTTAAAGAAAATACATTAGCATGGAAGGAAATGTGGCTCCTGCATAAACAAAAGAGCTATTTTTCAGAAAGGTTTTAGAATCAGACACAACGCATGCTTGAAAAATAAACCCACACTCAATAGGCTTTTCTTAGTGAGCCCCAACGTCTTACAAGGACAAAGAAATCCTGGTTTTAATGAACTCTCTAAGTAAGTTTTTACATAATATTTTTTTAAAAGTGAATAAACCTGTTTTAACGTGATAGCTTCTCTAGGGCTCAAGAGACATTCTAGTCTATTGTGTCGGTGGATTAATTCTGTTCACCAACAAAGAGTATGCCAACATGTCCTATTATGCCCAACAACTGCAGAGATCTGCATGAATGAATGATGTGCTTACATATGTATGCTGAATCATCACATGCCCTTTAAAGCAAGGAGAATCCATATCTCTGCTGACTTCCAGCCTTCGCTGTGCAAGTTACTTAAGGCCTTGCTCTTGCAAAATATGAGTCACCCCTGTTGAGACTCCTTGCACAAAGGACACTCACAGCCCGTGGCCTCTGCTGGAGGAGACCACCACAACTTAGGACAATACCACGCTCTGCTGCTTGCCCTGCATCTCCACCAGGTGTGAGTAAACCTCAAGCACAATCTGCTGGCATCTAACCTCCTGAACTGCCATAGCCTCCTGACCTATAACCGCTCAGAAACAGGGATGCAGCCCCTTCTCCAAGGAGCGGTATGGCAGCCCTCCAGTAGATCAATGGGGTGGAAGGCAGCGAGCAGTAATGTTTTAAACAGTCCAAGCTGGATGCACTGGATGATCTACACGGCAGCCCAGCACTTGCCCGACAGCTCTATTTTTGGTTAAAGCACATTTTTTGGTTTGCAAATATGGGAAGTGGGAATACTTTGGGTGAAACCTGGCCCCAACAAAGAATGGGAAGCTTTGCAACTCGTTTTCCCTGAGGGCAGCATTTTGTCCGTGTCTTTTAAGACAACATGAGGCAGGACATGAAGTGAAAGATTCTTCTTTGCATTTCACAGAAGCAGGTATTCAAATACTGGAGGCTATCAAAAGAGAGAAAAGCTTCACTTTCTCCTACCTTCACTAACAGACTGAATTTAAAAACAATTAGAATCCCTGGAAAAAAAATTCGTCTCAAAATCATAGCATTTAAAGGGAATAGCTCGTACTACACACAGTACCGGTGCCCCCAACCCAAGATTTGCTGCTCATAGATGTCAACAATTCTTGATGTTGGTCTCATTAGCTTTTGGGTTCACCTTCTGCTTCTTTAGTATGAGTAAAAGAAAAAATATCTTTTTTTTTTTTTCTTTAGGGCCAGGGATTTAAGAAGAAGCTGTTGATTTCAATCAGTCTTAGGCCTTTACCCTGTAATATGGTCCTCAATGCAGTCTTGTGTCTTTCTATTTACGTAACAGACTCCCATGCTACAGGGCCCCGCAGAAGGCTCAAATATCCACAAAGAAAATACCCATGAACAACTCTTCCTACAGCTGATCTGGTAGAAATCCTTCCACCTGCAAAGACATGCTTTTGTGCACTGTCTCACTCCGAGATGGGCTGTGTGAAACCACAAAAATGCAGCTCCGACGGCACAAGCTCCATCTGCGCTATGAAGACTATTAAGGCTAATCCAGCATTCCTAGACTGTGGTGCGAGACGTTCCCAGTATAGACCTGCTCCAGCAGCACTCTGCCAGTGAGCTAAGTACTCTAAAACCATAATTCGTCTCATATTTCTCCAGGCAGCCACGCCAGGTCAGCCGATCCCGGCTGCTCGCCCCTGCGCCCTGCCCTTGCCTGCATCTTGGCAGCGCGGCTGGTGGCCAACGTGCATGGTGAACCAGATGGTGGGATCGACGCTGGCCAGGACCATCGGTCTGTGTGCTTCGAGGGTGGGTTATTTTTAACCCAGAGCCTTTCTCTGATTTGGTCTCCCAATCGTGGCAGTACAGATGAGAGCATGGTTTATCGTCTGCCTGAGTGGGTCCAACCGTGGGCTGCAGCCCAGGTCTGTAGGTCTCTACAGTTTCCAACCATGGCTCATCTGATCCCACAGTGAACCAGTTTGGGAAGCGAAATCCACAAACTAAAAAAAAAAAAAAATAAAGAAGAAAAAAGAAGCCCTCCCCAGCCAAGTTATCTGCCTTATCTGCCATTACAGCTTTCTGAGATAGCGGTCAGGAGTCAAACACCAGCGCCGGCGTAAGGGGAAACGCAGCAGAGCCAGGGTGAGGCCATCCCCTTCAGCTGCCTTCAGTCTGATGCTGTGTCAGCCAGGGTGCAGAACCGTATCCCAAAGACGGTGTGCATGGGGGGCAACTGCTGAAGCTGGCATGGGCACTGAAAGAAAAGCTTGTCAAACTATACCCTTGGAGCACACACAATTTAAACTGGTGAAAGCAAGCTTTTGCCAGCATGGCTTCACAACGTTTTGCCCTCCAGTGAGCAAAACCAACCATATCATCAAAAGCGCAGTTTTACTGGCATAATTGCATCTATGGAATCACAGGGGATTTTGCCTGAACAGCTACAGTGATGTAAAAAAAAAATTAGAAAAACCACACTTCATTGTATCCTTGACCAATGTAGCTGTGCTGGCAAAACTCTTTATAGCAGACCTGGCCTGTATTACTATCACACCTCGTATCAGAAAAATTATTTTTCTCCACTACCTCTGCTGCTTAGTTTAAGCTCTGCAGTTCACGCAATAGAAACCAACTTATTTTCACTTCTGCTTATACTCAATCCCCATTTTCAGGTTTACAGACCTGATGGATTTCAAATACTGCAGAGGGGACTGTAAAACCAACTGCCCTCTTCTTGGATGGGTTTTGTAGATACAATTTTTAATAAAAAGCAGAGAGAATTCTGGCTGCGAGAAACTTAGTATCACTATTACTAATAACAGGAATTCACTTTACTAAGCATGTAGTCAGGTTCCTATATCCACTATATAGGTAGATAGTTGCTGGCTAGCAAAGGTGTAACTGCAGTCATGCACAGAAGGACCCTAACTTAGCCACCACAATTAGCAACCCTATCTTCCAGTCAATGTTGATTGACAGATCCCTATTAGGATGATAAAAACAGAAAATTAGAAAGTATCTCTTCAGACGTTACTGGGAAAATCACTCTGGGAGTGACAAGTCACGGCTGGTGGGCTGCAAGGCGAGGAGTGAGCAGAGATAACTGCGTGGGGATGATGCCCGCCCCAAGAACAAGCACAGGAGGCAACAGCCGCTCGCTGGACTACAGACACGTGTGTTTTGTCACCTGAACGGACATGCTTACTGCATGAACAGGACCGTGCCATACCCTCATGCTAAACTTGACATTGCTCCTGCAAGCTTCTTGGTTTACTTTATAGCAGTTGCTGCAGAGATGGAGCACATTTGCAAGGGGTGCACTTCAGTTTGTGGTTGCTGAGCTTCTCCACACCCTTCACGCTGGAAAACAAGAGCATCAGTGTGCCTGCAACATTGGAGCAGCCCCCTCCCTCCCCCTGCCAGCATCCACATCCCCCTGAGCGGTTGCCCCAACCTTAGCTGCCTGCCTGAGGAGTGCGGAGGCACCACGGAGGGTTTCCAGGTTCGGTGAGCACTTCGCTGCCTTTCAGCAGGCAGGGGACCGAGCCCCGCGGCTGCCCCAGCCTCCTCCCGCTGCCAGCCCAGCCAAAGTGCAAACTTTGGAAAACACTCCATCCAGAAACAACTGCGAGGATCTTTCTCTCGCTTGTATCTTTTGTGCCTTTCTTTGTCCCAGTTACCAGGGGAATTCACATGACAAGAGCAGCTTTGTTTCCTAAAGGTGAACTGAAAGTTTTAAAACCAGCTTAAGAGCTAAAATGGGTAACAGAATGTAAGCGCAGGTTTAAGATTACCTCTCCATCATTTTACAACTGCAAAACGTTAAGGAAGAACTCTCTTCCCGCTCCGCACCTGGCAAATCCGGAGTTAAGGGCAAGACCACTTGATGTGTGGCTTTTTTCTTTTTTTTTTTTTTTTTTTCTTTTTTAAAATCGTTTCTCTACTGGAGGAGAGTCTGAATTCAGAGAGTGGTGGGTACCTCCACAAAGCATAGCCTCCACTTACCAGTATGTGAAAAAAGGAGAGAAGAGGATTCTGCTACATTTCTTGAAAGCATCTGTGTTTTTACCAAGCGTCTCAAATCATATTAATGAATTATACACCCTGTAGAGCAGAGAATAGCAGCTCTAACTCATGACCTCCAGCAATTCACACTGGGTTGATTTAAGAGGTTGTCACTTCTACCCCTCTGCTGAGGGCTAATACCCCCACTGAGATGGCAGAAGAAGACATGTGCCTATATATCAACCGCCGCAGTCCACAGCCCGACACGCTGACGGTGGTTTAAGGTCACGCACCAGAGTTAGCGCCCATCCCGCTCCGCGGCTTCTCCCGCTCCGACGGTGGGCCAGGGCAGACAGCTCCAGTGCCAGCTCGGGGGTCAAGGCCCTGAAACTCATGGCTTGTACTCCCTGCGGTGTCTGCAAATTACAAGACTATCTATCCTTCCTGGCTGGAAACTGCCAACAGGTTTTTTTTTTAAAAGTTAGCCCAATAGCTTTTTAACCACATTGCTTAAGTGCTCCCCACAAGACCGTCCTACAAATTTGCAGCAAGAGCAACTACGTCAACTCCAGTCAGCAGACTACAGCTCGCATCTTCAACCGGCAAATCCTCAGGGCCTTGTTATTTGTCCAAGAAGAACAATAAACTGTGGTAGCTTAGAAATACTGGAATAACATCATCTGACCCCGAATGGCCATTTTTGAGACTAATTTGCCACCTCTGCATCTCAGATATGGGGCCATTTGTTGGAACGGAGGACCAGGGCGGTGCCCGGTTAGTCCCGTGTCAGTTGAGGTGACATCTGCCTGGCGCACTGGACGAGGCCGCTGCAGAGCAGGAGGACGGGCTTCGGGGTCCCAGCCACGCCGACTGCCCCCGCGCGCCTCTCCTGGTTTTCCCCCAGTCCACAGCTGCTCTAATACAAACCAGATACAATTTCCACCCACGGTGTCATTGTGTCTGCTCCATGCAGAACTAACGCAGCAGCTCCCAAGAACTGTAATGCCAGGCTCCGCTTCAATGAAGAAAACGGGCTCAGCCAGCTCTTTGCCCCCTCCGTACCTCCCTCCTTCAGGCGACATTATTTGTTCACTGCTATAAATGAGGATAAGACACATGAAGAACTTACCACCTTCCCGTGGCCCTGTGTGGATGGACGAATGTTTTCCCAATGCGAGCAGCTAATCCAGAGGCAGATATACCACCTGAGGCTGGAGGAAAAGGATGGCCGCAGCCATCCCTCATGCCCAGACAGGGGACTCCCCAGGGGCAGCACTCATGGAAAGCATCCCCCCAGCCCAGGATCTGCTGATAGCTGTTTCTCTCCCCTCTTTGCATCTCTCTTGTGGCCACGCAGGCAAAGACAGGAAGACGCTGGGTCTTGGCTCCTTTTATTTTTGCTCTCAGCACCTCCATGGCTGGTTAGGCACTACCAGTGGGGCAGTTTTCTTTCAAGGCAGCACCATGGCAGCCCCCGGCATCCCAGAAGGGCTGCACCGGTGACACCCTGGCTCAATCAAAGCTGAAGTAGAAATATAGGAAGTCTGAAAAAAAATATTCTGGACTGCCACAGCTTGCTTTCGAGAGTGTAAATACATGTTAAAGCATCATTGGATTTGCCAGGAGGGCTGCAAAGACCACCTGGATCCTGGTCTAAAAACCCATGGTGGTAGAGACACTGTTGAGCTCTCAGCACGCTCACCAGGAGCTGGTAACAAAGTCAGGAAGACTCACAAGGTCTCACCTGATTTTAGCATCTACCCATCCCAGCCGCCTGCGGGACTGGATTGGGTTTCACATCTCACGCCCCACAGGGTGCTGTTTTGCCATACCTAATGGCTATCTGAGCGCTGGCCTGGATGTACCTGCTGCTGTCACAGCCACGGCACCCTTTCGCTACAGCGACATGTGGCAGCGTGGCCCAGCAGGGACGACTCCCTTCTCCCCTCGCTGGCTTCTCCTTCCTGACTTGTGGCCATAGCTGTTGGCACGGGGGGAGAAGGTTGTCACCAGTGTGATGTTGCCTTCTGGATTTGGGACTAGCTCGCGGGAGTCTCATGGGACCCAGAGCTCCCAGCAGAAGGGCACCTTTGCAGTCACAAGCTCATAAGCAAACTTTACCACCAGAAAATAAAATTTTAAAAACCCAAACCCCACCTTAAAAAAGTCAGTAACTGAACGAATCAGCCCAGCAGAGACGAAATCAGATCATTAAGCGAGGCCCTTTCCCCAGATGATGAAATTGCAGACAGAAGTGATGAGAAAATTCTCCTTTCTACTCACCTACTGATCTGCACAGGAGCAAGTGACCTCCGTAACTATTAGATACCCACACTGCTGAAGTTAATCAAGCAGATAGTCCCACTATTCAGAGAAAAGCTACCATTAAGCAAGAAAATGACTATTCCTATATGTAATTTCTACCAGCCTGAAAGGAGTTATGCACAAACACCTTTCAAACATGGTGATCAGACCTACCTAAACTAATGAGCCATAAGCCAATGGTTGGCTAAGTGGACACTAACTCAAGAACTCAATTAAGTAAATAAAAAGAATTATGCATAGCAAAATATGTTCCAGCAGCTCTACAGAATAGAGAGCTGAGACCTACAAGAGCTGTGTTTCCATGCCCCAACTCTGCTACTACCTTGCTCCAGGACATGATTCTACTTTAACACTTGCAATTTCTTCTTCTACAGATTTATTCAAGATGCTCAGTGACAGAAGCATTACACGAGTGGGAGGAAAGGAAAAGCTTTTGCCTAACAAAACTTTGCACCAATGCTGCACTCAAATCTAAGTTTCATTCCCAAACCTAACATGGACCTAAATGCAAGACCTACAAGTGCCAGGAGGTCCCTGTCCAAACACGGTACAACTTTTTCACTGAAGCTGAGCCTACTGTAGCACTGCAGTAGAAACAGGAGTGACCATGAGAGGACTGCGCCATGCATACAGTCCCACTGATCCCCCAAACTAATGCTGGAAAACGCATCCAGGATCCATCGCTCCATCATCAAGTAAAACCAAACAATTTCTAATTATTAAAAATGGTCAATAATAACTTCTCCAATGACATTTTTTAATTTAAGTATCTAGACGAACTTATGATCTTATGACAGCAGTTAAAATTAACTCTGAGCAAGTACTTTGGGTTGAGGAATGATTTTCCTGTCTCCAGAAATGAAATTTGCCTTATTATAATAACAGTACGTAAGTCTCAAAAACAAATTAGTAATTTTTTGTGTAACTGCTGTGGTTGTGTGTACAGCCACTCACATGCTGGTCAGCTGAGCTGAAGTGATTATCTGTGAGAGAAGCAGTAAACACTTATATCAGCAAGCATGTATACGGAGCAGATGCAAAAACGTCTGCAGTCTGTTTTTTCCCCTTTCTTTTGACAACGCACAAGCTACACAGTGGTGTACACACATGTACACATGTACTAGAGGACAAGGACACACTCGATACTCACCCTTCACTTTGTAAAGTGCTGGGTATTGTATATAAAGTTTTGAATTTAAAAAAAAAAAATCAGAAAATATTAGTTAAAATCTTCTACATATTATTTTATCAAACATGCTAGACCCCTTCATGGTTTCAGATGTGGGTGTGGATATCTGCAAATGACTCACCATCACTGGCCTGGAAGCCCAGGCACGCAGGGGTGGACCATGCAGGGAGGAGCAGGAGGTCCTTCCCCACGTGAGGAGACCTTCCACAGCTCTCACTCGCACCCTTGAATGGCCAATGCCAAAGCATCTGCCTCTTGCTGAACTGAATCAGAACTGGTTTTCCAGAATCAAGTATTATCATCTGGGTTTGAGGCAAGGTCTGAACTGAACCAGGCAGATGATAAAAATTAAGAGAATGGAGGGGGAAAGTGTATTAAGTACATCGTGAGGCCATCAATCTAAATCAAGTATCACTGTCAGGATGGCTCGTGGCTTGCAGGATGAGGCCCTGCAGGAAGCAGGAGCAAAGAGGGAGATGTGCTACTTCTAAGCAACTTAATTTGCTGTCAATATCAAGTTACTGGTGAGACATATTTTCAGATGCGGGATGTCATAAACACCCCAACTTCTCATTTCCTAAAGTACATCCACCCGAAGGCTTCAGACTGCCTCACAGGGCTGACCATTCTCCTCGGAGATCCTGGAGGAGATTCATAGCAGATATGAAATTAGTCACCGTTCCGTGTGGCCAACGATAGTTTATTTTTGGCAACAGTGTGATATCTTGGAAGCATTACTTATTTCTATTGCCTTGATAGGCAAACTGAGGCACGGAGTGAGGTGGGCTCTGGTCCAAGGTCACACAGACAGTTGGTACAACATAACTCTGAGACGGTTTTTACTTACTGAAGCTACTTTTGGCTTTCTGAAGCCCCTGACTTGATGTGATGAGTAGCTGGGGGCTCAGGAAGGGGCTGCCTAGCTGCTCGGTTTGTCCTCTGCTGAGGAGGCTCCTCCCACTGATACTAAGCAGGATTCAAGCACAAGCCACCACTGTCCTACATTAGCTTCCCTTCATGCCTCCTGCCCTGGAAAAGACAGGGGGGGAAAAGGCGTCTTAATGATGCCCAGAGGGTGCCAATAAGTTTAACTACGGAGAGTCATTTTTGTTAATGGCATTCTGGCTGATGCAGTTTGACTAAGGAGGATGAGAGAATCTTTCACTGTGTTTTTCTAAAGCAAATATTTGGCGCTTTCATCTTCCAGTGCTTTAACATGCAATCTGTCACCAAAAAAACCCGTTTACGTGGGAGTTCATGGAAAATATATCATGTTTCAGACAGCAATTGAAGAAGGGGGGGTATCTATTGTACTGCTCAGAAATGTAATTCATGGAAACTGGGTTGCAAACCACACGACTAGGTATTATCCCATCTGCAGGTGTGACAATGCCATAGCTTAACTTAACAGTAATGCTTCACCCCTTCCTTGCCACCACCACCTTCCTGCCTACTGTATCAGCCGGGGTACAAGGTCACAAGAGTCTCCGTCGTCATCTGTCCAAGGGTCCTCAGCAACTTCCACCCATTTCATACAAAACTCCAGTTCCTCAGTGCACTCCGTAGGTCCCCAGGGTGCCAGCCTCACACTGTCATCTACCTGGAGCATCTCACACACCTGTCAGCAATTCGCACCACCAGTAATAAAACCAGACAACAAATCCTACAACCAAGCACGCTTCTCCAGGGTTTTGTTTTTCCTGGCTAGGAACACCAAGAATATCATGCACATATTTGAGCTGCTCCACCTAGTCATTATCCCAAGAGAAAAGGACAGCCACGCTTCTGGTATGTGGAGCCACACAACCAGTACAAACACAAGCTCTTCTTGGCCGAGCTGCCCGGAGATTGCCGTGATTTGCAACTGACCCATCGCCTGCCAGCTCCTTTCTTGACCACCCTGGTTTTGGCTCCCATTCTCCATTTTGCTTTTGGCATAGTGACAGCACAGGCTGGGGTTTTTTTCAGTTCCCCCCCCCCCCCCCCCCCCCCCCGCCTCTTCTGCTTTGTGCTTGGCCAAACTCCTGTCTTCCTCTCTGCCCATTAACGTGAAGCATCAACGGGACCAAGCGGAAGGAGGTCACTGAGCACTTGGCTGCTGCGCCGCGCGGTCGCTGCTGTGCAGAGGCCACATGCAAACGCCTCCAGTGCGGAGCGGGGTAGCGTAACGGCAGCATTAGGGACAGAAGAGGCTGACTGCACTTTGGCCATCGCTGATCTACTAATGTAGCATGGAAAATCACTGAAGTCATTCTCATAGTGACACACAAACAAAACCAAGGGATTTATTATTTCTCCCCTTGCCTTTACCACCAGGCTAAAAAAAGCCAAAAAATCCTCCTCCTCCAAGCCCAAGAGTTTGTTTTTTTTTTTTTTCACAAAACTCACACAGTGCCCTAGTAGCAGCTGACTAATTTCTTCTGTAGTGGATTTAACACTTGACCAAAGCTAGCAACAGACTGTTACGCAGAATTTGGTGGTTGTACAATTAAGAATAATCTACAGGGGTCTTCCACTTGCATTTTCAGATAATGAAGGATGTTTTTGCACCTCAGCAGCATAGGGACCGACTATTTCGATTACTGCAAGTACAAGGTTAAGTGACGCACCCAAAGTCAAAAAGGGCAACAACCTCCTTGAATTGCAGTCTGCTGTTTTAATACTCCAGATGATCCTTTCCAACCTGCAACATTTCCATTTCCAGATGGAAAACCGCTTCCCTCTTACAACACAAAAATCAGAAACAACACAAAATCAGCTGCTGGTGTTTTCTTTACTCTCTGCCTCTGCTCTTTCTCCTGTTCCTTGGCTTATACGCTGGGATCAATTACCTAAATTTCTTGCTCAGCTGAAGTGGCAGGTCTCCAGTCATTACAAAGAGAGGAATTAGATTACAGAGAAATTTACCTGCTGGAGACTGCCATTACCTTCCCGAGCACAGCCGACAGCAGAGGTGGAGTACCACACTCACTCAAGTGTGTCCAGCCCACGCCTGCGACGCAGTGCTGCTCGGCCGCTCTGCTCCGGGGACGAGACACCCACTGGGTTTCCATCTCCTGCCAAGGTCACCTAAATCCCCCCACTCTCCCTAATCCAAGCCAAACCACAAGACTTAAAAAGCTCTGAAGCCCATTTAGTTTGCATGAAACAGCTCTGGGAAGGGGATTAGTTTTCTCTCATCAAGGATATTTATATTTCCTTAGAAGAAAATATGAAAAAAATGAAGGGGTGCCAGCAGCAGACCAACAAGCCACGCATGCAACATGTGGGCAGCTGGAGTGCTGACAGCAGCAGGTCCGTGCTGGGGTCCAGCCCACCCGCTCCTCCAGAAGGGACAACGGGGAGGACATCACCCTCATGCTGTTTTAGAGTGGGGAAGGAGGAGGAAGAGCCATGTCTTTAAATCCTCTTCCTCCTTCACATCCAGGGCTCGCACTCCCTGCTGTGGGCAGCAACAAGTCCTTATGAACCTTACACTTTCTCAACTAAAAGAGTTGGGCAAGGGAGAAAAGTTGTTTTATTGCTATCATTTCACATCTGTCTGTCTCCAGGGTGGCCCTGGGGACATGTCGCTGTCTGAGCACAGCGGCACACACCACGTGCCGGCCAGGGACACCCACTCCAACACCGCACCCGGGGCTGGACCAGGCTCCGGGCTCGTACTGCACCGTCCGCTCTGGCTGCGCTGCCGCTCGCCGTCATCGCTGCTGGTTTTCTCATCTTTTTCTAAGCTAGAAATACATCTTCAAAAAGAATTGGGGGGTCACTTCCACAAACGGCACTGCGTTTGCTGGGATGAAGAGAAGCGCCACGTCTGTCTCCTTCTCCCAGCGAGCAAAGGCCAGTGACCAATTTACCTCCATTTTCAAGCCATGTTTATCCTTCCCTGGCCGCGAGTACCCAACAGCTTTTTCCTGCCTGCTGTGAAAAGCAGGTTTCTCACCTGTCACTTCAGCTTGTTGTAAGCACAAGCCTGATATGAAAACCACCAGCAGTGATGACACGCTCAAACGAACGTCTACTGATTGAAGGCCCTCGTGATCACCCTTGACCCCAATCCTGCAGATCATGTTAAATCCAACATTATCTCCCTGCCAACTTTGTTCTCCTAAGAGGTGAAAGACTGACGCTGGAGCCTGGACCTGAGGGGCTGAGTGAAGAGCCTGTCAGGCAGAAGGTGGCTGGAGACTGGGAAGCGGGATGAAGAGGCTGAGATGCCACTGACACCCTCTCTCATCCCTCTCTCTCCTCTTTAGAAGAATTGTTCTAGAGGTTAAAATTAAAGATAGTAAAATAATAAATCAGAACTTGGACTTTGCAAAGGGAAAAACAGATCTAGAGTGAACTAAATGCACCCTGTGGTCCTTCGCTGGAAAACTGAAATTAATACTAGGCTCAATAAAACCTTCTGGTTTAGTACAATACAAGCATGTGGCCCTTTTCGTAAATGCATCTCACCCCTTTGAGGCGAGGCACAGCTCTTATACTCATTTCAAACAGCCAGATGTGATGCATCTCCTCTCCTTGGTCTATATGCTGCTGCCCACCACAGCTGGGGTGGACCTCCCTCCAAGGTGGGCACCACGAGCCCCATCCTCACTGAGCCATTCTTAGAGGCGCCATGAGATGCACTCTCCCAATCTTATTTGACTGCCCCATGAGGGACCTGGATGGATTAAAAGCAAGCCACAACAGATTGTTTCCATGTGGAAACAACTTTGCCTCTACTCTTCCAAAAATGAAGTTTTAAATAGGTCTTGGGTAGAAACAATAACAGGCCTGAAGGTGTGTGAAACCTGTACAGAAGAGACACAAGAATGGGATAAAGGAGGGGAAGAAAAAACCTTAGACTCATACACTGCTTTTTAACTCAACAGAAACACACAGCCTTACTAGGTTATTTGCCTGCAAAGATTCACAAATTTATAAAAGGTCCTCTTGAAACGTGTAAACCACAGTCCAACACGGAAAAACAAGCTGTTGAAGCGCTGTGTAGAAGTGAGGTCATAGTTATATTATTGGACCTGAGAAATGGAAAAGTCATTGTATGACTAAAGGATTAGGACTGGGCCCAGTAAGTGCTGAACTTCATATCCTGGCTTATAAAGAACCATCTCAACCAGGAAAGCCACACAGCCGAGGGGGTGGATTATAGTCTTAACCTGTTCAGCAATAAAACTAGTAGTAACAACGTGACAGGAAAGAATCACCATCATGCAAAAATTCATGTTCCGGAAATGATGGGCTGTATTTAAAAAAATATTTTAAGATTTAAAAGAATCACGCATTTTATCAGGTTTATGAGATTTCATTATGTGATTTTAAGAGACTTGGATTGGATCTGTTAACTCCATATAGGTCATGTCTTCTATAAAATGGCTGGCATGTCAGCAATGCACTCTGGTTTAGCTGTGTCTGGTGAGATTTCACATGCTACATGTATTTAAAAAAAAAAAGCATGCCACCTCCAGCAGTTTATAGAACACGCAGTGGAAAATCCAGGAGCGGTATCATTCCATAAACACATTTAATACTCATACACATTATATAAATATACACGTATAGACGCATACACACACAATGAGGAGGATAATTAGGCGATAAATTGTGGAAACATGATAAATTGCATTTATCTGGCACCTTTGATTGCTTCATCTGTTCTCTCCTCACTAATCCATCTCTGCGGAGACTGGTTTCGAAGATTAAAAATCCCTGAGAAGTTTAGAAAACAGCCATATTTTTTTTTTTTTTTAATTAGCCTTGAAAGATTCGCTTGCTTACCACTGTAACTTTGCACATTTTTTTCATCCAAGAATAATCTTGATCCAACATGCAGAATGAGGAATATTCATTGCAGGCTTAGACTGGAAAAAACCCCATGTAATATGGATAGGAACTCTATTCGGTACAGTGTAGGGAATCTTCCTTTTTCCAGTCATGCATTGCACATAACCCACGATCGTTATGTCAAGAGAGATTTTATTCAATGTTTAACTTGGCAAACAGAGATAGCGCTGAAAAGATCTTTACATTTTAGTGGGCTCAAATTATAAAAGCAGCAGGACAAGAACATTGGGGATACGTCCAAAAGGGGGTGTAAGGGGATGTTCATCAAACTGCCCTCCCCTGAACTAATCCCAACGAGATAGGTTTGTTATCAGAAATAACCTGCTCTTAGGCAATTATAGGTGCACTGTTTTGCCTCCTGTCTCAGGACACACCCTATTATTGTCATTATTAAACCATGTTTAATGACCTAAACACAATTACTTAGGGTGACTTGCCTTTAAATCTGCATCGATAACTAAACAAAAGGAAGTGAATGTTCCATTTTCTACTGTATTTACTCACTTGGCAGTATTTGCACAACTGATTTACCAACCTTAATGCTATGTGCAGAGACGTATTTACCATCTGATTGGGAAGGAGCAGGGAAATGTGAAGGCCGGGAGGGAGCAGAAGGGGCACACCCTCTTCACGCAGCAGCGGCTGCGCTGCTTGGCAGGAGCGGACCCATTCGGACAGGCTGGAATTCCTGCCAGACCATCAGTCTATTTTTATAAAAGCCAAGTTTGTTTATCAGCCGCGGTCATGAAGTCACCACCTCCTGAAAACTTTTGAGAACCCAGTGTGAAAGGAGCTTCATCCTCGTTCCTGTTAGAACAGTCTCACTCTCATGAACAGCTACAGGTGGGCCAGGTCGAAGCCCCAAAGAAATTACTGCACCCACCATCTCAGTGGGTTCACCCCTTACTAAAGCCGGCAGTGGGTCTGAGCATGTCAGCTCCAAGCCAGCGATCCCCTCCCTAAGTGAAAGCTAGCACTTTTAAAAGCATAACCATGAGTGTGAGGCATTGGGCCAGATGAACTCCAGAGGTTTCTTCCAAAGGAAATTATTCTGTGACGCACAGAATGACCTCCGCTGTCACATCACGCAAGAACACCTCCCACCCAAATCCTACGTGTAATGTTCTTCCACTGATTTTGATTGACGGCTAAATCTACTCACAGTGACACATACAGAATGAAGGCAGAGGAAGGCACATTATAATCTTGATTCAGCACAGGAGGTTAAATTGGTAACAGTGGGAACGTCCATGATCATCTTCCAATATTATGGACTAAAACAGAGGGCCGCTCCAGAAACTATGAGGGGAGTGTTACATGTTGTCCCACCATTCTCTGTATTCCCACAGAAGAGTCTCTTCTTCAGAGTCCTCATACAAGAACATCTTTCACTAACAGCAAGTTTTCCAAACAAACTCTTAGGTAGGCAAATAAACTAGTCTAGTCCCCGAATCCTCCAGAGCTTTCTGGACTGTATGAACTTTGCAGCATTGAAATCGAAGTCAGAATATTAAAAAAGGTACCAAGTCAAAAAGTAGATCTGTGGCATAGCTAGATTTGAGCCATGTTTTATCAACATCAGTCCATCAAAATGACAACACATTCCCTACTTTCATGCCATAAGAAGGACTACATTTTGGAACAGCATCGCTAGGAGTTGAATCTCAATTAGGAATGAAATCAAATAAAAATTGGATTCATTTTTTAATATTAATAGGATTGAACAATTAGGCAAGAAAAAAGAAAATCTCAAAAATCTGAAACAGGATCTCAAGCAACAACTCCTTCGAGCAACGAGAAGTTAGGGAATTTCATCACCAGCTCATGGCCTGGTAAGGCAGAAAGTACACAGCTATTCCAGTAAATCAAGGATGTTGCCTGAACCCCTTAAAGTTGTCAAAACCCACAAAGAATACCTTTGCTAGGTAAGATAGGATATTCTCAGTTAACAGCTTCACTTCACTTCCATGCCCAAACTTAAATTTTTGAGAAAGGCTTTCACACACCTAGAGCAGGAAATATCCACTCGTTGTTCCTCCTTAGGAATACATGTGAGCTCCAAAGGGCAAGAGATAAGGGCTAAACAAAAGTAAATCATTTCACAACAAAAGAAAGCATTAATAAATTCAGCTCATAAGCATCTTCAAGCTTCATTAGAAAACGGAGAGTTAAGGTCAACAAAATACAGGAAGATATTAAGTCAAGACAAATAAAACAGTAGCCCCCTTTTTTCCTCCAGCCTCAGAAGAAAGGGGCATAGAGCCAACCAGCACGCGTTCTTCAACAAAAGCTTCAGTTACCACTTCTCAGGGGGTCAGTTGTACTGTGCCTTAATATAATAGTTAGTTGGAAGCACAAACAAATTAGGACTGTTAGTTGGAAGGGGGGCATGACCATTGCCTTAGTATTGACCATCACAAGGTCAACAATTACATGTTCAAACAGCTAGCAGGATTACAGCAGCACAGAATAGCTGAGGTTGGAGGGACCTCTGGTCTAGTCCAACTGCTCTGCTCAGAGCAGGGTCAGCTACAGCAGGTTGCTCAGGGCTGTGTCCAGTAGGGTTTTGATATCTCCAAGGATGGAGATGCCATGATCTCTCTGAGCAATCTGTTCCAGTGTTTGATCACCCTTACAACAACAACAAAAATGTTCCTTCTTACATTGAAATAGAATTTCCTGTATTCCAGTCTCTGCCCACTGCCTCCTGCCCTGTCACCAGGCATCACCGAAAAGAGCCTGGCTCCATCTTTTTTACTCCGCCCATCAGGTATCGATAAGATCCCTCTGGGCCCTCTCTTCTCCAGGCTGAACAGTCCCAGCTCTGTCAATCTTCCCTCACATAAAAGATGATCCAGTCCCTTTAATCACCTTCATGGCCCTTTGCTGGGTTCGCTTCATGAAGTCTCTTGTACTGGGGAGCCCAGTACTGGAACCAGCACTCCAGATGTCACTGGGGCTTAGTGGAGGAGAAGGATCACCTCCCTTGATCTGCTGGCAATGCTCTGCCTAACACAGCCCAAGATACCATTGGCCAAAAAGGTACAAGAGCACCAGCCTGTGCTGGTGCATGGGGTTATTCCTCCCCAGAGACAGAACTTCACATTTCCTTTTCTCGAACTTCATGAGATCCCTGTTAGCCCATTTCTCCAGCCTGTTAAGGTCCCTCTGAATGGCAGTACATTCACTTGGTATACCAGCCACTCTTCTCAGTTTTGTATCATCTCCAAGCCTACTGAAGGTACGCTGTGTCTCATCATCCAGGTCATTAACGAAGATGCTAAACACTATTGGGCCTATCATTGGCCCCTGGGGTTCATCACTAGTGACTGGCCTCTAGCTGGACTTTGTGCCACTGATCACAGCCCCCTGAACCCAGCGGTTCAGCTAGTCTCTCTCCACCTCACTATCCACTTATCTAGTCCATGTTTCATCATTTTGCCTATGAGGATGTTATGGGAGACAGAGTCAAAAGCCTTACCAAAGTTAAGAGAAAGAACATCCACTGCTCTCCCCTTATCCACTAAGCCAGTCAACTCATCACAGAAGGCCAACAGGTTGGTTAAGTGTGATTTACCCTTCATAAATGTATGCTGGCAACTCACAGTCACATTCTCATCCTTAATGTGTTTAGAAGTGGTTTCTAGGATTAGTTGCTTCAATCGCCTTCCCAGGGATTGAGGTGAGGCTGAACAGTCCATAGTTCCCCAGATCCTCCTCGTTCCCCTTCTGGAAGATACGAATGACACTTGCTTTCTTCCAGTCCTCAGGAATCTCCCCAAACTGCCATAGCCTTTCAAAGATTATCAAGAGTCGCCTCGCATTGACAAGCTTCCTCATCACTCATGGATGCATCCCATCAGGTGCCATGTTCTCTAACCTGGTCCTCCTCCACCGAGGTGTCTTCCTTGCTCTGGACTTTCCCACTGGTCCCAGAAGTCTAAAGGCACATCTTACCACTAAAGAAGGCATTGGATACTTAAGCCTCTTCCATGTCCTTTATCACCACGTCCTGTGCTCCTCTCAGCAGCAGGCCCACATTTTCCCTCATCTTCCTTCTGCTCATGATGTACCTGTAGAAGGCCTTTATTGTCACCCTTCACATCGCTCATCACATTTAACTCCAGATTGGTTTTGTTTTTGCTAATCCCGTCCCTACATGCTTGGACAATTCCTCTTTATACTCCTCCTGGGTCACTTGCCCCTGCTTCCTCTGCTTGTATTTTTCCTTTTTATGTTTGAGTTTAGTCAGCAGCTCCTTGCTCATCTATGCAGGCCTCCTGTCACCTTTGCTTGACTTCCTGCTTGTCGAGATGGACCAGTCTTGAGCTTGGAGAAGGAGATTTTTGAAAATGAGCCAGGTCTTCCTGGATGCCTCTTGTCTTTGGGACTGCATCCATAGGATTCTTCCAGACAGATCCCTTAACAGGCCAAAGTCTGCTCTGATGAAGGCCAGGATTGTGATCCTGCTTTTAGCCTTCTCCCTCCTCGCAGGATCCTGAACTCCACCATCTCATGGTCACTGCAGTCACAGCTGCCCCAACCTTCCCACCCCAAACCAGTCCTTCCTTGGTTGTAAGTATGAGGTCCAGCAGAGCCCCATCCCTTGTCACCTTCTCAATCACCTGTGTCAGAAAGTTGTCATTGATGCAATCCAGAAACCACTTGAACTGCTTATCCCCTGCTGTGTTCTCTCTCTAGCAAACCCTGGGGTGGTTGAAGTCCCCCATGAGGACCAGGGCCTGGGAATGTGAGCCTTCTTACAGTTGTCTGAAGACCCCCACTACAATATCACCCATGTCTGTCTGCCTGCTCATCCTGTCCCAAAAGCTCTTGGCTGACTCAGGACCCCTTCTCAGGCAGGGTATTACAGCGCATCCAAATGAAAAGGAGGGAGCAGCAAAGGTGTTCTTGGTAAATATGGTTATAAATAATTACAACTGTAACAGCAGCAAATCTATTGCCTCCTTCCTTTCCAGAAAGCCCAAACCAGAATGCCCCAAAGTACGGACAGCTGAGCAGACTGTACAAGCAAGCCACGAGGTCCTTCCCAACAGCCAGGAGAGAGCAGTATATGGGGGCAGATCTGGGACCCTCTTTTCTGACACTCTGGGTTTATATTCAGAAATGAGTTACTCTAGGCTTACACACGTTGGCCAGGCAAGAGAAACTGCATATGAAGTTATCGCTTAGTTACTGCACCCTGGTACCAGACACTCACTCTAACCTGACCTATGCTTCTGCAAGGAAGACAAATGTGATCTTCTAGGAGGGGAAGGGCTACACGTGCTCCCATACAGCCACTTTCCCAGGAACTGTGGGCGAATCCGTCTGCCGTGCCAAATGCACCGGCATGTTTGCAGGAAGACTTTACAAGGCTAAGGAGGACAAGGGTCCTTTGGCCTGACTCCCCACTGCAGAGTGGGCAAGTTGCACGTTTGAGATGAAAACAGCATGTGCGCTTTAAGCCTTAAGACAACACTGCCAAGCTAGCCTGGGCTATTTTTCTGGGTGTTGCCCTAACGTCTTGATCAGCCACAGAAATGTCTCAGCTGGAGTTTAGTCACGCTTCTGACCCAGACTAGCTGGCACCACTGGGTTAAACAAAGGGCAGCCCTGCCTTGCCTCCTTCCTGCGCCCAAATTAATCAATTCATCCTTCCAAATATCAAAAGGATGTAAGCACCTGAATGGAGAGGGGTTATGCAAGGGAACAGGAGATCACAGTGCCAGATTTAAGTATAAAGCTTAAAGTATCAAGAAAATATCCTTAATCCGCAATAGTTTTCCAAAGGAATTTTTGGACACCCTCACCTCTATTTCTAAAGAAATGTAAAAATAGATTTGATAATACTGATAAAAATACACCACAGCAAGGAACCCTGTTTTGTCAGAATAATGAAAAGGAAAATGGAGAGTGTCTCACCCCACTTTACCTTCTATGATTGTTGCTCTAATTATGGTGATCGTAACCTGGAAAAGGGAACAACGCTAGTTCTCCCCCAGCAGCTCGGAGCATGGTGTCAAGGCTATTTTTACCAATTAACAGATCTTCAGCTTGAAAATACATTAAGCAACAAGTCTGGCTGCCTCTACTCATCACGACTGGTCTCAAAAAAACTTTTTCTTTTTGATAGAATAAATTAGCGTGCAAATATGAAACAGCATTTCACTGAATCCACTCGCACATTATGTTGTATATCCTGCATGCATATGTAAAATACAGAATATAATGCACATACAGAGAACTCACAGTGATTACTAATTGGGTACAAAATGTATATACTGTTTCTTTTCTAAAAGCGACAACATTTGTGCTTGAATTACTTGTCATCCAGGTAGCAGGCTGGTGTTCACACTGCTACTTTAAAAACTTATGCAGCTGCACCGAGTTCTGTCTTTCCCGAGATAAAAGCATGTCCTGAATATTCTTTATTCTTCAGGGCTACTAATTTGAGCAGACCTGTCACTCCAAGTAGAGGGAGTTGTGGAATATTGACATTCTATTGAATTATTTAAGATAAATTAACAATGTTTCACATCCTAGGAGATTGCTATTTGCAGAAAAAGCCTGACATACTTGTGTTTAGACCTAGTAGCCAGAATGTGGAGAAGTTACAATGTATAAACTATTTTTTATTCCGCATGGAAATAAACAGGAGACACACCAGCTGACTGCATGTGACTTGCCTCGGCACTGCAAACAGAACTGAGAATTTTGAATATTTTATTCTGCTTTGTTACAGATGGCAAGGACAGGAGTTCTTATGTTATCGTCTTGCTAATTTATGGCAAAACCAGTCCCTTCCCAGTCAACATAGACAAAATGTTGATGACTAGACTCGAAGCTATGGGATGCTCATTCCCTGTCAGCAGAAGTCTTGTTTAGTTTTATAAGAGGGTTAGAAGGCATTAGCTCTCCTCCTCTGGAAATCCCAAGGAGGGACCCTGAACACCGCCGCTGTTTCAGGCCTCTACCCCGACCGTAGGCAAGAGCTGACATACCAGAAACTCCAGGTACCTTTATGGTCACTCAACACTCCTGTCCATCAGTGCACAGACACGGATCTCTTCTAAGGCTGGCAAGTTCGGAGCAAAAGTTCACAAATAAAGAGGCAGTATTAATTCTTAATGGTTGCTGTCACATAGGAGTTCAAGCCTAGATATTCATAATGTTCACACACAAAAAATAACACGGCTCGGTGAATCACCACCATAATTCCCTCAGCGAATTATGGGCTTGAGCTGATGCACGGAGAAATGCTGTCCAGGATTCAATGCCAACTCGCTCTGGGTGGGTATGCCGCCTTTCAAATCCTCACCAGACAGACTGTGGAACATTAGCATGGAAAGGCGTACATATACACATATATATACACACATATGCAGATAGGTCTGTGTATACGTACAGCATTTATTTATTTTTATATATGTATATATGGGTGGAGGGAAACTTCTGAAACACCTCCCTTCCCTAGACACTGACAAACACTTTTTCTTTCTTTTTTTTTTTTTTTTTTTATTTTTAACCTTTTCTGCAAAACACAGAGCAGATGTTCAGAAGAGAAGAAGGGTAGTTGAAGAAGGATATCCCCAAAGAGCAGAAGACAGCAGCGCTGTCTGTTTGCATATCATCGGGTGGGTGTCATCGAGACCTGAAGGACCAGTGAGGTGCCTGCACTTTGCTGCTCACACTGGGCAGTGACCCCGGCAGCGGTGGGTCTCCGTGGCAAGCCGGAGCGGGAGCAGCAGCACACATGCTGGGGATATCGACGGTGGGACCAGGAACAGGGCCGGGTGCGGGCTCTGTGCTCCGGGAAGGAAGCCCGTCCCTCCCATCCACCCAAAGACCTTTGAACATGGAGAGGAGCAATTCAGCATCTGACAGTCCACGAAGGGCACGGTACCTCGTTTGCAAACATACTGCTGAGTCACTAACTATGCCCAAGAGACTGACAACGGGAGATTAGCGTGAATTTATGGCCGAGGTCCCTCATTTTTCTTCATCATGGTAATGACTCATTTCCTACCCACAGGGGCGAAGGGCTGGCTATAAAACCTCCCATTGTTTCTCTCACTTACCTGGTAAGACAGGGATTAAAATGGGCATTTATTTGTGCTCCCAGTTTCTACAGAAAATTATGTAGGAGGAGTTTGGGGCAAGATTTCAGACAGGAACGTGTGCATGTGTGGATGTGGAAAGAGGCTTTGAAAGGAAAAGAAGAAAAAACCCACATGGGCTTAATCTTCAATTCAGCATTAGCTGGATTACCTTTTATATACAAATGGATATACATCTATAATCTTGCAGACATAACCGTAAGCATATGTGGAGCCAGGCAAAACGTGCGTGCCCACAGCAACATGTACCTGCTGAGGCTGATGCGAGCCCTGGGTTACTTTGTCCATCCCACCTGTGTGAGCATATTCCCTCTCAAAGTTGCTGAGTCGCTCACAAGCTTTAAACAGCTTCTTTCCTAGACCAAATGTGCCACGAGCATATTCCCTCTCAAAGTTGCTGAGTCGCTCACAAGCTTTAAACAGCTTCTTTCCTAGACCAAATGTGCCACTAACTTTTTTTTTTTCCTTAAACAGGAACCCCACAAATATATTCACGTATGTTTTTGAGGTTCTGATTTGGCAAAAAACAACAGTCATCAGCTAGGGAGAGGTTTCAAAATCCAGATCTCCAAGCTCATTAGAAGTTAGAAAACCAAAGCATTTTATCATTGATTAGATAACCAAAAGAGCCTAAGATACCAAAACTTAATCATCCATCATCTCTGCATGCAACAACTATTTTAAATTTTAAATACTGCATGTTTCCAAAATGCTGTTGGTTTTATGAATGATCTACGATAGGAAGAATACAGTTGGATTCATGCTAAGAAAGAAGCTAATTTTACAGAAACGAGGGGAAGACCACCTCTCAGTAGCACTAGAGAAATCCTTTCTTTTATTTTCTTTTGAATAGCTTAAATAGAGCTTTGCTACCACTTGTTCCTCACCATTTAACTTATCAGTCCCCAAATCATACTAATTAAGTGTTTATTATACATAGTAAACCACATAAAGAAACTTCTTGCTCAGGAAAAATGCCAAATGCTACATGGAGCTCTGGCGAAGTCTTCTCCCACCTTCCGTGAATCATTATACTTTTAAAAGAGCAGTATGATCCAGTAAAAGAATTGACATAACAACTCCGTCATTTTCAACACATAGGTTTCCTATTATGTGTACTTAACAACTTACTTGGAGCATCTTCACGCCAAGATGGCCATAATAAGTACTTTGAAGTACCAACCTTAAAATAAAGGGCTTATATACACAATTGAAATGATTGCAGCTCAGGAGTTACCAAGCACCAGCTGAGCTCTTGCACCTCAGCTGATGCGTGGCACTTTATTAACTCTCGGTAATTCATAAATCTAAACTGGGATTAAATACAGTTTATCTTCAGAAAGCGCTGAACAATTCTTTTCTACCAAGCTTCCCAAGTCGGGTGTCCAGCATTACTTGTCATTTTGAAAAAACTTGGCCTACGTGCTCACAGCGTTTAACTCTTGCTGATACCACCATAGCCACTCGAGCACAGAAAGCAAGCTCAGGAAGCAATCCTTCTCCAATTCCCATGTTATTAAACAGAAGCGTTGATTACCGGCTGGTAGAGTAGGAAATACTTCTTATTTCGCTATCGCTGTTGATACTGATGTAGCCCTGAGTAGAATTAGATACGAAACATAACAAAAGTTCTAACTAAAGTAACAATAGTAACGTGGGGGTATTATGAAGGAAAAAATACAAAATACATCTTAACATAGATATTTTCCTATTTTCCCTGTATGCCACTCTAGTTGCAGTGTTTAGTGACACTGATGCAAGAATGAGGAAGAATTCAGCTTAAGCTTTCAGATCTCAGGCTGATTTTTACAGACGCGACAGTACAAGGCAAAAACCCCCAAAACTGAAATGTGTAAATTGGGCAAATATGGATCCAAAATGTCACTGAGAACAGTATACGGAAATGCATCATTTTTATGAACGTATTCTCAGAAATATACTTTAAAATAAGGCTTTAAATGCAACATATTTCCACACATCTGTTTTGCCACACTAAAAAAATCATATTTCTTGGAGGCCACTGTGTTCTCTTAAGGTATGAGAAGAGGATGACTAGTGAAGAGCTTGTACAACTGAGACACTGGAAGAGCTTTAAAAATTATTAAAGAAAAGAAATTAGAAATAATCCGGTGCTATTTTCCATGTTTTTTTTCCTTTTCCTTTTTCTTTTTTTTTTTTTTTTTAAACATAAAATGTAATAAACAGTAAAACCTTAAATTGCAAGGCCTTCAGTCAGGTCATGCTGATCTCAGTATCTTTAGTTCTCATACATCTTACCCGCCACCGAAGGTGGTGTACCTTTGATGTGAACTAATTACATTCGAAACATTTTGTCAAACAGCTTAATGCAGATGCCAAATAAGCTCTGTCTGTCTAAACAGGGCTTTAGACAACTTATCACTTTCAGTGTTAACTAAGAGCTAAGTTCCACTTCAAATAGAATATTATGCTGCACAGAAAAAGATCTGCATATAAAACTTCAGACAAAAAAAAAGGGTTAAAAAGCCACATTACTGGTTTTTTATTTCATTGCTGCTACATTCCCATTGTCCTGACTAGAACGGGCATTACTATGTATGGGTGTGTATGCACACGTGTGCAACAATAAAATACACAATGCCGAAAGCAACATTTCTTTTATCTGATAAAACTATCTACATGACAAGAGGAAGTGTTTTAGGACAAGGCATTCTGTCTGCTGTCTGCAGCATCATTTCAAGATCTCCTCAAACGAATCTTGTTTATTAAAAATGTATTAAAAAGAATGATTATTGCAAAACAAAAAACAACAAGGAGGGGAACAACCACCAAAATTCTGCACCCAGAGCACTGGAGCCTGGGGTGCTGGAGGGGAGAGAAAATTGTTCTTCTGATCCTCTAAGTGAAAAACGTTCTTTCACTTCTGGGCAAACACATCTAAATTTTCTCCCTGGAAGGAGGGAGGTGAGGCAGGGGAAGACAGAGGAGAAAGACACAGCAAGGGAAGCCTCTGAAGGGGACTGGAGCTCTCTCACCACGTTTCTTAAGAACTCTCCTATTCCTTCTGCAGATATTCATGTTTGTTTACAACAGCTGTGTTGTCTTTACTTAAAAAAAACCCCAAATCTAACACTGACAAATCAAAAATACATATTCTGGCATGTCTTGAAGAAACAACAGCCCTCCCCCATGACGGCCACCATCGTTCTCTCATTAGACCAGTTTTCTAATGTCTATCCTCATACCTTTCCTTTGATGCATGAGTACAATCCCTTCTTCTTCCATCAGTTTTGGCTCTTAAGCATGTAAGTAGTGATCTGAAACCCTTCGCTGTACTCCTGCATGAGTTTTCAGCAGGGTCTGATTCACAGATTTCTTCTTTTCAAGAAGGGAAAGGTTACAAGTTTTCCCACAGTTTCAAAAATACCAAGTACGTTGTCCAGTAGGCTTGGATACATCCCCTTTTAAAAGTTCATGTGCCTTTGGAAAAATGTTAACTGTCTAGAAAGGATCTGCTTTTGAAAGCAGGGAGCACTGTTCGGTTCCTCTTACACTGGTGAATATTGCAGCCTCTTAAAAACCAAACATTATATACCATGACAAAGCAAATAAAGGTAGATTGTTTCTCCCATTTAACGTCATTGTAAGCCTACAACAACATCCTAGTTCCACCTTTTCCCACTTATTCCTGTGTCCCCATTTACATTAGCAAAAGCGTCTGATCTGCCTTATGGTGCCCTGGAGAGAGGAGCTGATGTAGGGTTCAAATTAATTTGGGAATGAAAAAAGAAAAAAGGGAAAAAAAACGTTTTAACAGCCCAGTTCTCCAATCTGGTTCACACATGCCCAAGCACAAGGCAGAGGGTAAGAGTTAACTCTTCCAACAGCACCGCTGGCTGAGCTAGTTAAAATGCTTGTGAAGCTACAGCATCCTCCGGTTAGGCTGCTTCCTAGCATCTGAGACAAATATGCAACTGATATCTGATAATTAAATAAGAGGTGATGATCAAGATATACACTTTCAATTGCAGAAAAATTAATCGCTGCTTGCTTGCCTGGGAATTTAACTGGATTCTCAAGACATTACCGAGTCCCAGAAAACCTTGCAAACTGCACAAATATGGAGGTTGCTCCTTTGCTCACCTCCTGTCTTCTCACTTGGCTTTCCTTTTTTTGCCTCAAACAGAACTGTTGCAGTTTCCAGCATTTTAAACCACCTGCTGTGGGCACATAGGAGAGACCTGGCAAGCTCCCTACGGGCTCTCAGAACATCCTTACCTCCATCCCCACCTGGGCAATGCTCTTCTCTTCATTCTTGCCATTGTCCTTCTCCATAAGTCACTAAACCCTACCTGGGTCCTGCCTTCACTTCTCCTGCACTACCATGCTGCGTCCACACAGTTCCTCGTGCGGTGAACTTCCAACCGTCTCTACAGGGAGCCCATAACACTCAAAGAAACCACTTCTAATACTGCCTGCTCTCTCCAGCAAACTCCCCAACCCAAAGGCACCAGTCCCTGCCAAAAGCAACAGATTAAAACCAATTTAAGAATTTAGGAGACTGTTTCTGAGTTTTGCAGAGCCAGTGCGTGCTAGGAAAGCAAGACCGCCTCATTACGCGTTACCCTCTCACAGCCTTCTACATTTGGCCTCATTTGAAGACTCTCAGCTTCCAGAAGAAAATCACATTTATCAAGTTTGAGTACGACTAGGTTTCTAAAGGTCAAATTTAGGCTTGAAACAGGGAGGTGCCCTGTAAGAGAGGACAAACCCATATCTCTCCCTCTCCTTACTGTAAATGGCAAGCAATCAACCTGTGGAATTCACTGATGCAGGGGTCAAAGACAAAATCCTGTGGGTGGATAATTTTACAACCATTAATGACATTTACAGTTACACAGAATCCAGCAGCAAAAGGGTAATCAAAGGCCACAATTTTAGGGCGTCATCTATTTGCAAGTGGCTCAGGAAGACACTCCCCACTGGTGGCACCCCACACAGACACACATACGGACAGACACAACTGGGTTCTAATCTGCAAAAACTTGCACTTAAGAAGTCATCCATGTCCTTAAACACTTGTGACATCTATCCCTTTGCTAGAAAGGACAGACTAGCTGTACACTGCTATCTGGTACGTCAGGTCAGCCATCGCCAGGAGAACGGTACCCATTAGAAAACCGGTGGCCCGAATTATCATTTCAGTACGTATTTCCCTGCTACACCAGTGTTTTAAAAACAAGCTACGGCAGAGGTCAGGAAAAGGCATCCCACTGCAGAATGGCAAATAATGAAAGAAGGGTGCAAGACAGTGATGCTGCTCCAGGATCAAAGTGCTATCCAGTAATCTCCATTATTATGCCTCGTTGGTATTTTAAGCAAATCAATCTGATCTCATCACTGTGCCTACTAATGTTTTAAAATGCAAATAGCAGTTTCTTATAATAGTACCTAGATTTCTCTCCTGGAAACGTCTTTATAATTCACATCTTATTAGCCACAAGAATTCCAATTACACATCTTCTCTTCTAATTCCTACCAGCTGATTATTAGCATTAGATGATAATACAGTACTTTCTGCTAATATATTTCTTAATAACATCAAACTGCAGAATGCCTTTGTGGTCTAATAACTGAATAACTGCACTGAATAGAGTACTAAATTACTGGAAAATGTTTTACTTTAAGTCTTTATTACTGTTCAAAAACATGGAATATTTAAAATGCTCTCACAGTTTAGCTACATTCATGAGGCAAGTTATATTTGCAACCAAAGAAAAATGAAACCAAATTGTTTAAAGATCAATGCATAATTCAAGTTTCTGGAGGTTTAAAGGGGGAAGGAGGGAGAAGACAGCTACATCCACATGCACAAACAGATGATACAAGGTTTAATATTGAGAAAAGAAGAGCGCGCTGGGTTTCTGGGTTTTGTTAGCAGATCTCTTAGTGCAGGGAATGATACCCTAAGACGTGCATTCGCAACGCAAGCTGGTATCAGCCGCTAATTTACAGAACATTTTTCTGTAATTTTGAGGACCATTAACAAGAGACATTAAAGCACGAAATCAGAAAGGGCTCAGAGAATGATGAACACTGGAGACCACTGTCACAGCAGAAAATATCCTCATATGTTTATGTTGCAAAACTTAACCACTAAAAGAAATTATGAGTAATGGATCCTGTGGTGTCGGGGACTCTCTAAATTAGCCATTGACTCCTGCAGAAAGAGTAGAGCTCAAGGGCTGGGATAGGCCCTGCAAGTCACAACTAAGGAATGATAATGGGAAGCATGAGGTAGCTTGAAGTTCATCTTCCCTCATCCTTCCAGGCTCATAGTGCCACCTCTGCCTCTCTTCCCCCCCCGCTCTCCAAAATCTGCACAAGGGAACGTGCACCTATTGATCGATCCGCGTGCCTAGATAAATAGTATCTCGACTGGGAAGAGTTCAAGGTAAACACTTCAACTAAAGAAGAAAACAAGCAAGGAATGGGGGAAAAGAGTTCACCTCTTTATTCGGTATCCTGTGTGGTGCAAATACACCCAATTAGATGTGTCCGTGTAATTTTCACATCAAACATCATGAACTCCATACTCAGCTCCCAAGGCAACTAATTGCATGGCTCACAGTGGATTTTCCCAAGTTTTTGAGAACACTGCCGGCACTCTTCAATAAAGCCATTTAACATAACAGAAGGTTAAAGTGAGACACAAACACTTGCTTTTTTTAATTTACACCTTTCATTTACTTCCACAGAAATGTCAGGAAAGGGCTGAGATATTGTGTGATGTACTGTCATGTACGCTTCCTTTTAAGAGCTGGGTTAAAAGAAAAGGCTTGGATTAAGAGAATGTAATCAAGATCTATACCTTTAACAAATTTTTAGACAGTCAGAAGAGGGTG
The DNA here is from genome assembly GCA_009819775.1 of Phoenicopterus ruber ruber. Lineage (NCBI taxonomy): Eukaryota > Metazoa > Chordata > Aves > Phoenicopteriformes > Phoenicopteridae > Phoenicopterus > Phoenicopterus ruber. The sequence goes on along the minus strand of CM020221.1, from coordinate 31,102,515 downwards.
CATGCTCAAGGGCATTGATCTTAACGTGCCTTCAGAACAAAGAACGAACGTCCTGTCTTACATATTTACAGACATGAAAACAGGTGGTGGGGAAAATCTGCAAATGTAATGACTTTAGATGATCTTTTTCAAAAAATCAGGTAGAAACGGCCTTCACCGCAAGGATCAGGCTAGTAAAATACTATTTGTGCACATTACACTGAGCACTACAAACCTTCCCAGCATGAGAAACTATTAGCCTTTATATCATTATATTTATGCAGTTGTAGTAATTTTTTTGATGAATGCCCTTCGTGAACCACTAAGCTACAGAAGATGCCTTTTTAAAGTAGGTGTAACACTACACGGCGCGAAGAGAGGGGAAGGCAGTGTCAGATGCACTGATCTGACATCATTTTGTAGGCTGTATTTTCAGCCTTCAGGGCTTCTCCAAGGGTGGTATTTACATCCAAATTTGGCAAGCTATTTAAGCATGTGAATGGTCTCACGGATCTCACCTCTTGCATCAGAAATACAGTTTAGGCACCTGGCTGAACTACGGCCCTAACTGCAGCTTTCCTGATCTGGGTACCCCAGCTCGCTCTCCTCTTTTTTGGCGGCAACCCGTTCTCCTCCATTCTCCAAGAGGTAGCTACTACTCAACGTGAAAACCAGAGAGATCCATCTCCTCAAACGTCAACACCACCTCCTTCTTCCCTGCTTCCCAAAGACATTTGCATCAAGCTGATCAAACACAAGGGAATAATTACTGCCCTCCTGTTTCCCTCTTCCAAAACCCCATTAAGAAAACTTCCCCCATGTGAACTACCGAAGGAGGACTCCTCCTTACGGAGCGATCCCGCCAGATACCCTGGAAATCCAGCAAGCAACAGAGATGTTTCAAACATGGAACAAAGACCCCAGTGGGCTCAGGAGAGCCTCCAGCAGTGCTGCCAAGGCCCTGTGTCACTGCAATTTATTTTAATGTGCAAGCACTTTAATTTACAACTGGGCTAGATCAGCGTGCCCAGAGTGGGGACAACCCACGGCTATTATAAAAATCATATAAATAAGGGTTTTAATTTGAAAAATTGTGCAATACGCAAAATGATCACTTAAAGGAGTAGGAAGGAGAGGGCTGAGTTTTTCCCTTGCATTTTTAAGAACAGTTTTTGAGCAGGAGCAGGAAAGACAACAGAAACGGTGGAGAGGTACACCATAAAACTTCTCTAAAACAAGTAACACCAGAAATAAACTGTGTGGGGAAAAAATCCAAAGATTTCCAAAAGGAAGATGGACATTTTCTTAGCAAAAGAATGGAAAATTAAGCAAAGTTACAGCAATAAAACCTACTCAGGCGTCAGATTTATCTCCTCCAGTTTGTGACCGCCAAGGAGGCACTCCAGTTAAGTGTCTCCTGACATCCCCTTAGCCAAGAGCCTCCCAGATCCCCTACTTTGCCACCCGAAATTTTGCCAAAATGAGCTCCACGGGGGAAAACAGGGGAAGCCAAAAGAACACTGACACTGGTTAGCAGAAAGCGGAAGCGTATCCCACAGCTGTTCACGATGTTTAATAAACAGGAGAGGAAAGTCTAGTGTTTAAATTACAGAAGTAAGTTTATACTGAATAATATAAATTCCTATTGGCAGCACACAGGAATAAAGCCATGGAAGAGCCACTATTGTAGCCCTGATGGCCACCGCTCCTGGAGGGTTTCCTCAGAGGAACTGAATTCATACATCCAGAGCGACACGGACAAAGCTGGGGCAGGGCAAAAGTAGGAAATGTAAAGAAAAGCTCATGCTTCAGTGAAAGTACCAAGCTTGCACTCATTGGCATTGCATCGTACCAAAGCCAGGGCAAGGAGGTTGGGGCTTCAACCCTGTCCCAGAAGAAAGGGGGGAAGAGCCTACAAGGTCAGCCAGTGCGGTTGGCCGATGTAAAAATTCACATTTCCAACACGGGCAGACCAACCTCTTTCAGAAGGGTGCGAGCAGACTGCAGCCACTATCTCTGCCTGTGGGTTGCAGTAGAGACAACGCATTCATTTTCCCGTGCCTTGCAAGGGCACTCCCTCTTCCCCCCTACCACTCCACACAAGACCACTAGCACTGTAAATTAAGTGCGATGTGTAAGTACTTTCATTCACCCTTCGAGAGATATGGGCCAAACCAAGGCACACCGCTGTCAAGAATCCTGCTGCCTTAGCCAAACTCAAATCATTTTATTTCTGGTGTTGTTACCCAAAGAAATTGCCTATTTAACAGATGAGAACAGCACTGTAACAGAGAACAGACACTTGGAAATTTAGTACAACACATGAAACAGTGTCTCACAGAATGGTAATTAAAAAAATGAACAGAAAATTGACTTGGCTAAGAACCCTGTCATATGGCTAAAATGCACAAGCTAAGCATATGTTAGGCACTGTACAGTGTATCCGCATGGGTATCCCAAAGCTTGGTACTACGATAGCTTGGCTTTAAATATCTCGGAAATACCATTATCTGAATGGGGGTTAGAGCCAAAATTAAAAAGGAAATCACTCCTTCCATTCAGTAGGCGAGAATAATAATACAGGAAGATCTTAAAAATACTAAGAACATCAGAGGGAATAAAGTAGCATATGTATTTGTTGAATATTCCTTAGCACACAGGAGCGCTTGGAATAATCTAAATTACATATTTGAATCAGGAAGGAGGAGTTTATTGTTTATTGGAGGGGGGGAGCTTTGGTGCTAGCAGACACCAAAGCAGAGAGGGGACTGTCACGCTACCAGCTACAGGAAAAAAGAAAAACACTTCTGAACACGTGCAAAAGTTTCACAAAACAGTGAGGTGACAAGACATGGCACAATGACATCTGAAGCCATCACAGTCCAGTACCCTGAGAGTGTTACTGGCAGTGAAATTACATTATATTAATAACGTCTAGACCTGACTCTCTACTACATCCGCTCATGCACAGCCACTTGCATCTGTGCAACATGAGCACTTGGCACCAATGGAAATAGCTGGTCTTGATAAAAAAAGAATATCTGTATATTTAATTGTGTGGGCAAATTAGTTTGCTTATTATGATTGGTAGCATTAACCTGAAATTCTAAAAGCACATTTGTAAACCACAAACACATCTCCAGCTACTATTCTTGCTGTTACAAGCTAAGCATTATTAGAACACGTAGGTTCAAGCCTGGACTCCTAGAAAACTACAAAGGCTTCAGTTTGAACAAGAAACTGCAGGCTTATAAATACTAACAACCCATGCCCCTCTTCAGAGAGAAACAGTGCCTGACAAGGACAGCTACAGGACAGCCCATACCAGTTACTCTGGAGACCCTGATTTTTGCTGTCTCTCTCTGAATGTCGTCAGGTCACAGTCAAAGACCAAAATACTGTCACCTTCTCTGACAAGGCAACATTCTGGGCACTTGTGGACAGTCTAGCAAACACATCGTGTATTTGCCCGAGAAAAACAGTGAACTTCAATGCTGTCATTAACACCACACTAGAAACAGAATGAGATGTCCAGTCCACCTCCTCTCATCATTAAGTCATCACAGAAGTAAGTAATGTAAATCTGAGCTTTCACTGCTGCCTCCAGGAACCAAACATCGAATTCTGCAAACGGCTTTACCTCCTCTGCAGCTACACAGCGCTGAACTGCGGGTCTTCGTGCTCCAAACGCAGTGAAGGCTCGGGAGGCAAGCTAAGGGCTTGTGAACAAGTGCACAGCTCCTGCCATCTTCCCTTGACTGCAAGTACTATGTAACTGAGACAGAGCACCAAAAGGAGTCGTGAACACCCAGAAGAGGACAGGCAGACAAGAGAACTTCAAGCAGTATCCCACGGAGGTAACCCAAGAGACAGCAGTGACCAAAAAGAAGAAGATGAAAGCTTTCTAAAAGATACTTTATGTTCAATTAAAATTTGTTTAATTGAAAATGTTTTTAATTATATACTTTTAAATGCTGCAAAGGAAACCCCCAAAGGTTTTAGCATTAGGACATAGATGAGGTTATCTAGTTTGAGTCAAACGATTCTTCCTCTCCCCCCATTTCCCCCAACCTACCTCCCTGCAGCTCCAAGAGAGGACAGCACAGGAGGAGGGATGCAAGCACAGGGACAGAGTTGGAAGGGGCTGTTGCAAGAGCAAAGGCAACAACAGCCTCAACAGGAGAAAGTGGAAATGGCTCTGTTAGAAAGGGAAGGAGAGCTGCTAGCATGGGCTAAAATGACTATCCCCTGCAGGAGAAGAAAAAAAGAGCATTTTGTGCTTCTGAGTATCATCACCGTTGTGTGATGACAGGGGAAGACACAAGTTTGACGTAGACTGTAGATGCACAGAAATTCATGAGCAAAGCATGACACATAAATCTTATCATATCTGAATCACGACCAAAGGCAAAAGGCATGTTTTGCTCCAATGTAATGCATTTTACTTCTTCCCTTGTGCCCACTCAACTCTGCAGGGAGGCAGACCCAGTACTGCTCATCAGTCTTTTATTTTTCTGCATTCACTTCATCTGTGGACAGGCTGCGCAGAAAATGGTGAAGTTTTCTTTTGTCCTAGCCTGGACCCACAACCTGCACAGATCTAGTTCTTCTGAAAAAGCCAGTGAAACACCTAGCAAGAACACAACACTGGCTAACAAAAGAAAAGCTGAGGGCTGATAAAATCAAGTCTCACATGAGCTTGTTTCAGGTGGCTGTGTGAGGGAGGAAACTGTTTCTTTAAACAATGGGCTGCCTGCCACCTACAGAATTTGCATTAAACATATCCATGACTCAGGCAGTGAAGTGGTGCAACATCACTGGTTAGGGACCAGCTCCAAGCAGATGATCAACAAAGAGTGGACTGGAATCAACAACCCTAATGCCACCAGGAGGATTTCTCCAGCTGGTACCAAACAGGTGACAGGACTGGGTAAGACCCAGCGGAGCTGCTGCCTCCCACGTGAATCCTCTCAGTGGACTTTGGCACTCTTCATTTTCTGGCAATTGTAAAAATGTGCTTCCATGCTTGCTCAGCATTTTCCAGGATGCATGAACTCCCCCTGGTTTCTTTCGATATTCTGGAAGCTGTAAGGCATTGGTAGATAAAACAGCACACGTCACCGCGCTGGGGTCATGCATCATCTGCCTTGGCACCCTTCTCATCTACTCGGGAGGGGCAGATATTTGGTGGATATTTGGCCACCCAAAACATTCAACAACTGAACTTGAGCAGAGGCACCAATCCCAGCATTCAAACGCGACTCCCCAGACAAGCATTACGGACACAGAGCAGCCATTTTTAACCTTTTTCCATTTTCTGATGGCAGGCAGGGGTCCTACAGGGAGAAGGTCAGTCCACCAACAACAGGCTTTTCCTTAATTATCTTTACCTCCCGTATTACAACCTGCTTAGGAACAGGCCACCCATGGTCACAAGTCAACGATGACAAGTTGAAGGCCCCTGGCCCCAAGTCGCAGTTCCCTCCAGCAACAGAGGTGAAATGTGACCCTGAACTAGAGCATGAGAGATGTTTCAGGACTGATGGATACCCAGCTGAACGTAAGGCCGTGTTACTGTAGGCTGCCTTTAGCAGCTTGCCTTTGTTGCGTTACAGGAGAACAAACCCCACAGTGAGCTCAAAGCTAATTTAGTTGGTTGATTGTAAATTCCAGAGGCCAGATTTGGTTTGTCGGTTGCATAAAACACAAAAACAACTATTTCAACAGAATTACTCCACATGCCTGGCCCTTAGTCTCAACCAGTTAATAGGGCAGATGCTGGCAAGATAAAGAGGCCATCTATGCTATCATTAATGAAGTTTCAGGTAAAACATGATGCAACATTATTTCAAAATACTGACATATTGCTACAGGTATTTGGTGCTCTTCCCTTAATTACAATTGCTGGAGAGCACTTTTTTCTCTCCAACATTCGCTTGCCTGAAACCTAATGGCCGTGTTAGAAAGCCTGCAGCTGGATGGGCTATTTTTCTTTACTCATCTCTATCCTTAGCGTGCAAAACTTATGGAAAGGAGAATGGACTCTTTTTTGGATAGACAGAGTCAAGACCCTCCCCCAAAGAATTACTGGACAAGTAAGGGGGAATCTCATCTGCTAATCCATCTGTTGTCAAACTCAGCCCTCTATTAAACAAAAGTTGTATTAAAGCAATTTACCCGTGGCCCCCCTTTCCTTGATTTCTTTGCAGCACTTTCATAAGATAAGCTCCCTCATTACCAATAGAGCCATGGTTGTCAAAGAAGCCAGTTGTTAAACAACACTTTGCAGTGATGTTATTAAAGCTTCCGGATAAAAGCTGCTAACAAGTGCAAAACAACCGTCTGGCATTTCCATCCGAGATGCTTTCCAAGGCTCCCAAGGCCATGCTTCAAGGAGGTCTGCCTATTAGGGAACACCGCACAGCAAACAGAGACTGAAGTTAATGTTGCCCACGACTTGCCGACCCCTCAGCTAAGGTAGACATTCTCCATCTTCCATGCTGTTAACTGGTTTGCAATAAAGCAGTGAGCTGACAGCCCAGCAGAGATCCCACAACCCACAGTCATGAAGGACATAAAAATATCAGATCCACCAGAATGTTAGTACCTCACACAGGCTTACAACAGAAACGAGAGTAAAAGAATAATTGCCATGGGCTACAAAATGGGACTTGGACTCCTTGGCCATTTAACCATTACTCCAGAATTTCACAACTAAGGATACAAAACCCCAAAAGTTAGTTTAAGAACTTTGTTAGAAATTAAAAGAGACTTATTGCCCATGCAAGGGCTTTTGTTCTGCTAGAGTTGTGTCAGACTGATTACAACATACTCTAATTTTGGACATTAAAACATTTAGTTCCAACCAGCATCTTCACAGATCTGTCTTAGTGCCTTCACATAAACAAAAGTTATTTAAGGTTCTCGGCTGCAGTGTGAGCGCGATTGGCCCATACTCACGGGCAGGACTTCTCATCGACCCAAAATGGTGAGGTACCACGTGCAAGCGGCGTGATATGGGCCTGTTATTGCTACATTCTCCTGATAACAAAACTAAGACTGTAATTCTATGCAGGGCTATACTGGAAAAAAAAATACTGAAATAAATATAAAGCTGCTAGGACATGTGCAGAAAAGAGTTAAATTCAGATTCACTGAAGGAGCAGCAAAGCAGAAATAGAAAAGTTGACCCCAGCATCTGCTGATACATTGGTACCAGTTCAAAGAGGAGTTATCCAATTATCGTTTTTCTAAATATTGTAAATACCCAAACTTCAAGTAAATCATTTGCTTACTTGTGATTTTCCATTTTCATTCTAATTTGAAACACCAACTTAGTTAACAAACAATCCTACCAGAAGGAGAATAATGGTGGGAACTCTTGTACTATCTGATTTTAAACAGGCACACTCATCAGTGTATCTTTCCAATTTCCTAATAAGGACTTTGCAACACCCAGAAATTCCAGTTCCTTCAGGGAATCCATCCTAGATTTTTATACTGAAACTCACACATGCTGTGAAAAGACTTGGGGGTAAAGCAACTACATGTAGGGCTTAGTATTGATGATGCCTCAGTGACAGTGCCTTCTGCAGCTACAAACACCAGGGACACCAGCCACTGATGGAGGTTCACGTCCTGCAAAACGCTGGGACTACATTTACTGGAATGGTTTTACCAAGGATTAGCAATTCCATTTTAAACACTTCAAGGCAGGGACCAAACCTCTTTCCTCTAGGAGTCTGCACGGCAAATTAGAAGTGACCACAACTATGAAATCTTGCAATGTGCCAGAGACCATGTGGGGTTGTGGGATCTATTGTCTACAGACCCTATCGGAAAATGGATGAGCTGGTTTTGTGGTGGAAACCCCCTCCCATCCAAGAGTACCAGATTTTTCAAATCATGCACTGACATTTGCATTCCCACCACCCCTGCCAACAAACTCAAGTTGACTGCTTCTTCTTCAGTATATATGGTGTTTATTTTCACAAGAGCAGTGATACTACTCCAAATGGTACTTGGGGCAGATATGGAGAATAAAGAAAGGAAAAGGACATGGAAGCAGTCAGTGGAGTCTGAAGCCACCCATTTCAACAGCTTACCAATCTTATTGCCACCAGATCCAATTTCTTGGCTTCCTTAATTTAAGGAGTTACCTAAGAATCCCCATGCTTTATTTTATCCAGTGTCTTGCCAGTCTCCAGTGTATCCTTGTACACACTAGAAGGATCAATGAGATTTGAAGCCAGTTTGTGCCCCTCCAGTTCACTCTGCTCCAACTTGCAGTATAAGCTGGAAAATCCTCCATGACTCTACCCTTCCCCAGGTACCGATCACTCTCCCATCCCCTCAGCCCTGCTCCCAGAGGTGCTAACTTAAATCACCACTTCTCATGCTTTATCATGAAAAGATCTTTGCTAAATACAGCTTATAAAACCTCTATAAAGACCTGGGAGCTAGTCTTACACAGGCTTGGTATTAGCAGTCATTGACTAAAAACTCACCTATCTTCTCTAAAAATAATTATATAAAGTGTATTGCCTGTGTAAGTACACAGAGAGCATGCTACTGCCCGAGTCTACAGAGACCTTTACACTTTGCCAGTCTCTCACTGTCACAAGCTCCAGGAAAGCTCAGATGCTCATGAGGCACCATAAAGCTCAGGTAGAGACACTAGCCTGGGTCACGGACACTGTTAATGGCATCAGCATACTTCTACACCCAGTGTAATTAGTGAGACAAATTAGCCCAGATGCCATACCAGAGTGAGCAACGTAATTCTGCATTGGCTTGCACTGAACTGTGACGTCCAGCGTACGGGAGGCCAAACTCTGCTGGTTCTTTGTATTCCTTCTCATCCTCTCTCATGCTCTCTTCCCTTCAGACCCAAAGGATTCATATTACAGCGAGCAAAAGCCATCACAAATATTCGGCTTGACATTCTGCATAATACAGGCACTGGTTATTTTTGTATAAGCCCAAATTAAGTCCCATCTAACGCGGCGTTACTAATGTTTTGGAGCAGGAAACACATACTTGTACGGGACCACTCCGCAACTGGTGAGAGCCAAGGTGCTTGTGATCTGCCCACACCGGGCACAAGAGCAACGCAAATTATATGGCAATATTTACATCTAGACATAGATCTCCTTACACATATGTATGGGTGGCACATACGCAAGTGCATGTACAGAAGCCAGGTTTTCTGACCTCAGTCAGATACTATCTGCAATTCAAGACAGAAGAAAAGAAGAATTTATTTTGCCTCAATGCTAGCAGAGAATGCTTTCTGCCAGAACAGCTCACTATATTGTATGATAACTGAATGAAGCTAATTTTCAGCGGATTCTATCTAACAGCTCTTAACTGGTAGAAATAGTTCAAGGTCTTCAAAGTATACAGTGTTGCATAGCCCCTGATTCACACATTCTGCTAATAACTGCCAGACAATTGTATTGAATTTATTCAAAAAAACATTAGCCGCAGAAATTCATATTCTTCAATTCTGCCTTCAGATACATGCTATATTACACTTATATTAAGGTTAATGTGTAATGCCAATTCTTTCACAAAGGAACTGCAAATATTTGAAGCTCCAGTATCTCTTACTAAGGTGTCTGTTTTACAAGTTTATTGTTTCTCTCTCGCAATTCCCCTTTCATCCCTGCCCCTGCCAGGAGAGCTGGGCTGAAAAAATGGTGAGAACATTAGAGCAAATACAGGCACATATTAAGGAAAGTATTTGAGACATTCTTTGTACAGCGTGCATATGCTACCAGCATTACAAGGATTTTTCTTTCATCTGCTCCTTCAGAGATGAGCCTCCAAAATACTTAAAAACCACTTTATAAATATCCTTCGAAAAACCATCATCATATCTTCAGAGCCCCAGTGTGTTAAACCCCTGCCACCGAAGAATGATGTTAAAATTTAGGAGGAGCCGGAGGTGGAAGCTGAGGAGCAGAAGTAGCGAGAACGCAGGAATGTTTAAACAAGAGAGCCTCAGTGAGAGGCTGGGGCATGTGGGCACTTTATAGAGAAATAATACGCACGTACCATTTATGTTATAAAAAATGTTACAGGTAGGCAGGCTTCTGTAATTTATCTAATACTCTTTTATATTCATGCTTCCTTAGGTTTCATGCAATTTATTAAGTTTTCAGCCTTGCCCGCAGCAAAAAGGATAAACAAAAGCAGATGTGAAACTCCCTTTTTTAAGGGCCCGCCAACCTCCTGCAAAGCCTGTAACCAGCTGGGGGAAGCCTGATTACCATCAGCTCTGCACTCACCACTCCAACTGCCCTCTCCTCCTGCAGCAAGCTCCGGACTGAGCCCTAAGGTGGTATGCCGTGACTCACGGTACACCGGGTAGGTCTTGTCTCTTTAGAAAGAGGCTGTTCCCCTCCGTTCTGTAAGATTTTGGTAGGAAATCTGTTGTGTTGGCCAAGGGTTAAGTAAACCGCAAGAACAAAGGAGCCTGGAGAAGAAGGAGGACTGGGACAACAAGGGTGACACATGTCTCTAGCCGGTCACAGAGGGATGGGCTTCAAGAACATTTACACAAACAAAAGGCAGAGCTATAGAGTTTGTTATTGCTCAGCAGAGGATAACCAAGAGATTACATCTTCACCGCACCTTCACTAAAAGGCTCTCATTGACATCAAACAAGTAGAAGCTTCAGGAAAATTTGTGTGAAGGACTTCACCATCCTCACTCACAAAAGAGGAGGTACTATGTTGCGGCACAGGAGATGTTGGAAAAGCACAGAGCACTACAAATCCGTTTCTAGAAGACCAGTGCCTCCGTGCAGGCTGCCGGGCCAGGCACTGCACGCAGGACAGGACCACGCAGCAGAGGATGGCCCAGCGCATCACCTGGGCCCATGCACCATGTCAGCCAGGTTAAAGTCAGCTCCAGTCTGCAACGTGATGTGCTGGGCTTGCATTTGGCCAGCTCAGGGTGAAACCCATCAGTCTCTGCTCCCATCCATCCAGACATACCTCCAATTAAAGCCCAGGGGGGAATGGATATGGAGGACTATGATACTTCCCATCGTTACACTGATTCTTCTTTTATTGTTGCAGCCCTATTTCTGGAGATGGAAGCCATCGATAAACACACTTACTCCACAGTCCTGATTTTAACAGAGGGTCTGTCTGTACCCTGACAATCTTGCATCCTCGAGGACCATAAAATTCAACTAAAAACCAACAGGTTGCAGGTTCTTTCCCTCCTACACCCCGTTGTCTCAAAGAAAAAGATTCAGCCATTTCCTATTTTGCACAAATCAAGAAAGCCTCTGAAACCACTTAACCCCCCCTGGTATAGCAGCTGTTTCTCAAACATTAACAGCTTCCAGATTAAAAGTCTCATAAGGCAAAAGGGGTGAGAAGGGGGGGGGAATCCCAGCTCACAAGGTGCAGCTGAAAAATAACAAACAGCTTTGAAACTGGAAGGGCAATTCAGCCGCACTGCCGCGGCGCTAGTGAGCACACACATAATGAATTGGGGATTCCCCGTGTCAGGGCCGGCTCGGAGCGCGAATTGCAGAGTTCCAGGGAGGATCAATAACTGTCAGAAGGAGAAGAAAGTGAGCACTAAATTCACTCGCCTTTCATCTTCAACAAATGGAACAGAAAATCTGATGGATGACAGAACCTTTCGTTTCTATAGCGTTCTTGTTGAACTAAAGACTAGTGACATTGAGATGATTTTCAACATGCGTTTCTGTAGATCCAGAAGCAATTATAAAAATAAAAATAAAAGAATTCCATTACAAAGAAACCCCCAAACCAAAAGTAGTAATTCAGAAGGGCAGGATAAATAAAAAAATATTAATGAAAGTCCATGCCAGTGGTCAGCCCCTAGCATGTGAGAGTGCAGAGTTTTGGAAGCATGGAGTACATTAAACACAACACACCCCTTGCCTCCCCCATAATTAAGTTAGAGATGTGAGAGCAAAAGCAATAGAGGCTGTCTGCTTAGTTTCTCTGCTTGGCAGGGCACCACACACACATGCACACAATTTCTCCTCTCCCCCATTTGTGAAAGCCAGGGGGGGGAAAAAGACCAAATGAGCAGATAAACAAAAAACCCAAAGCAAACAAAAAAAATCCCAGATTTCACAGAAGGAATATGCTATTACTCAAAGAAATGCTAAAATCCCTTCTCCATCCTCTTATTCTACTGTAGACAGTCACTCAACCCATCAAGAAAATTATATTAAAAAATAACAACAACAACAGAAGGGAGACAAGACCTTTTGTACAATCCAGCTGGCTTCTGTACCTTGACTTTCATATCAGATATTTATTTTGGCATGTGGGCAGTGGGGGAAGGGGAAACATCTCTGGACACCTTATGACATACTTCACCGTGGTGTAACAGTTCAGAGCACAGAGGTACATCTCCGATTGTTGCCCGTGAATGCTAAACACGCAATATAACAACCTACAGTGCCTTTGCCCCATACAGTATCACACAAACAAGCCACAGGGCAAGATGGGGGGGGAAGTCCTAGCAAAGAAGGTGTGATCGGTCTTAACCTTATGATCTAGATTCAGCCAAAGACGTGGCGTTACCCAAAGCCACCACTCAGGCGGGCTTGGGACCAAAACGCTTTCTTGGAGTTTGCTCTCTTGCCCGGGTGGGCTGCCAGGGTCTCCCACCACTGCAATAAGGTATTTGCAGAGGATGTGCCACCGAACCCAGCTCAGAAGAGGGATCTTTCCGCCACTGAAATGGAAACTCAAAAGCCTGCAAAACAAATGCAGTGACTCAACTGGGTATAAGGGCTTGGTGTAAAGTTCGGAAATTGGCCTATGCGTGCTAATTCCACCTTACAGCATGTGTGCGGGAAGGCTATTCCTGCTTTCTCAGTGGAATAAAGATATTAAATGACTAGCTCCGAGACGCTAGACTAGCTGATGGCAGAGCTGGCAATAAAAAATAAAAAGAAAAAAACAAACCCTGGCCCTTGTATTTTAATCCAAACAGACCACGCCACATGAAACCGAGATTAGCACGGGCTCTCTAGTATCATTTAATGCCTACCACAGACTCATTGTCTTCGCAGCTCCCCGGCCAGCGCCGGCTCCGCACCACACCCTGTGGTTTCCCACTGACGCACGGGCATTCCTGCCGAACCGCGGCCCTGCAACCCCATCCCGCCCGGCAGCCACGCAGCCGGCGCCCAGCAGCCCTCTGGCTTTGCTTTTCGGGAGACCAAGAGAGTTAGGAACACAAGGACACCACTCCAACAGCCTCCGCCGGAACAATAAATATTTGTCCTTATGTTCCTTCAGCCCAGTTTCATTCATTTATTTCAGAAGAGCAAGGCTGTAAATAGCCACAGCCAGTTTAACGGCTGGGCATCTAGGAAAATAACCTCCTTCGGATATTGACCCCTCAACCCCATCCTAAGAGAGGATCAGCAATGGCCCATCTGAAAATCTGCATCACCTAACGGAGGGAGAGAGTTGCCTGGCATCCCCATCGAATAATCAGATAATTTCGGTATCTCAACCAAATTCTGATTTGAGAAATGAGGCTTTGTCTCCATATGAAAAAGATAAATCAATCTAGAATATACAAATGCAATTTTAAAGGGGAATATCTATTCTAGATCAAATACAGATGCAGAACCCACAACTTCAGATTAACAGCATCTTCCCGATTTAGCTTAATCTAGTTTGAAAGCGAATTACTCTGCGCTCAGCAGAGGCACTCGCATTCTCCAACAAAAGCGTCCTCACGCAGGAGCTACCACGAAGTAGCTCCTCGAGAGCAATCCCATGTGTAGAGAAGGCATTGTTTCCCGCAGACCGGAGCCTCTCGCCGTGCCTTCCCTCCCTAAAAGCTGCAAAAAATTGCTGATACTGGGGGGCTGCTTTGCTTCACCTCATAGCTTAGTGCTTCTCAGTGCTGGGTGGCGCGGCTATTCACAGCCTCCCCAGCACAATGAAATGCCACCGTTAGCCGAACAGTATTTTACAGTCTAGATTTTTCTCCACTGAAGGGAACTTTTTTTTCTCTTGGAAGGGTTTGTGAAATATCCTCTAAGTCTATGTTAAAATAAACAGAAGCAATCAGTGTTGTCTCCAAGCAGGATCTCCTCGGCACATCTCGAAAGGCTTTGCACGAAGTTTCCAGCACTCGACAAGGAGCATCTCACGGGGGCAACGCACTCCAGCTGATTGCACAATGACAGCAAGTGCCAGGAAAAGTCCAAGGCTAATCTGAGAGCTGACACTGACTCATTATGTGGGCCTGGGCAAACCACTTAACCTCTCTGCATCTCAGCTTTTTTGCCCATAAATGAGGGTAATAATACCAAGCTCCGTCTTCCCCAAGGGACTGATAGGAAGCCTTGGGTTTGTACGGCACTTTGGAAACATGAAGTGCTACATAAGTGCTAAGTACCATTATCTAGAACTTCCACTGCCACCTCCACATGCGGGTGCAGCAGATGCTGGTGAGAAGTGGCCCACAGGGAAGACTCCAGCCAAACTGAACGTATGTGTTTACCCTGAGGTTTCACCGGGAAGACATTCAAGCAGCAAAAGGGAGATTTAAAGTCCTCTCCTCACAGGAACAGGAGTGATTTCTAGTACAGCATTTACCCAGGGCAAGGGCAGCACAGAGCCGCACAGGAGCCCATCCATCCCTTCAGATGGGTACAGCTCTCCTGTTGACAGCATAGGGGAAGGGAGATCGCCTCACTTCAGTGACCATATCTCAAATCTGTGGCAGTTCTCCATCACGCCTCCAAACACCCAACCAGAAAAACAGGAGTGTTTCTCTGAGCTCTTCACTGAAACACCACCACATGTCCGTATCTCCCCAGGCTGGGTCAACATTCACAGGAGAAGCACGGCCACAAGAAGTATCCAGACCCACGTGCTCACTCCAGAAGGCGAGCAAGCAACATCCAACTCTTACAAAGCGTAACTTTTCTTGCTTTGCTAGTTTCCCGACCTCCACAAGCTGGATTCAGGTCCTGCAGGGTGAAGGGACATGAGAGCACATGATGCCCAAGCTCCACAGGCTCCTCCAGGCATATCCTAGAGCAAGGGTGGGAGACAAAGCGGAGTAGATGCCCCGCTGCTTACGCTTCATCAAAACCTTAATAACATAAGCAAATGTTAAAGATGGTGATCATCCTGGCCAGTTGAGCTGGAGCATGCCTTGAAGGGTTATAGACACCACACATACCTACAAAGAGGTTTTTCTCTTCAATGTCCCCATTTCTCCCTACCTAGCGGTTCATCTAAACTAGAAAATTAACTATTTGCTAATTGGGACGTCTAAGAAAAGGTGGCCCTGAAAACTACTGTGGCAACTAAACGGATACATAGATGGTCTGTACAGCTATATAGCGGACATCTAAAGAACGTGTTCTGCAATGGCACGAAAAATAGCGTTGTTTCACCTTGGAACAGCAGTTAAGCCTCTCTAGGAGATGAGGAGGAGCAGGGAAGCTGAGATCTCTTGTAGGCTGTTATTATCAGTAATGAGTTTATGTTCAAATCAAAGTTGACTGTTATTCATGACTAGAAAGGGGTGGAAGTTTCAAAACAGTTCTAAGAAAATACTTTGAAATACTAATGCTGATTTCTTCCTTTCTGTGTTTGTATAACGCACAAAACCAGGGCAACCCGAGCTAGATTAGCTTTACGCTGTGCTCTGTAACAAATAAGAGAAATTCATTAGCTGACAAATCTAACCGCTTTCTGTGACTACACCAGCAAATGAATTCAGTGGTAAGGACACTTGCCAAGACGGTGAATTTTATGCAAGTACTGGAGAATCTTCATGGAAAATAAACTTTTATTAATTAAAGAGTATCATTTGCTGCTCAACGCAGGGAACGGAAACACATCACATGTTCCCCATCTCTGCTCAGAGGAGCTCCAACACCAACCGGCTCTGAGGAACGGCTCGTGGATGATCTCCAAGGCAAAACGCTGAGACTAGTGCATGAGTAACAAACAAAGTTTCAAGAAAAATCACGATCTCTTCAGTGATCCTTAACTAACAGGAAGAGCAATTCATTTCGCTGCACGAATGATTAATTATAAATTATTAAATCCAGCTCTGCTCAGGATACTTACCCGGGGAACCAACTGCTCTGACATGTCAACAACTTTTGTTTTCTAAATCTCTGAAACCAGTATCAATTCAAAACATATACAGAGCCAGATTTTCCATGGAGGATCTGGCGCGCGCTTTTACTGCCCAGTATCTCCAGGCCAAGCCAGGCTCTGAGGGGGGCAGTAACTCGCCCTCCCAAATCTGGTCTTTAGAGACAGCCTTTTCCAAAGAGGACACTGCAGTTCTTACCCTCTTCCTTCTCTCCCATCAGCGTGAAACACACAGGGAAGCATCTGGAGAGCAACCGCTTACTTTCCCCATCCTTATCACACAGGAGAGTGTATCTCCCAACTAGGAATCTGGGGATGTGCCTGCCCATGAGCACAAGTTTTGCTGCGTTCCGGTTTGCAGCGTTCACGGAGGCGGCAATTTCCTGCCCGGCAGGAAGGCGGCGGAGAGCCCTCGGCTGTGCCAGGCCTCCTGCCTGCCAGCCAGCAGCAGGCAGGGACCCGCAGGCAGGGGGTGGGGGGCAGGGGAAGGAGAAATTCTGAAAGCAGGAGAAAGTGCGGGGCTGCGAACATGCATCTGAACACAAAGCAGCCGGAGGATGCGCGGATATGAAAATGGGATGCATTATTATTCCATAAATTAAGTTAAAGCAACCTCAGCACATCCCAGACCTTTAATACTGGGCTGCTGCACACCAAGCGAGTTGGCTTCCAGCCTGCAGAATGTTTCAACTTCACTCAACTGAGGCAAGACCCACGTTTTAATAAAACAGGTTTATCTTCCTGCAAATAAACCTCAACAGCTTTTGCGCCCTGAAGAAGCAACTTCGGTTTGCCGCCTCGCCCTCCTCCCCCCACCCACAACAAAACACACATTCAAAATCTGATGAGTAAAGAATTACCAGTTACAGCTTTCTGAACCTTGCCCACGTAGGGCTGGTATGCAACAGGTTTCAATGTTTGTTTTTATAATAAATAAAGCAAAAGTGTGATGACACAAGTAAGTTTCTTGTCTCTCCTCTGCCTTCTTTGAAGACGGCCCTTTATTTTGAGACTTAAGCAAAATTGTAAAGCGGTTAATAAAATAAAGGGCATTCCCTATCTCACATTTCAGCCTGTTCCAAATAATCTAGACAACCTTAAAATATCCAAGCTTGCCTGTCAGCCATTTAATGAAGAAATACTAATAAAAATTAAAATGTAACGCCCCCACAAACACTTTCCCCACTTCTTAAATATCTCCCCGTCTGCCCCATAATCTCATTTTTCCTGATAAAAAGCAAAAAAAAAAAAAAAACCACCAACACAGTTTTCCAGGCAAGCAGCAAAAGCTAAACAAAATTAAAGCAGCGTAAAGCCCAACTTGAACAGCAGACAAGTATGCGGAGAACAGTGTGACCTTTCCTTATCACCCACTGACATGCTTAATCGTTTCCAAACAAAAAATGCTCTTTTCCACCACTTCTTCGTTCTGCGAGCACCTCCAGCGCCTGCGTGGCCGGTAAAGAGTTAAATCTCCCACTATCCCCTGCTGCCTGCGAAAAATCACGGAAACAATTGAGACATTGTCCAGTGAACAAGACTCCCAGGGACTGACATTTTTGTTTATGTCCCAGTTCTCAGCCTGTCAATTTTCACTCCCAACGTTAAAAGCCTGGCTTGCCCCAATACAGTCTGCCCTCGGCTGAAAAGGCTCCACTTCATTTATTTTATTAAAGCTATGGCGTGTTTATGATTCAGAGCTCTCCCCATCCGAGGACCTGTTGGTCCCATCCCCCTGCCTTCCCCGCTGCCCTGCAATAGCCACTTCCTAACTCCAAGGAGGCTTTGCAACGCCTTTTGCAGAGCCATTGCCGGGAAAGTAACTACGTCTAGGTTTAATACCAATGTTTGCATTTTGCTGGGGTATGAAATTTGTATTACTGTACTCTAGTCCCTTAAAATAGCCTTTGATTATTAACCAGAGTAGGGTAGCGGGGAAGGGAGTTGGATACTAAGCCAGAGTGGCACGAACTTCAAAAAGAAAATTTAAAAAAAAAAAAAAAAAAAGAAAGAAAGAAAAAAGCACACCCACTCCCGATACCCAGCAGCAAACTAGAAAATACATGTAATGGAGTAAAACAAACATCTTGGAGCAAAGCGGTGTTTTCTCGGCTGCTCCGCGGCTGCATTTCCTGCCTGCGTTTTCATAATGACCGGAGTCAGGCCCAAAATACATCCCTCTCCTTCACCCCCGCCGTCCTCTCCCCCCCATTCCCAGCACTTTTTTTTTTCGTTACGCTCTCAATACTTTATCTCCATGAAAAGCACACACAGTGGTCACCAGCGTTTCCTGTTTGCCGAGTGTGCTTTAACTATATCACACCCTCCGCCGCTGCGCTGGAATGCACAGCATATGGCATTGTGAAAGGGTTTACTGTCGAATAATGGCAGCAATGCAGTCCTGCTGGTTTATATCAAACCCTGTCACTCTCTTCACGGAGGTCTCTCTCGTGCTCTCCGAGAGGCGAGGTAAAACACACACACACACACACACACATACACGCACGCTACTTGGAGTCTCACGTAGGACCTCAGCAGAAGCCTGCCTGGATCAGACCTGCAAGCTCAAGGCAAG
Organism: Phoenicopterus ruber ruber; assembly: GCA_009819775.1. Taxonomy (NCBI): domain Eukaryota; kingdom Metazoa; phylum Chordata; class Aves; order Phoenicopteriformes; family Phoenicopteridae; genus Phoenicopterus; species Phoenicopterus ruber. The sequence continues at coordinate 31,083,816 of CM020221.1, read as the reverse complement.
GAAGATTGCAACTTATGAAGTCGTGACTTGCAATCGCTCGCGATTTGTTTCGAATCTTAGTCCCCATAATGTCTGCAGGATCTTTTTATAGGTAGATGAAGGGGCTGTTGAAAAGTTTTTAGTTCCTCACTGCAATTCCTACAGGCAGAGCCAGCATGGGCTGAGCCCCTCTTCTCCAGGGTGGCAGGGCTGTCAGCCCGAGCGACTGCCTGAACTCCATCCCCAAGCACAGCTTCACCTTCCCCTGCTTTCAAAAATCAGCACCGATACATTTGGTTATGAAAACATCCACACAAAAGCCAAACACACACCACCACCTTTCACTTTGGGTCAAAGTTTCAAAACTGCATTTTCATATAATTGCGCACAGGTTTATTTTTGCAGGTTTTTTTCCCAAAAAGCAACTTAAAAGAAAAGGACTCACAAATAAATAAATAAATAAAGTGCTGCTTCCAACTGCAGTCAGGTTTAGCTAAGACGCTCACAAAGGTTATACTTCAAAGTGCTTTTTGTGCAGATCTTGAAATGCCCTCCCATGCCCGGATGCATTCGGCCAGCAGACGCTGAAACGAGTAGCAATACTTTTAAAGCCCATTGAAATGCATCCATCCACCCTCTCTTCATAAAAGGAAGCCTTACTTAACAGGCATTTATTATTGCTGAACTAGGGTTGAAAGTTCAGTGTCCTTATAGACCAAAATTATCAAGATTTCTGAGTTTGCAGCCCACGTTTAAGTCCTAATGAGCTATTGTACCACACTCACTGCTATTAACTCTTTGATGTCAGGAACCCACGTTGCTCTTTTAAACATCTCACAGATGTCCAAGGGAAAAAGTGCAAAGCTCACCTGTGCTGAAGGATAGGTGAGCAACTGTATTTTTTTTTTTGCCTTTAGTCCCCTCCAGCAAAATATGCAAAGACAACTACAGCATTAAATATGCATGGCAAAGACAGGCTAGCCTACCAGTTCGGACTGTGAACTCAGAGTCAAGGGACCTGTACGTGGCTCCCAGCTTTGCCGCGATCTGATACGCAGAACAGGTTACCTTTCTGGGAAAGGGACATAGGCACACGGTCCCCGTCACACCACACGCATACAGCAACTGAACCACTGCCGTGCCTTGCACTGCACAGCCCCGTCTCCCCTAGATCTGAGCTCTTTGGGGCAGGGACAGCAGCCAGCTTTTCTGAGAGTAGCTTGCCTATTACATCGTCTTAAATACAGGTAACAATAAGTGATAATGAAATTATCTTTAACTTGCACCAAGCACTTTGACCTGCTCGTTTTGCAATCACAGCAGTGAAACACAGTGTCTGCAGGGAGACGTCACCATCAGGCTTGGATGGTGCTTGGGAAGAGAAGGGTCCCTAATTTTCCAGCCCCAGACTAAGGCACTCAATCCCAACCACCAGCAAACGGGAGCAGGATGATGCTTTAATGCAAGAGTCACGAGCCCGGCTTGGTGCCCAGGCAAGGAGCAGCTGACTCGGCCAGAAAGCGAACAGGGCGCCAGCTCTTTGGCCGCTCTCCTCTTCCATCAGTGCTGGGGCTGCTCCCTCACATTTTCTCACCGTTTACTCATCCCACAGATTCCTCAGCGCAGCGATCTGAGGTGGCCAAACGATTGCCTACGCAGGAATGGAGCTTAACAGTCCATCTACGGTGTGAGCGGACGCTCCCTGGACGTGCTCCGGGCATGATGAGCAGAACAAGTTACTGCAGGGCCAGCTTCACCAAGGTCTTACAGCACCTCTGTAACTGCCCAGCCACATGCTCGGCTCTGGACACGGACACGAGCAAACTTCACCTTCAGTCCAAACGGTATCTGCTACCCCACATTTACCCCTCGGGCAGCAATTGTGGAGCAACCGGCATGCCTCAGATTCACACCAGAGCTTATCCCAAGGTAACCCTGTCCTGGCCATCAGAGCCCTTTAATGAGGAGCAGGTTACTTCATGTCCAGTAAACGACTTTCCTCCAAAGAGCTCAGCATGCTTGAAAAGCATCGGGATGGGGAGTCCACGTGGAGCAGCTACAGCTTTAGCAATTCAAACCCTTGCTTGCTTCATATTAATTAACCATGTAGACATGCCCAACATGCAGCGACAGAAGTTCTGCCGCCAGGGAAAATTCTGTGTGCTGCAGCCATTTGGGGTTTTCGAATGATACGGCTTCCATGCAGCTGCTTGGCAGGAGAGGCGTTCACGGTCGTAAATGCACACTAAGAAAGTCTGGAGGCTTTCAGGTCCCTTCACTCTGCTTTCCTCCATAAAATACCATTTCCTTATTACAGGGCAGCCACATCCCCATAACACACAGTACTGACATTGCAGAGCTCTGCAGGCATACAACAGGGCAAAATTTTGTTGTTTTGTCTTTCCTCTCCCAGGCACTATCCTTCCAGTCAGGGGAGGAGACCATGGCGATTTTGTGCATCTCCCCGTGGGCAGATGAGCAACAAGAGACCAAAACCCTCCTTCAGGGTGTCTCCTCCTCCTACAGCCTTAGCCCTGGGAAGAAATATGTCACCACAAGGACAAGCTCCAGGGGAGAAGAGCTTGGGACACACTATTCCTTCTCTCCCTCCCTTTCCTTTCTCAGTACTTGCTAGCTGGGGGACAGGCAGCAGCCACAACCATCTCTCAGGAAAGGGCTTTATTTCATATAAATGCTCATTTCCAGCGCCTCAACTCAGAAAAGCGTCACTATACAAGACAATACTTCAAGCACACACTTAAGTGTTGTCCTGAACACGGACGGACATCAGCTCACGTTTAATGATTTCTTGAATCAAGGCCTAAAAAGTAAAAAGGAAGGGGAAGCTAGTTTCCACAGTAATAGTAGCTGAGAAGTCTTTGAGTCCTGCCAACCGGAAAAATGCGTATTAGAGAACCGCTCGCCTCTCCTAGGAAACTAGCACAGATCCACCTCTTTCTGCAGACTAGCACTGCCCGGCCCAGGGACACCCTCAGGTCCTTAATGTGCACCGAGAAGAAAGTAGAGGGGTAGAGTTGTGGGAAAAAAAAAAAAAATACCCCAAACAAACACCAAACCTCCCCCAAAAAACCAAACCCAACGATTTGGTTACTTCTTAATTCCATCAGGGAGGCTAGTCAGAAAGCACCCTTCCTCACACATACGGGTTCAAACCATGCATGCCCAGGAGCCCCTACCAGCCTATCCCTCGCCGTGTATATAGCATTCCCACACAGGCGAGGAACTGCTTGCTGGGGTAGAGGAAGGACTGGTTCAGCTCCCCCAGACTTCCTAATTCCGAGAGATGTGATGTAAGGTACATCTGACACAAGGACTCATGGATACGCAAGGTCCTGATAGCACCTAAATAGCACCGAAAGTAACTTTCCTCTAAGGTCTGATATATGTTAGGATTTTAGGTTTAGATTTCAAAAACTACTTCAGTTTCTCTTTTTTTTTTTTTTTTTTTTGGTTTTCCTGTAGGGCTGCAGGTTTTTTTGCATGCCTCTAAAATGCAGATGTGGAAATCGTCAGTTTCTCAAAATCAACTTGGGAAAGTTACTTAACATCTTTCTGGTTACAGTGGTAAAACAGAGGAGCGAGCAATGCTTCCCCGTCTCGGCAAAGCGCTGCATGATTTTGCTCACCGGTATCCGTCAGGTACAAGCGAAGCTTCAAGGCAAGGTCCCCTGGAACCAGACCCCTGCTACCAGCCCACTGCATATTCAAAACCAAAGTCTGTTTGACAAAAATTTCTAGCTTCGTTTTGTGAAATTAGGCACAGAACATTGCTTGGGAAGGGATCAGGGTGGGAGATTGTTCTACAAAGGCATCACTCTTTCTTATTTGCAACATCTCTAACTCTCCAAAGGCTTTCCAAAATGGGTCTGCCCCTTGCCAGATAGGTCTCCATAGGACAGAGGAGAAAGCATCCTTCCTTCTCTTTATGCGGTGGCTTCCTAGGCAGCTCCAGTTTCTTCCACAGGACAGACATCTACACAGTCCAGAAAGTGAAGTATCCCATGAATAGTCTAATCCCAAACCACATGAACTGGTGAGAAGAGCAATAATCCTGGGCTTGAGCAACTTGACAAACAAATGGTCCTGAGCCCAGCAATGCTAGCTTCCTTCCTTTCTTTTTAATGATAAATACGTGCTGTTTTCTTTACTACAGCACCTGGACACAGTACACAGACCTTGTTTAGACAGAAAATAGGAGGTTCCTATTCAAGTGGGCTCATCTGCACGGGGAAGTTTTTGTGCAAGGGCTCAAGTGTGAATTGAAAAATGCAGAACAACTATTTCGAATTATCTCTCCGTGTGGACACTGTTATTCAGCACTAAGAGTTTCTTTGTGAGATTTAGCTTAATCCGTTTCCAAAGCGGATTAAGCTAAACCACACAAAGGACCTCTTACTGCTGAATAAGAGTGGCCGCATGGAGAGATAATGAGGAATAGTTATTCTGAGACAGCTACTTCGACTGCATATTTGGGCTTTTCCGCTCTGCGTCAATAAGCCCAGAGCCGTACCAGAAAGGGAAGACTGCGGTTCTAGAAATTTGGGAAAAAACAGTGCCGGGGCCATACCACACCCGTTAAATCTTCTGCTCAGCACACGACGGCTGCTCCTGCTCCAGTCGGCACAGGCTCTGGCTCCAAACCAGGCTGCATTATTCAATATCTACTTCTCCAAGCTCCAGATTGAATCCAGCCACAACTTCAGCTGCAGACAGGGTGCGCGGGGAGAAGGAGGACCTGCGGTGAGCAGCCCTGCCAAATCTTCCACCCTCGGTACACATCATCTTTGATCTGACAGGCTCACCCATCTGGCTCTCCAGCATCACCCGGTGCTGCCGCAGCTCTTCGCCTGCTGCCAAGGCCAAGCGGCCGCGCACGGCTGCTGCTGCAGTCCTCGTGCACGCCCCGGGCTTCGGGGACAGACCGTCTGCGCTCTCCCCATTCCTCTCGGCACAACTGCTCTTCTGCAGGAGAGCTCATAGCTCACCGATATTTAATTTTAGGCCCATGCAAGTCCCTAGAAGTTTATTTAACATGCATGCTCCAGCATAACATAAGCTGCCACGTGACTGAATCCAAAACACAGCTTGGGCTCCTCTGTGCTAAAATACTCTCTCCTAAACCACCTTCCCAGTGAGGGTTTCTAGCTTGAAATGTTGCTCTCTGCAGTTTTACTGTATCCCAAACTAGCTAGTCAGAAAGGGACAGAATTTAGGGACTCGTATTTGTGTCACATTCAGGATATAGTGGGTATTTCATAAACAAAAGATACAAGAGGGAAGCCTGCAGGAGATGCACTTCCAACCGCGCTGAAGGCAGTATAGTTACATCTTTCTTAAGGATCTCTGATGAGCAAGCTTTTGTCTCGTTTCCCCCTCACCCAGAGACTTTCAATACTCAGCTACGTCAGAGAGAGATATACCAGATATATTTTGGTGTGCCACGACATACCAAAATGCCAAATCTCGTGGCTCCAGCTCAGGAGCAGGAGCTGCAGCACAGCCCCTCCAGGAACTCAAAACTGATGCTGGTTCACTGCAATATCCCGGGCTATAAACCTGCTGCTTCAGGACGACCTGCTGAGCTGTGTCTGGTAACATCAGAGAAGCCTGGCCCTGCCTGGGAGCGGGGAGCGCTGCAGCCATCCCAAAGCAAGCCACTCTGGCACCCAAGAACCAGAGCCCTCACAGGCACTGAGGACCAGGTTCTCCCAAAGTCCAGCCAGGTGATGATTCACGAGAAACAGATGCTCAACAGATTGTGCCGAGCACACCATAACACCCCTACTCAGCTGTCTTCTCCTAAAGCAACGCTTAGGGTTGCCAATTCCTACGATTTTATAGCCAGTCTAGCAATACTTGCTATTTTTCTGGAAGTGTGGTAGCCTTGAAGTCAAGTGTTTAAGGAAGAACCTCAGCCTCCGCTTACAGCACACAGCAAGCTCCTGAACTGCTGTAGAGAAAAGTTTGAGAACGAGCAGAGTATACCCTGCAGGCTCAGGAACCAGAGAACAAATAAAGAGAATACAAAATGTATTATTTAAGAAACAGAAAACAAACAAAAACAACACCAAAAAAACTCCCACCAATCCTCATGATCTTTTGAGGCCTGACTCATGATCCTAGAACAATTGGGGTTGGCAGTACTATACATTTTACAGCATTTATTCACAGCTGAAATATCCCAACATCCAAATACTTCAGAGTTCTTGGAGCTACTCGCAGATCTCCTGACTACAACCAAGCGTGACAATTCATCCCAGCTGCCAATCCAGCCCCAAGGTGTCTTCTGAAGGGGCTTTAGTGCTGACTGATGTTTGCAGAAGCATTAAATGTCTGCTCACTTCACAGTAAGAGGTACAAGCCTGCACGTTTCCCCAGTCTCAGTGTAAAAGCAGAGGGGTTACCTCCAGTAACTAAACAAGGTCTGTAGAGGACAGACATTGTGCCACAGAGTAAACACAACGGCATGAAGCGGTCCCCTAAAGTCTGAACTATTTTGCAAACATATCAAATTACCAACTGAATTACTTTTTAGGAGTCTACAATTCTGTACTCTACACAAACCAAGCACTAAGCTTCCCATTCATATTTGTGGGTACCGAATATAATGTGTGTGTTTTATAGGAATCCATCCAAAAGAATTTTATTGGGCTGCTGGTAGGTGAATTCTATACTTAGCCCTAAACATTCAGGTTTGAACATAGATTTTTTTAAACACAACCCTTCCCAATGAAAAATCAAAAGGAATTAGTGGTGAAAGATTTAGCCACAAAATTCTCAGCAAGTTTAATTTGTTCTGTGGCTTAATTCCATGTAGCTCAGAAAATTCAGGACAAGATGTTTGCACACTTTTGGGCATGTATTAATGAAACATTTTGTTTACTTTGCAACTGCCAGAGCAATTAGCCAAATAAAGTATAGAGCATTTAAAAAGGAGAGAGTCACTAAAGGAGCTTTCCAATTAAGTCTGCATGGATATTTCTGCAGCGTGAGTCTCGGGGATCTGTGTGTTGGGTCCATGCACCAAGGCGTGACCTACCTGCCGTCAGGGACTGGTAGGGTACCAGCACAGCTCAGACACACAGCACTCTCCTCCTCCCCATGCAAGTGTCCTTCTCAGGACCAGGCACTGACACGAACGATGCCCAGCTCCTTCCCTCCACACCACCACCATGTTCCTGCAACTCTCAACACAGTCTGCACACTCAGAGGATCGCCCTGCAGATCTCCAGGGAAGAGGGTGTCCCATCATGGGCACACGCAGCCTGAGATCCAGGAACATCTCAAGAGGTTACTGCAGAGGAAGAACTGCCTCTCTACAACGAAATATTAAAGACAAACAAAGCAAGAGCTTTAAAAACCCTCTTGGGGCACCGCGAGTGGAAGTTGCAAGATCTTCCGGATGGCCTCATACATACAAGACTGCATATATGTCTGGATGAACCCCACTTCTGGCCTGTTTGAAGGGACACTATCAGTAAATTTTTAGATCTAAAACAAACCTCATGATTACTTGTAGGTATTTGTCTTTTCTTTCGAAGTGCGTAAGTGCAAACCACATGAGACTGAAATAAATTAGGGACCAGACAGGGCAGACTGTGCAGCTCCGACTCTAACTGCTCTGGCAAACAACTCCTGATGCCTCCAAACTGCCCAGCGGTCCCAGACACCCGCTGTCCACACATGTCGAAGAGGCTGAGAACAGAGAGTACATTTCAGATAATATGACAAGCAAAACTAAAGGCAAAACTATGTTTTGAAAACACATTTTTACCTCCTTAAGCAAAAAAAAAAAAAAGGAGAGAGGAAAAAATTAGATACACTACTGCACAGTGATTCTTTGTTCTTGGGGATTCAGTCTACTTTATGGCTGTGTTCATTACATATTAGAAAACCCAGGCCAAATAGTACTAGAAGTCCTCCCCCAAGGTAACATTTACATTTACTTCAAAAGGCCTCCCTGCAGAAGAAAATGCAGGAATTTTTTAAACCTTTAATTGTTTTGTAAGAAATATGCTGTACCAAACCACCACCATTTGGGGTTCATCATGTTTTTGCCTGGTACAAAGGAAGCTAAAAGCAAGTCTCTGTACAGCCGAGAGAGCAGGAGGCAGGAACCTGGGACTGGTCTTTCACCCATACTCCTGCCCAAAGCAGGGTATGGTTGAGTCAGAGCATTTACTTAGCAGAGAACAGCGAACAGCAGCACTGTTTTTCTCCTTAAGGTTGTAGGATTGCATGCATAGATAAAAATGGTTTTAAAGCAGTTTGCTTTCTGTAGTGAGCAGATTTCGGAGATCCTTGCGCAGATGTACCACGCTCATTTTCACTTGCCTGTCTGCACTGCACTGGAAAATTTTCATGTGAGAATCCCACTCCTAGCGCACCCAGATCTCATCTCATCACCACGCTAGTGCACACGTGTAGAGCATATCAGGTGCACGCTGAACACGGGAATTCAGGACAACTAGCACCCTACCTGCCTAGAGGAGGGTGCAAGGCACCCAGCTGGGGTCTGCTTTACACCCAAAAACTTCCTGCTGAAACTGTTTTACAATGTCTTAATACCTTTAATGAAATCAAAGGTCAGAAAAAGGGGGAGAAATAACCATAAAAACCCTTAAAAAAAAAATCCCAGCCCCATAATAGTACTATCCGGAAGCTGAATTAAAAATTTTGACCCAGCAAGCTTAATAGCGTACTATTAAAACAATTTTTCCCCCAGTTTTCTTTCACCTTTGGACAGAGATAAGCAGCATGACTGTGCCAGAGCAAGACGCAAGAGTCTTACAAGACAAGTGAAGCACCTAAATGCAAATAAATGCATTGGTCTTAAATGGAGCCTCATGCTGTACCTTCCTCAAGACATGCTGAACATAATTTCAGTTTAATATTCTGTTTCTCATTATGGGCCTTGGAGACTCTCTCAAGCACCATGAAAAGCGGTATTAACCCAGCCCTCAGCACTGGGGGCAATCCAGCCAAATTATTCATGCTGGTCTTTTGCTTCGATTTTTGTAGTCTTAACTTAATGTTCTTAAACAAATCTGAAAGGAGGACGGCTGACAAATAGTACAGACTTTACTTAAGACATTATAGACGGCCATGTTCTGCAGCCCTGAGTCATTAAGCTAAAAACCCATTCTGAAGCCAAGGGGAGTTTCCATCGGAGCTGGGCGTAAAGGCTGCAGCCCGGACACGGAGCTCATGGTAGTCACAGCCAAGCACTGAGAAGCAAGAATGTTAAAAAAGCAAAAAGGAAGAAAAAAGGAAGACAAAAAGAAAGAAAAAAAAAAAAGGAAAAAAGAAAGAAAAAAAAAATACACCACCCCCCCTCCTTTCCTCTCTTTGTAATCCAGCTATAAAGATTAGCCTCAAATCCTGATTTCAGAGATAAGGGAAAGATAAGAAATGATTTGCAGGTGTTAGCATTTTCCTATAGATCTTCAGGGCAGCACAACTGATTTCAAGACGAAAAACTGGCATGGGTACACTTGGCGGATAGACAAGACACAGCAACGTGGGTGGAGAACCAGTTTCTATCCCTATACGTTACACATTACGCTTGCACAGAAACATCAGCATGCCCATGAAATATCCCTCATTGTTCCACAAAAAGATTAATTGTGTTTTCACGTATGCAGCAATGGGTGTAGAGCCTCATGCAAGAGCGGCCAGGTCCCAGGTGCTGTGGGCAGGCACGGCGGCAATGAACGGGGACATCAGAGAAGCCTGACACATCCCAGGCCAACTGGCATCTGCAGCCACTTCATCTCCCCCGAATGCCATTACCCGCTCTAACTTTATTTACCAAAAAATAAGACCATTTTTACTCCACAGAATGAATGTGGCCTGGGGCGGATGCCAGGAAAAAGGGTGGAAAAAGCTGCCCCTTATTTATTTATTTTAACAGAACAAGGCAAAACAGTTTGCTGCTAGAAATAAACATTAAACCTTGTAGAACCTCCCCCCCTCCCAAAAACCCCACTGCCCCCCCCTCATTCCCTCCTCCGCCTCCTCTCCCTCCAACATTGTAAGTAGCACAAAAGATCACATTACAAATGCCAGCTGTGGCTCTTTTGGAAGGTGGCCTCCATCTCAGAGGTAGTATATGTTCCTCACAGCCTAAGTGGTTGCTATGGTAAATATGCTTTTTATTGAATAGCAGAGTGAAACAGCTTTTAAAGAGACCCATAAGAACCCCATAAATGGTCAAAATACAAGGCAGATCAACCTCAGCCTCCCTGGAAACAGGTTTCTCTTTATTTTCCAAATTAATTGTGATTTTTTGATCTCTTTTTTTGTGTATTTATGTTGTCCACTTGCCTCCACCTTGCCCACACCTGGGTGGAGGGTCTGGAAAGGGCTGGGGGAGCCGGGACGCCAACCAGCCCCCTGGCACAACAAGTTGCTTTGGCTTTTAAACGCAAGCGCCCGCTTTCCTGCGCAGCAGAAGGCTTCGGGGACAGCGGATGCTCGGCACTGAGAAGCGCAGGCGATCCCCAGCGAAGCTACCCACCAAACTCAGCCTGCCCTCCCAGGCTGCAACCAGCCAGGAGAAACCTCCTGCTCCCTCGCCACCACCTCCTGCAAGCCCAACCCTGCTCCGCCACGTCAGCCCCAGAGCTCCGGGAACGCTCCCGTTCTCCATGCTGGTCCTCCAGCACAGCAGTAAAAAAAGAATTTAAATAAGGAAGGTACTTTGGTTCATTTCTTATTAAGAATAAGGTGATGGCAGGTTTTGATGGCTCTAGATTTCTAAATAACCAGCCAAACACCTTTTCTCTGATCTCCTCCTCTGGTGATGGCCCAAGTGGACGGGAAGGAAAAGTAAAGGCATTCTGAAAAAGTGAAGCAACCAGCGCTAGATATCGACTAAGCAAATACCAGTCCTGTGCCCATCACTCTGTGCCACACTGACGGATGGTTTAGAAGCTACATACTCCAAAAGATAGGAAACCTTTTTTCTTTTTAAATAAAAAACTAAGACATCGCAAAGGGCTGACATTTCTCAAGTTAAAGAGACAACAATGGAATAAGAAGCTCCTCAAAAATGTTTAGCATGATTTTAGATTTCTAACAAAACAAATGTGAACCTTGGATGATCTACCAGCTACGTCAGCTTTAGACTGTATAACAAAAGATAAAGAACAAGCAATGTTTCTCTTCCTGGGATTCACCTTGTCATCCACTGGTTATAAAAAAAGTGGGTTTTTTTAAAAAAAAAAATCATGTAAAACCTGATGATAAAGTATTTCAGAAGAAATATTCTAACCCACTACATGCCATCTTCTCCAGAGGTAAATTTCCCAGATGAATGCTCAGAGCTGAGATGCTTCTTAACAATAGATGGCACCGATACGGGCTATGGGTGAGGACGGGCCAATGCGTACCGCCCCTCTTGCGTAACACCATATAAGCAGTTTCCTTTTAGACCTCTATGCATGCCATTTTAGAAAGTAAAATAAAACCCCAAGCCCCTCTCATGCAAATTTGTATTGAACATTTCAAACTCAACATTGTTTTTACAACAGAAGCAAGAAAATTTAACTGAGAAGTTAATTAAAAAAAGCTATTTTTAGCAATGCTACTTATTATAAAGAGAGTTTTATATTTTGCAGGTAAGTAGTACACATTTGACAACACTTTTTATACTAAATGAGAAGTCATCACAACACAAAGGGACATGTGTTCTGTTGAGCCTTCACCCAGGCAAAATGTTGACCCACTCTCACAAACTTTCATTCAAGATTTTACAATAAGAAAAGATTTTTTTTAGTAAAGGCCGTAGAACAGGCTTGGGTTTTATTTTTTTAATGCTCTCCAAAAGTGTCTCTTCATTCTCTTCAGTTCAACATTGTCAGATGTGTAAACCAGCCTGATTGAACTTCACTGCCACAAAGCAATTCTGCAGTGTGTAAATTTAGAGGGTTTTCAACTCTGCTCTCCTACAAGGCACATGAATGATAATTTCATAAACAACCCAGCAATAGCAAATGTATTCCCTCCTTTTACCATGGGCTCATTAGGGTTTTTCTTTGTTTTGAAGTATTTCTCTTTTGGTTTGTGTAAAAGAAAACTGATGACAACCAATGCCATTAATGTCAAATGCCTTTTTTTTTTTTTAAACAAAGGAAGAACATCTTTCTGCGTTTACTTACAACAATGTGTGCTGGAGATGGAGACCTAGCATCCTTGAGGGCTTGTCTACTCTGAAGGCTCCCTGCCTGAACATCAAGCAGTGGCCATTTCATCTGCAGATACTGGATGGAGGAAACAAAAATGGGAAAAGAAAAATGAGTTCAGAAAAGAAAGGCAAAAAAAATAACAAATCTTAGGTAACATGGGTAAAAAGATATAAATTAAAACTTATGCAAGGAACTGAAACAAAAATTAAGACGACTTTGCATGTTTGTGGAGATAAAATCTGTGCAGAACACTAACAATTTCATACCACCGTATTACAGTTCAGGAATAAGAAAATAAAGTAGACTGCAAAGATAGTATTACATTGATTGTATTAATCGTAGCAAATCTAGAAGAAGAATAAAACCCACACAGAAACAAAATACCAAAACCATGGAGAGGATGGGACAAGGGAGGGGAAGGTGGATTATCAATCTCAGGAGAGGGAAAACACATCTCGTGGGTTAAGAATATGATCTCATTATTTAGTGGGTCATCTGTCAGCCTTCTTTCAACAAATGCACCGTATCAACTCCTCCGGCTTCCCAGCACTGTACAAGCCCTAAAGGCAGAGGTCTACCCCAAAAAGAGCCAGTACTGCTGGGTCTTAGCATCTATTTTCTCTGCTTTTCACTGTTTCTGGAAGTCACCATGGATTATTTTCTTCTTGCTCATCATCACCAGGAGAGAAACCTTCTCTCGGACAAGCCTTAAGGGCCTTGCACAGTGTAACTTACTCCATTACAAGGCCAAACGTAATAAGCTCTCCCGCTGATGAGGTCCAAGACAGAGTACAGCCTGCTGCACTCCGGCTCAGCTGCGCTGATAGCCACAACTTCTTCACGTCACTGTCACCGGCAGATAGGCTGAACACATGCAGGCAGCGAGTCTGCAGCATAACGGGGTGTTGATTCAAAAGCAAAAAAACGCTTAACTACACTTCAAGAAGGAGCAGAACATTCCCACTGATTTAGCCAGCATCAAATATTGACTAAAACCTCTGCTCTCAGGCATGCGTGTCCTCTTGCTAAACTCACTGGAGGAAGCGTGCACCCCAGCTGGATCTCACGGCGGAGCTCAAGGCTTCCACCAAACAGGCAAAGCCTCGAGCTGGTACCCAGATTGATGCATCAGAAATGCTCAATTCTGACCAAAAGCAGCCCCGCAGAGAAATTAGTTAGCCCAAATACTCCTCTGCACAGTACATCTAAATATAATTTCAGCCCAAGCTTTTCTCTCCGCATGGTGCTGCACTGTGCCAGTTAGGCATACTGGTTCATACATGATCTCCAAAAGCCCTGTATGTTGCTGGAAGAAAGGCGTACTGCCACACACCTTCAGCCGCCTCCCAGAACTAAGAAAAGCAGATGCATGCATAGATCAGGCCACTGCAGAAGATCCTATTTAGCACTAGACTCTCGCTGACCTAACAGATCTATTCCTAGAAAATATCTAGAGAAATATTTATGCTTATCCATTCCATTTTTTTTTTTTTAAGAGTAATCTTGAAGGAGAACCACACACAAACCACCCCTGCCACCCCAGGCAAACAACGGAACCCGTATCTAAATCTCCATGAAGGAAGGAAGGAGATCTGGTTCCATGCTTTCAGCACATCGCTATCACATTTGCTCATGTATGTAAAACATTTGATAGCATGCAAGGCCTGTTTGCTGTAAGACCCTGGGCACCGAGGTGACCAAAGGCAGGAGTCAGAAGGAGGATGCATTACCAATTCCCATCGCTTGGAGGGCCTGAGATTTCTGAGCTACTGGAATGCAAATAAACAAACCCATACTCTGGATTTGTGCCCCACACGAGTTCCTCAAGTTCCAAGAAGTCTTGTTTTTATTCATCTTCACATTTGGGATTTGTGCAATGTGGGCCAGAATGTTTCAGCACTTCTTAAAAACAAGAAATAAAACCCAAACAAACCAGAACTAGTCTACCATAAGCGACATAGTTCTAACTCTTACGACTCGACTGTAAGCCTCCGGATATTTGATTGCTTGTATCAAATCCCTGCTCTTCAATATAGGTGACCACAACATAAATTTTAAAGTTGAGATGATGTTAAAGTAACTTTCTAACCCTTTGTGGTTTCAAAAAAGTGCTTAAAAATGCAACCCAAGTGCACAGAAAATGAACCCAAAACCTAAGCCAACTGAGAGCTTCTTAACTTGAGGGGAAATCGGATACATTTCAGATTTGCGGATGGCACTATTAAACAAGTCAACTGCTACATTTTTAGAAGTTCATCAGTTGTCTTAGACAGGGATTGTAACATTGACACATAAAGGGGCATATGAATTTGCAGAAAGGTTCCTGATGGGTTGCAGCTACTAGCAGCTTCCTCAGGTTTTTCAGCCAGCTAGTGAAGTGTTTTTCCCTTCTTCCAAGGAAAACGTCCTCACAGGATGTGCGCCTCATGGTACACGACTCTGTTTCAAACTCTACAATCATTTTGGAGAGTGAGAAGTTACTGCTACCACAGCTGAAGCACTTACAAGAACCTGCCAGCTCAACCGGTGGCGTTTCAGGAAATGGCCACTAAGCCATTACACACCAAAATAAAACAACCGCCCTCATTTTTCCATGACCACTCCATGGTCACGAGCAACCCTGGAATATTCCTACAACCATGACAACCCATGAAGGAGCTCAAGCCAGCGGCTGTCCTAAAAGACAGGCCAAGAAATGCGTGGGCTTCTCTGAGACTGCCCCAAGGGCAGACTGAGAGGCACTGACACAGCAGCACGCGCAAGCTCCTATCAGACCCCATCCCGTCAGTAATTATTGCAGGGATTAGGAAGCCTTCAGGACTGTCAGTTCTGCTGGCTTTTACTAGCAATAAATTACCTTAGAAGAAACAGAGCAAGAAGGTATGGCTGCTCCTGCTCCACCTCGATCCCACAAGAGCCTGTACTTTCGGCACGGGTGCTCCCACACCAGGCTGACCCGCCTAAGTGCAAGATGGAAGTTTCAGAAGATCTTACTGCTACTTTGCTTTTCTGCTTTTAAAACTTTTAGTCTGGATTCTCAGTAAAGTCCTTCCCTTACCCATCCCTGCCAAAGAGGATCCAAGAAGCCTTACAGTGCAAAGGCTAAAACGCAGCCAAAGCTGCTTCTCCTCTTGGACATGCCCCTGGAGCCCAGCAGGAATGGTCCAAACCCAGAGGGCTCAGTTTTCCACACAAGCAGACAGCTTCCATTTCCACCAGTGGGTAACACACCAGTGCTAAATAAACAGCCCCCACAGAAAGTAGTGACATGCAAGGGTCAATAAAGCAACTTCCACAAGCTCTACCAAGTGGCCAGGCTCCAGAGCAGCATCCCGGCCCCGCCAAGGGCAAGATGTTCTGTCCGCCAGATAAACAGAGAGGGCCAGAGCCCGCAGCCAATGCCTGCGTCAAGCTAACGAACCCACAGCTTCAACGCGGGACGTTTGCAAAAGAAAAGAAGTCCATTTGCTGGCTTCAAAACGCCAGCCCCATTGATAAAGCATGAAATATTAGCATTGTTTAAGGTGACGAGCCTGACTCAAGGCCTCCTCATCCAAGAATTGTCATGCCTGTAACACAATATTGATGTGGTGGCTTATAATTCTTACTTTACATAAAAGCTTCATTGTGTGCCAAATTCAATCTCCACAGGCTACCTGAGCCACAGATTTTTACGAGTCTACATTTCAGCGCTGCGAGTCTACAATACACATAATTTTCAATTATGTTAGGGCAGAACAGGATCACTGCCTATATAACATTACTGGTTGGAGGAAATGAGACTCAGCCCTACTGCCGAGAGAGCTAACTGGATCCAGATGGCGGGCCGAGCGAGGCAGCCGTCCGAGGGAGCGACGTCGCAGCAGCCGCCCCCTTCACAACTCTCTCTTTCACGATGGAAGGAGACGCCAAGCCATCGCCGGGGCTGGGAGCTGGGAAGGGAGGATGCTTGGGCAGGGGGGGAGTCGCATCACGGCGTGGGGACGGCAAAGGAAGAGGGGGGAGAGGCGTGATTGCTTTCGCAGGTTTACTACTGCTGCCCTACGCTGCGATATTCTTATTAAAGAGGAGAAAAATTAAGTCGTGTTACAGCGGAGAGGTAAATCCTTTCCTTCCTCAAGCAACTAAATAGCAGGAAATCCTCTTCTCTCGGCCCTAAATGCAGATTTGAGCCAGACGGTTCCTCTGATTTGCAAGGAGTCCACAAAAATCCGAAGCCGACTTTCCCAGCCTTCTGACACTGCCTTTACATTCCTGCACCGAGGGGGAAGGGTAGGAGGGAGGGAAGTTCCCACCATCCTGCTCCTGCAAACGCTGGACACACGCTCGCTCCTCTCCTGCTTCTGTGTCTCAGTGTGGAAATTAGGACTTGCCTGTACAAACATTGAACTTTTCAACAAATTAACTCTAACAAATCTGTGCAAATTATTTCGGAACAAAACTGTTGAAATGGGCTCTGCTGGCCTGCATTTAACATTTTTTTAAATACTGTCATCCTGGCGTAAGTATTTTATTCCCTGTTTAACAATATGATCTGATGGGGATCATTAGCATGTGTGTGTTTTAAAAAAAAAAAAAAAGTTTTATGGCAAGTCTCAGAGAGCTTAAGCAAAATAATTGTTAAGCTCCAGGCCTCTGCACAAAAATTAAAACACGTATGGGGCGAGCATACTTGAGAGAAACCAAAGCTTTTAAAAAGGCTGTTAAATTGTCAGCACAAGGGAAAAGGCAAATGATTTGAGCAGCCGAGATTTTTTTCTGTAGAAGGGGGGCAAAAAACCCCCACCCTACCTTCCACTCCTGTGAGCATCACATCCACACCTCCCATCTGCAGCCAGAAGGTCCTGCAAAGCACAGACCCACCGAGCAGCTCTGCACACCCACCCCCCAAAATACCACCCAAAGCAGCTGCCTTCCTGGGCACTGGCGGGGCAAACGAACACCTTTCCCAAGATTTCACAGCAGAGTTGGTCAAAAGCAGCTAAAATTCACATCCCAGACTAGAGGAGTTTAGTGGAAACTCTTACGCGTGGCCAGCAGCCACCCCCCGCGCCGGGGCCGGGCTCGCAGCAACGCAGCCCCGATGGAAGGGATGGCACAGAGCTCGCAGGTGTTTCCTGCACCGGTGTCCAACCTGGAGCTGCTCCCTTGTCACGCTATTGTTTTCACTGCTGGAATGCCCTACGAGTGATGTCCCACAGCATATAAATACATAAATGCAATTAAAAAAAAATACACTGTATTTTTAAATGGAGGGAAAGCTGCACAACACTCTCCAGCTCAGGTTTCCTGCAGCTGGTGCTTATTAGCTCCCAGGAACTGAAACAAGCAGGAGCAGAGCTCCTGGAGTTAGCTTGATGCCATGGGCCTCCGATACCTCTCCGAACCATGAGACCACATTTCCACCTTCAGAGTCTGCGCTTTCTCCCTGGATCTCAACACGCCATGCAAACGGAAATATCCCTGATCCTGGTTTTGCTGTTAGTCTCTCCCTTGGCCAGCGGTGCAGAACCACGTGGAAGTATGCACCTGGATGTCAACTTTGAAGCTCAGGAGTTTCTCCAATATTTAGTTAGCAACTCTTCTGGGAGGGAGCATCCAGACAAATTTTAACCACAGATAATCCAGTAGCAACACAGGAGAGCGCAATGCTGAGGGGAGGGCTGAGATTTACGGGGAAGGCAATAGGAACGAAGATGGAGCTTAACAAGACTGTAATTGCTCTCTGTGGACAAGAAAAATAGCTGCAAGAGGATACTCATCTTGGCACCTACAAAGAAAGGTCTGCAACCTACTAGTGTCCCCACTTAAGTCAGAAGGCAAAGCCTCTAAAGATTTAAAAGTAGACCCTCATCTTCTGCTCCATCCCTTAATTTGCCTCGACCCCTTATTTTGGTCTTCAGTCACCACCTTGTTTGTAGAGGTGTAGTGTGAGACTAAAATCTGAAGGATTTATTTTAAATAACTGAAGGAGATTGCTGAAGGAACTTTAAAAGGGCCTCCTATTTCTTGCAGATCTGCAATGTCTGGAATTTTTTGTACGAGAAGTAATAGACACCACCCACAACGTTCAGCCCTTCTACAGAATATGTAACGTACCACGATGAGGCACAGGGGAGCTGCTCAAAATGAGAGCAGCGAGGCTCATTTCAATGAGACTGATCCTTTCCACACAAAAGATTTCCTCACTGCATTCAAGAAATGAAAGCATGAAATTGTAAAACACGGAAGTCTTTATCACATATCTCCACTTTTTTTTTTTAAACTAATATCACCCTTTAAACTATTGCAACACTGCAAAAATAAATGATTAAAGAAAATACATAAATAGGGAAAAAGTGGCACAAAAGAAATGAACTGGTAAGTATTGTGTACCTGCACATATGCATGCACATAGGGCATTAAGTCCTCTTCCCAATTTAATATGCCACTTATTGCCCAGCACTGGTATCAGCCAAACCATCCTGTGATATATTCCTGAACAAGACACTTTCTAGTGCCTTGAATTTCCCCATTATTGAGAACTCGAGTAACCTTGTCTCCTTCCCTTCCAGTAATACACAGGGGGTCCCTGAAAGAGGGGTCTTGAGTTGCCCATTTTAATATTTTGCCTGTGTGTTTGTCACATTGCTGAAGAACTGCTAGAACATAAAAAAGGAGAAGGCAGAGTCCTCCACAGCCCAAAAGTTACAGAAATATGTTAGCGATTAAACAGTTCGAGATCATCTCAAAGGAGGGATGCTTGAAAGCGGAAATCCTGCAAGCTGGAAGTGCCTCACTGAAGACATAGAGCAATCTAAGGTGACGGGCAAAGAGGACACCCGTTTGGGGGTGGAACAAGGCACAAAGAAACAGTTTGAGTCCCGTGGGCACCTCAACAACTGCAGTTCCCTCTTGGGCGAGCAGTCAGAGCGAGTGGAGATATAGGAACGTCCCAGAAGCACCAGATCAGTTGCCTTCTCCTGACCTAATCACCAGCCTCCCTGCCCTCAGAGCGCACACAGACCTGCTCCCGCGTCCCGGATGAGGCACAACAGAGCAGCTACGTCCCATTGCTACCGGCCGCACGTCACCCCCACTTACATGGTTTTTCTATACACAGTGATAAGGGCACAGAGGAGGCTGCTGTGGGAGAGAGCTAAAGAGAATAACCAGAAGCTTCCTTAAAAATTATTGCTTATGAAAGTTCAAGCAAACTCAGATAATTATTTGCTCATTCTGACACAGATGAAAGGCATTCTTGCCATCAGTTCTACTGAAATACTGAAGTTAAACAGGTTTTTTGCTTCTAATGAATGCAAGGTTGGTAGACTACAGTTGAGTTCTCGGATATTCATACTGAGCATGAAGAAGCTAAGTAAAGGCTAATCAGCTACCGCAGGAATTAAAAAATCATTTTTTTAGCTTTACAAGAGGAAGAGTCTTCATGTGACACAGAAGTACAGCATTACTTTCTGCAGTTCACATGGTATCTCAGCAAAACAACTGCAGGCAGTGTTTCTCGATCCTGGGTGGAGCTTGGGAAAGCACCATTACTTTTTTCACATTTAATTTGAAAGCCTCCTCAGCCCTGGCTGCACAAATCAGCAGGCTGGCCGAGTACTATTTGGACGTCTACAAAGTACTGTTCCAAAAGACAGGCACAAATAAAAGCATAATTTCAGCCGAGGAACAAGAACAAACTTTTTATCTACTTTAAGCCAGCAAAAAACCAACTTCTTCATCTTCAAACTACTTTCCCCAGATTTTCTCTGCAACCTGTTCCACTCAAGCATAGAGTTTCCATTAAAGAAAGAATGGGACAGTCATGAAATCTCAACAAAGTCTTTCTGTAGATACAGCTTGTTTAGACTCAGCAAAGCTAAACCAGCCTCCAAGACTTACCAAACAATTTGATGTACAGACCCACATTTAATTTCTCTTCCTGGCAATCTCCCAGAGAGTGAGAGAACAATTGGTAACTAGTGTTTGCATGAAGTCCAAGAATGCATTTTATGGTCTATAAAATATAACTCCTTTCCTCCCCATTAAATAAAGACAGTAAAAATATCTGACAGCATGTTAGAGACAGAGATCACGGCACTGAACTACCTCCATTGTAACAGAAGGGCTGCTCCAGGGGAACCCTGCCTCCCTTAAAACTTTCCAACTCTTAAGAGCATAACTCCATTTGTAAAGGAGGTACTATAACTTTAAGCTTTGCAACAACCTTTTTAATTTTTTTTTTTTTTGAGGAAAAACAAAAAACCCCAAAACAAACCAAAATAAGCGAGAGCTCAGTGGTCAACCAGCCTAGTTCTGCTTTAATATTGCAGAACACGTCTGCCCTGTCCTGCTCCCCTCTCACCCCACCACTTGGATCTGTGGCACAGGACAGCACGGTGGCGTAAGGAGTAAAAGGGGCCACCCAAAACGCCCCCCCATCTTCCCCTCGCTTCCAACACTCGGAGTCTGGAGCAGGAGCTACACATTTCCTAATTACGGGAAGCATCAGCCAGACTCCTTCCGTACCCTGGTGGTACTGCTCATCAGGAAAGTCATCTCTACATGACCAGGACACAAAATGGCTGCTGAACTGGTACCATTTTCCACTGTGTGTATGTGTGTGAAGAAAAAAAACAGAGGCCTATCTTTGTGCACCTCGGTCCTGGATCAGTCCTACCTGCCTTCCTCGGCTGTCACTATCACCAGAGACTGACAGTTGCCCGATCTGTTCTCTCAAGTGTTTCCTATTTGTAGGAGGAAAAAAAGTCTGATTTGGTTTCTTACGGCGCAGAGGGACGGAGGAGGAGGAGGAGGAGAAGGGCCGTGGCCGGCAGCGGGCTGGCTGCGCGGCGGTGGCCCTCAGCAAGGCAGCACCGTGCCCCGGTACCACCAGACCGAGTACACGCGGTCTGTCGCACGCTTTCTGTGAGGAGCCGCGGGAGCTCAGAAGCCTCAGTTTACAAAATCTGAGCCAAAAGAGAGTTGATTTATAAAGCGCTCAACACCTCCAGCTACCAGAAGCCAGCAGACGCACGACAAGGGCGAGACGGGAGAAGGATGCCCTGCGAGGCGCATCCCCCTCCGAAGGGGCCTCTCGGACCATCTGGGTTGTGGTTTTTTTTTTCTTCTCTTCACTCTTGGATCCAAATTCTCATCTCTGGTCCTGTGAAGTACCTGCGAACGAGCGGCACTGCTGGGCGGGATCCCGGTGTAAAGGTGCTACAGGAGAATTTAGCTGTTTGCTTGTTATTGTAACGTCGCCTAACGGGGTTTTACTGAAAGAGTCATATTTTGTCCCACTGTTGGGTAAGTGAAACTCATGACTTGAATCACTACCACAAAAATTCCTGTCGATGTAGCAATTCTGGGTGAACTGCCGGGAGCCACTCTCTAGTAAACCCAGCAAATTTCATACCGAATTTCCTGTCGCCTCCCTTGTGGTTTCCATGTGCGATTGGGTCTTCGATGCAACAAGGGGTTACTGCAGAATAGATGGCTCCAAGGGTTTCAGGCCCTCGTGAAAACCAAGAACTTGCAAAATTCTCTTTCCCCAGGGTTGGTAACTTTTGCCTATCTTTTTTTTTTTTTAAAAAACAAACCCAAAAAGTTAACTCAAAAATGTAACCTAAAGGCAACCTCAGGAAAAAGTCCCAGAGATAACACTTGAAACCAGCAATATTCTGACCCCCTAGGAGAAGCTGGGAAGGTTGCTGCTAAGGTTATTTTGTTTTTCAGAAAGCCTGCCTTGGGAAAAAAAAAAAACAATCAAAAAAAAACTTTCCACTGCATCATATCCTGGTCCACATTCCTCGCTGTAATCTTTTAGCTCAGATGCGTGGAGATGTCTTTGAAAGATGTAAAAGAGGTCGAGAGTCCCCTCAGCTAATTGCGCTGGCTGAGAAACAAAACTTGTGGGCTGGGGTAGGATTTGTGTCAGACTGACCTTCTGCGAGACCAGCTACTCCTCTGAATAAAACCCTCTCGCTGCCTCCGCCAGAATCCTCCTGCCACTCAAGTATCATCTTGCTGTAACAAATTACTCCTAACCCAGGATTACGGCTCTTTCCAAATCCCTCCTAGAGAGCCGGGAAAGAAACGTTCCCTCCCCGGATTCGGCACCAGTTGTTTCCCCTATCAATAATCCTCCTACTTGCTCCTGCGACGGCGTTAGTCCGCGGGGCCAGCAAGACCGCTCGCACCCATTTCCCTTCCAAACACAAGCTGGATGTCTCAATTGTCCGTCAGAAGAGGAAAAGATGAAGGCTTGTCTTCACATACCCATGGAAAAGACACCCCGCCTGGCCAGAGGCAAAGCTGACTCCTGGTCAAGTAGGAAGAATTATATTTAGGCGTAGGACTAAGTGAATCATTTGGGATGAAAGCAAAACCAAACAAATGAAGTATTCACTAAATCTGTGCTGTCACCTCTTGTTCCTGGGCAGCCACCCCGTGTATTTATTTTCTGGTTTCCTCCAGCACCACCAAAACAATGCAATATGCATTTATGGTATTTAAATGAAGTATTTTAAAAATACTCTTAGTTGAATCATCAGCCACACAAACTCTTCCTCAAGAACAAATAAAATGTTGGGTTTTTCTTAAAGGAGATGCATACAGACGAGATGTGAAAGCAAATACGGTCCAGAATTGAGATCACTGTGAATGATTTTTCCCGATTAAAAAGGCACTCCAATGAAAATAAGTCCAATTCCTGTAAAATTCAAATAATGGTGCGGCATTTGAAAGGCATTTTGAATTTTCAAGTAAGAGTAGGTTATGCATTAAATTCAAGTGACTTCTGTTGAATTGACGTATTTTAGGGACAAAGATGTACAAAATACACTACTGGAAGTATGCGATAAATGTTGTTTTTGTTTATTTCGAGAGGTAAATCTTCTTAAGTCAAAACAACTATACTGGCCTATCCACCCCCTGAGCTAAAGTGGCAAGAAACAAAAGTCAAACAGCACAACGCACTATCACTAAATAATCCTTTCTGTTTTAACAAACTGGGAAAAAAGAAAAATCCACTTTTTTTAAATAGCACATCGAAATCATACACTGTTGCACGTATTTAGAGGGGAAAAAAACAAACAAAACAAAACAGATTTTCTTTTACATAGGGAAAAATGCAACATGCGTGAGCCTGCATTTTTCCCCTCAAAGGGTGCAGGGAAGAGGGGCAGGAGAAAAAAAAAATAGTAATTTAAAAAACAACAAAACAAAACAAAACAAAAAAAACCCCAACCAACATGTAGCAATGTTGGCTGGGAGGGGGCCCCTGTCCCACGGAGAAGGGTATCAGCAGCTCTGCAATAGCTCATGTCCTGGAGGGACTCTGCCCCATGCGCCAAATTCTTGTGGTTGTGGAAGAGGTTTGTTTTGGAGAGGTGAGGGTTGCTTTCCTGCAGCAATCCGGCGGCGAACACCTAACTCATGGCCCCGGGGAGCCGAGCCCGCTCCCGCAGACACAACACGCCCGCGCTCCCCAGATTTGCATTTGTCACACTTTCATGCCACAGCCCCAAAGTTAAAACAAAGGAGTCATCAGAGCAGCCCCGAGCGTATAAATCAGTAAATAGCCAAAAATGTTGCTCTTGTTGCTAAATATAGTGCAGGCATTTTGAACTCACTGGCCCACAAGGCAACTTTTGTATTTATTTATTTAAAAGACCGTGGTTTGGGAACGCTGAATGTTTTTTGAGCCTGTTCATGTATATTATGTTCCCTCTCTCTCCATATGAGAATGAAAAAAAAAAATGTATATATAAAAGGAACTTAGCAGGTACTAGAAAAACAACTCCCACTTAAAATAGCCAGAAAGCAGAGCAGAAAGACATATTTGGCTTTGTAATGGGAGTGAAATCTCCTCTGAGGATGGTAAATCAGGTTCATACAGAGTTAAATGCAGAATAGCTTCAACCCCACTCTGATACGATTAGCAAATGCCTTGCTCCCTACGGGAGTTTTCCCCAGGGTCCGGCACATCCCTGCTCAGCCATCGGCACATCCCTGCTCAGCCATCGGGAGGGAGGGATGCGGAGGCAGAGGCTGCCCCAGGAGGGGAGGGGACCCCGCAGCCCCCCTCAGCCAAGAAACGCCTGCACCACACCGCGTTCCCGAGGAAAAGACAAAACGGGGATGTGTGGCACTTCACAATCCCGAAGCCAGCACAGGGCAGCCTATTTACCACTAAATCCTGGGAGTTAGGCACCAGCTCGCACTTTGCCTTTGCAGGACGGCGAGAGGTGGGGGTGCGACAAGCCCGTGCAGGAGGAGAGGGCAGGAATCCCGAGGGAAAGGCTCCGGGAGATGACAGCCCAGCCCTGGACCACCCAGGAGCCAGCCGGCAAAAGAGCACTCACCTACGGGATGCTCTCTGAAAGCCAAGGGCCCAACCCAGGCGCTGGGGCAGCGGCACGGACCCCGAGGGGACGGGGTGGTCCCCGCAGTGGCTCGGGGCGAGGACAGGGGCACGCGCTGGCCCCCCACGGACCCGCTGGGAGACCCACGGCCCAAACGGTGGCACCGGAGCTTTCACACGCCTGTGCTAAGCGCCCTGGACCCGCAAGCATCAAATTAATATTTTAGGTTTTAGCCTTATGTGCAACTGATAAAAAACAGTAGCTATTAGAGGTTTGTTACAGCTGTCTTAAAAAGAAAAAAAAAAATAAATAAATAAAAAGGCTTTTTCTTAGCAGGGCAGGGGGTGGAAGGGGCTGCGATCGACAGCTCCACTAGCCAGAGGCACTTTGCAAGGAGGAAAGTAGAACTCAAGATGTGGGCAGGCCTCAGGTTTCAGAGCCTCAGGGCACATCCAAGCGACACCATTTTTACTGAACAGCCGGGAAAGCAAAGGCTGCAGTCTTACAACATTTTATAATCTTATTGTGGACACTTACACTTTACAAGCTCTTGAGGTTGCAGAGACTGGAGCAGGGAGGGACACAACAAGCCGTGTTAGCTGTCTGGTGGGGTTTTGAGAGGAGTTTTTGTTTTTTAAAGATGAGGTAGGATGACTGCATACAAGGGTAATTATAAATGAAGCAAGTAAGGATCAATGAGCTCCCTTTCATAGCAATAGCTTATTTATTTATTTTAAAAAATCACGACACAGCATTTCTGTTCTATTTCCAAGTGAAATTTGTCCTAGGTGGAATCAGAGGAAGAAAAACCAGGTTTCCTGAACAGATTTTTGAGAGCATGAATAGACCGAGGAGGACCTGCACAGGACAGTAAGTCGAAGGCAGCGTTTCTGCATGCCGCACAGCTAACCCGATAACCTCCGGAGGGACCTTTCATCCCAACAGACCTGCACACAAAAGGTCATTACAGCGCACCCTGCTCCCACTAAGGAGCTTACCTCTCACATGTAACATCAGCCTTATTAAGCAGCGCGCGATGATACAATAGCTGCTAATCTACCAAAAATTATTATTCTTTTCCTCCTGTCCCCCCATAAGCAACACAGGGATTTGCAACATATGGTCTATAGGATGTTACCTGAAGGGCAGAGGGAACTCGAACTGCCCTGCCCTCCCTGCTCCTCGGGTGATCCCTCCTGGAGAGGATTTCCAGTGACGGCTATCAGGGGTACCCAAGTACTGTAGAAAAATTCCTCTGACTGTGTATGGGTTTAATCAGAATAATTACTTGCATTCTGTTAAAAAAAAAGGAGCAAGATTTGTCCTCCTGCTTGCTGGATAAATAACAGCAGAGGAAAAATGCAAGGACCTCAACACAATCATCCACCACCTCTTCCATCAGTCCAGGAAAAAACGGGCTGCTCCTGCAAGACCTGCTTCAGGCTGTCATTCTGTGGAGCTGGATGTTTTGCCATCGCTTCTGAATGATAATTGGCTCAAAAATTAACACGCCTCACTGTCCCTGTAGAAAGAGCCCTGTAGTCTCATCCAGTGGGGTCATTACCCACCGGAGTATTCCACATTTCCTCGAGAGGGCACGAATGTCCTAAACTCCCACACACTTCAGAGCAGTTAATTCACTCAACAGGGCAAAGTATTCAGGTCAGAATTTTTCCAAGAAGCCATAAGGACCTGGGTGCCTCACTGGCTTTGCTCCTTTGTGAATCCCATCCCTTGCACTGGGGAGTGATTTAAGACCCACAGTGAAGCTCTGCTCAAAAGGACACAAATTTGCAAGAATATAGTGACTAATACTTTTTTTTTTTAATAAGTAAATTTACAGATGTCGAAGTCATATCGGACAAAGTGCTTTCACTCTCAAAGTAATTTTAAACCTCCTCTCCGAGTTTATTAAGGCCATTAACTTTTCTCCTCATCTGAATCTCCTATTTTGTTCCAAGATGAAGAAGAATACGCCTCTGTCTGAGGACTAATGGTATCCTTAGTGCATCTCTCTCACACAAATGTGTTTGAAAACAAACTGAGCCCTTTGGTTTTACTTTACTATAGAGTTTAACATTCACATCGATCATTCCACATACGTACCCACCAAATTACACTGCAGACAAACCCATATCCTATCAGTCCCACGTAATGATGCTTTAAACTTGTAAATAGAATCTATCAGGCTAATTCATCCACAAGTGTCAAGCACCTCAGTGAAGCTGCTGGAGCCTTCAGTGTTTTGCCCCTCAGAAGCTCCGATTCCAACATCATTACCACCAATGCCAAATTATTAACTACTTGTGCCTATCCTGTGCTGCCTAGTAGCTTCCACCTCATACCTCAAGCCATGCCGAAAAGGGCCTGGCTGTGCACCATCATGCAAAACTCCCCACCTTATTTGCAGTGCATTGGGAGGAAAAAAAAAAAAAAAAAGAAAAAAAATGAAAGCAACCCCGCCCCACACACAGAGAACAGAGGCCACCAAAATAGCAGAAGATGGCAACGGAAAAATGGATGGAGCAGCCATTCACCCACACATGTCAGGAGCATTTCAAATAGAAGTGGGAAGGGGATTAAAAAACTGTCTAGCATAGGGAAGTCCATACTATCCACTGTATGCTTGGGCAGGGAGTGGTTAGTGATTTTATTATTATTATTATTATTATCATCATCATCAGAAGGGGGAAAGAAATTGTTTGCCAACAGACTTTAGCTTAATCATTTTGAAAATGGAGAAACCCCAGAAATGACAAAGTGCAGGCAAGCTGCAGGACAGGGCTGCAAGGCTGCATACGTGGCCACCGCCAGCCGCCGGGACCACCGAGTAAAGCAGCTCCCTGCACCAACCGTCCCGCTTCTTTCTCCCGTGCAGGGCGAATTAAGAAAAAAAAAAAAAAAAAAAAAAAAAAAAAGAAAAAGTAACAAAATAAAACGGCAAGCCTGCCCTTTGGTAGGGCCTAGATTAATTGAGGATGCAAATGAAGCCCTTCTGCAGCACCAGGGTCCATTTCCAGGGAAATGCGTGCGCTCGCCTCTGTTTACTCCGGCTCCAGCAATGCAGCACAACCTTCAGTCAAGCTATTAACTTGAACGTTGAACTTCACAGCGCTGGCTGTCTTTCTCAGCCATTCTTTTGATGTTACCTCCAAAGCAAAAGATCAAAGACTTTGAGTGTGGTGAGGGGAAGTCCCAGGCTCTTAGCCTACCAGCCTGTGATGTATGTTAAAATCCTGGCCAAAAGAGAGAGCGAAGGGAAAAAGAAAGGAAAAGCTAGCGAAGAAAGCCTCCTAGCAGAGTGGTGACACGAGGAAGCGGCGCAGCAAAATCCACGTGCTGTGCCTACCCGGGTTCACAACCCCAGAAACGGGGCTTGTTTCTCTGCCCCTGCACTTTCTGGCAGTACTGGGTCGCTCCCTAAAATCTGCAGCCCCCCATCACCCCTTCTGCCACGAAGCCGCACCTTGCACGCTGCCCGGAGAGACAGCGCCAGCCCGTACATTGTGCAAACCCACGAGCTTTGTGGGATGGGGAGAGACTACACAGGACCAGGGCTCTGCGAGACACTGAATTTCCACGTCCGCCAGAGGCTCCTGGGCCATCCTGAATGAGTCACACGAAAATAAACCCTTCCCCGCAGCCTTCCTGCTTGTAAAACGCGGCTAATATTGCCCTGCCAGGATAACAGCCTATTCTTCCTTGTGGGGCCCCGAGAGGCGGCGGTGCTAAAGGCCGTGCTGCTATCTGCAGGGGTCCAAGTCCGCGCACCCCCTCACGTGTCACCGCACCCCGGGCAGGAGGGGAAGCCCACGGCCGCTGCGCGTCCCCGGGGACAGGCAGCTCCCACTCCCCCGGGCGGGCGCGGGGGCCGCTGAAGAAGGGGCTGCGTGGGCACAAGGCAGCTTCTACCACATGTCACCACCGTGTCCCGGGAGCAGATCTGGGGGCCTTTGGGAAGGCTGGTCCTGCAAGAAAACATCTAGAAAGTAATCGCTTTTCCCTTCCCTCAGCCTGTTTTGTTTTGGTTTGTTTTTTTTTGTCTGGGGGCTTTGGTTTTTTTGTTTTGGTTTTTTCTATTAGTTTTATTTTAGCTATGGTGTTTAGAAGGGGACAGGAAGGGGGCGATCTTTTTTTTTTTTAATATATAATTTTTTTATTTTAAGATTCTGTCCAACCATTTTCCCCTTCCTGAGCCTTTTTTTGGGTTTATTTATATTCCCATAATACACAACAGCATTCCAGATTTAGACGGTGACACTTGGTTGACACGGTCAAAAGTGGATCCAGTGCAGCCTGTCTGCCAAACCAAGCCCCTCATCCATCAGCTGAAGTCCTTTTACTGCAGGGTCATGAAGGAATCACGGACTGTTTTTCATTCCTTTCTACCAATGTCCCTCCTAACTCTAGAAACCAAAACCCTCTTATGCTTGTCAGCTCCTCCTCTTCCCCACCCCCGTGAATTCAGCTCCTGGCATTCACCAGCATAAAAAGCCATGGGATTCAAAACAGAAATTCTTCAAAACAGAATTCATGGCATTAAGCAGTAAGTAGGATATTCTGATTTTATTGTACTTTACTTACTCCTACTTAGCTCTAATCCTCACTCCCTAGACAAGGGCTCGCTCTCGCTCTCAGCGAAGTCGATAGGAATTTGGCTATTGACTTCAATGGAAGTGGGATCAGATCCTCACATCTGTTGCACAGGGCAAGCAACATGCAGAGCAAAAAAAAAAAAAGGTGGGGAGATTTAAAAAAAAAAAAAAAAAAAGAGAGAGAGAGAAAAACCTCAACACTGAATTGTGGAATGATAAATGAGCCTGGATCAGGACTGCAAGTAACCGACGCAGTGGAGCTCTGAATCTGCAAACCCCAGGTAACATCACCAATTCCTAGATCAATTCCTCCTTTCTTAAAAAGGCAATTCAAACAACTACAGAAAAAAAGAAAATCTAAGGGGGGGAGGACCCACAAAACAAACCACAACAGAAAAATAACCCTCCAGTCACAGCTTCTAATACAAAAGGACCAGCCGGCCTCTCAGTAAAGCTTTTTCACGAGGAGGAATCCCTCAGCTCCCTTCCCAGCCCTCCTCTCCCCAGGGGTTCGGAGCACAAGGCGAGCAGACCGGGCAGGCACACGCGAAGAGGCGGCAGGATCCCGGGCCGCAGAAGATGGAGGCGATGGAGCAGTGTGAGAAGTCAAGTACTAGTTGCTGCTCCACAGCATGAGAAGGATCCAAGATAAACAAGACCTAGATCTGGAACGTGATCCTGCCCTGCGTCACAGCCCCGCGATAATGCACCAGGAGTCAGGATTTCTTGGCATCAGCCACGCTATCAGCAATAAACAAGCCAGTTCTCTAGCGCTACAAGGGACGCAAAGGGAGTTGGGGAGGGAAAGAGGGGGGGAAGCAGAATTATCTGTGTATCAGCCAAAAAACTATATAAAATGAGTATGCAAAGAAGCAACTGCCAAAACTGGGAAGGGAAGAAAGAAAATGAGATGCTGAAATAGATCTTATGTGCCTCCTACCTGCGGAGATGCTGTTCAAGAATGAGGCATCTTGGCAGAATAGTTTCTCCTTGTGATAAATGGGAGGGCAGCAATGGTAGCTTACAAAGGGACAGCCCCAAGATTCAAACCCTGCATCTAAATGTCCTTAATATCATCAAGAATTTCAAAGTCCTCTAAAAAAAATATGAAAAATAAGTAAATACATAACAATCTAGCTGGCTCTCCAAAATTCCTGAAGTCTGTTTGCTCTCTACACTCCATGGCTATCAGAATGGCTACTCTCCCTCTCCATTTCTACTCCAGTTCAAGTTGTGGTTCTTACTACGTGTAGTGCATTCACCGTACCAGAAAAATCACTTAGCTTGGAAAAAGCCAGAAAAAGACTGATGAAACTGGGAAGAAAAAGAAGGCAGGGACAATATTTTGCTAAAAAAGACAACATTTGTGTTCAGACAGGAGCCAACATAGTGCCTAGAGTCTCCAATCCACCCGAGCACTTAAGCACCTGCTTAATTTTTAAGCCGAAGCAGCCCTGCGGGTTGCAGTGTATTTCAAGTCACAGAGGTGCTCCAAGGCACGGCTAGATTAGTGCCCGAGCGGTGCTGGCCGAGTCGCTAGCATTTATTGACCGCACATATGGCAGAAAGAGCTTTAAAGCTGCACAGCAAGTGGCTTTCAAAACCATCAGACCTGCAAAGAGAAATCAATACAATTTGCTTCTAACTACCCAGTCTTCAAGTCGGGTTTTTATTCCTGACCCACCTTCTCGCTCCCCATCCCGCCTGATCCAAGATGCCCCAGACACTCAGGTATCGGCATCAAGGGAAAACCCAGGTCAGAGCAGAGGGATGCAATGGGAACCGGAGGAGAGTGTCACGTACCGCTCGCTCTAACGCGCTGTAAAAAGTCACCTCCTGTAACACATAGAAATTCTCACAGAATTAAATCCCTTATAATCCCATTTAGTAGAAACAAGGTAGAGCAGTATGCTGGTGCTTAAGACATTTTAGTCTTTAAGAAAGTACATTTTGTTAAAAAAAAAAAATATAAAACCCTGCTTCTCTTGAAAAGAACTTGAATGGAAGAAATTTTAAACCTGAGTCAAACTTCTCTGTGAAGGCACTTTTTGTTTGCTGGGCTTTTTTAAGGAAGCTACAGAGAATAAACCCTTGAATATTTTCACTCTTCCCAAATATGATTATTTTTATAGTGGCCCATATACGTGCTACTCTAGTTCATATGTACAAATAAATGTGCTGAGCCAATATTAAAACAACAACCGACTGCAGTAAGACTTAGAAGCATTTTCTACAAGAATATACAAACACAAGCAAAATAAAACATACGCTGCTTCCCAAATTAAGAGCTGCTAATTGTGTTTACAACTTCTTTCCCACCGGGAAATGCTATCTGTGGTCCAGCAGTCCACCTTCCTCTCTCCCCCGCAGCAAATGACCTACCAACTAAGTACGAGCTTTATGCTCAAGTTGGTCAACTGGGTTTTTGCTTAACCCACAGGCATTTTTCCTATTTCAAAGTTTCTATTAACTCCCTACTGATGTACCCTAAAAGAAGTTTTAAGGGCTTGGAAGCACATAAATAAAATAGACTTTGCTGGACCAGCACAGCCAAATGAAAGCCTTTCACCTGCAGTGGTAGTGATAAAAATTTTAGATGCAGCCGCACACATGGCCCCTCCATAGACTTGAGATAGCTGCGATTTCCAGCCATTCAGCAATCTCCTGGCCACTGAGCTGCCTCCGTTACACCGAGACAAGCATCGGGACAGGACCTGGGGTTTGGGTTGGGTGGTCTGGGAGTTGGTTTTCTTTTTTTCTTTCTTTCTTTTTTTTTTGGCTGCAGCAAAGCCTTCTTCTGCTGCAAGGCTGAAAGAAGCTGCTAGCCTGTACAGTGATGATAAGAAACCTGGAAGAGGAGAGGGAGATGGCAAGGCAGAAAATGTGGGAGGAGGGAGTGTGACTTGATGTGAAATCCTGAAGCAGAAAAATAAAGGTTTGCTTCAAAGCTAATGCTGTGTACTAAACCTTCTGCCCCTGTTTGCTCCGTAAGGCGCATGCACAACTACAGACAGGCAGCGCCTGCACGGTGGGAACTCTCCGAAGAGTGACCAGAGAGTTTGTTGCTTTACTGACTGAGTTCAAGCCACTAAAAAAATGGATGAGTGCAAAACTGACCCATCCTCTGTGGTGTCACATCGGCAAACGCAGACCTGGTTATTTGTCTCTCTCTAGCACCCTACCACTAACTTTGCACAATAAAAGTTGATAAAACCAGGCAGAAAACATTCAACACACCTGTATTTTTCTTTTTTTTTTTTTTTTTTCCTTTTTTTATCCCAAAGTGTTTTCCACATCTCAATGAAACTCTCACTTTGCAGAAGTGTCTAAAAACTTACTACAGAAGCTCAGGTCATAGCTCTTGTGAAACACCCAGCAAGTAACTCTTTCCATAAAGTTAATTTGGCAAAAGAGCCATCAATCCCGCTTTCTCCTAATACAGCTTGCTGCTTCAGCCCCCGCACCAGGTGTTAAACTGAGAGCATTCTAGGTGCTGTCTGGTCTGCAGAGCCACAATAAATTAAGCAGTGCTCAGTTGCATGAACAAAATGAATACGTGTATCCATTTAAGAGTACTGACGTTAATGTAAGGGGACCCTGCAGATAATCCCAAATTTTCTAATTCCTTATGCTTTCCACCATAGGATTGAAATCCTCATCCCTGAGACCACTCCTTTAGCGGAGCAACCTCACTGCAGCCTCGCCGAGCCCTATGCCATCGCTCTTCATTCAGCTGCGGGTCTCAGTTCTTCAACTGTTTTCTGTTCTTGATCAGTAATCCCAAACAAACCCATACTCATCGGTACCAGGCTGTTTTATTCGGCCTTTTCTCAGGCTCGCTCTTTTGCTGCATTTAAAGTAGTTTTCGTACCTTCCAGAGCCCCACCACGTCTGAACCTCCCCGGGGCAAACACAGGCTCAGATCTGGCTCTGGGCAGGTTCAGAGCCCTGCGGTGGGTCAGACGCTGGGCAACGCTCACCGTCATCACCACTACCAACAGCAGCGAGAAACGGGCAGAAAGGCTGGCAAAGGCATTGCGTATCTTCTGCATATAGGAAAAAATTTTCCCTTGTGAAAGAGATGTCGATATACCGAGAAACATATAGATTTCATAAAGGGAACGGGAAGGGATGCTGATCTCAAAAATCAAACAACATATTCTCTGCATCACTTATTACAGGCATGAGGCCATTTCCACCTCAGTTCTTCTCAGGTGGGATTTCTCACCCGTTTCACACGCAAAAGTCCCAGTGAAAGCAGGGCTTACAAAGAGACAAGAAAAAACACACCATATCCCTGGCAGCTTAAGATCAACTTTGCTAACACTCACTAAATATTCTCATCAAACCTGCCCCGTAGCCTCTCGCGAAGAGGCAAAGCCTTCCCTGCCATTTCCTAGGCGGACATTGAGAGCCCCAGAGCAACACAGCACAGACCTTTTATTCCTGCTCCCCCACAATATACAGCAGGTCCTAACATCCATGGCAGAAACACTGTTTGTTTGTTGTTACAACTTGTGCATATATTTACAGAAGACAAACTAAACAACTTAAGACTATTATCAGGGGATAAATCAATTGGCAGCAGACACTTTGGAAAGCAACATAAAAGTTAGTTATTCCGGAGCAAAAAATTGAGAAAGAAAAAGCTTTCTTTGCACTGTGACTCTGCCTCATCAGCTTTAAGCCCATTTCCCCAAATCACATGGTTGCCCACAGCTGCCATCAACGGGTTTCATTTCAATTCTGATTCGATTCTATGATTTTAATTCCTCCTTTATGATAACGGTCAAAATTACTGGCAGAAGCAATGCCAGAGATAAAACCATCCTCCAAAAAATCTAGCCTAATTTACTCTGACGACTGCGTTTTGACAGAGATCTCACGTTTATTTAACACCTTTCAGGCAGCTGGTGAATGCCAAGGTGATTTACAAACAGTGCTAATAGATGCAAATATACCTGGCCAGGAACCATCAGATACAGGCCATCCAGATACAGATACAGCACATAAAGACAAAGGCAGCAAATATGCCAAAACCATGCCTTGAAAACCCTTTCCTTAGTGACTTGATGGCAGTTACTGGGTCTCTGCAACATCACAACTATCCCCCACAAAAAAGTGAAGAGCTATCCTACAAGCAAATGACACCAAACCCAAGAAAGATCCATATTGCTGGTACCCAGGTTAAGAATAAAGAAAAATATTTTGTTGGACCCTCACTCAGGGGACTCAGTATCAAATCTAATAACGTCATTTAATTGGATCCAAGCCTCTCTTCTTCCCAGTGTGAAATCACAAGCATTTCAGTCAATAAGGCTAGTTACATGGTGACTAAAGTAAAGAAAGTCCCTCTCACATGTGTGACTCTACCCCAGTATACAGAAATCAAAACCCACCAAATTTATCCAAATATAAACATACAGCACACGGGCTACTCTGCTGCTGAATTTAGTAAAGGAACAACTGGTCATCATCCCCCAAGCAAACCCTACCCAGCTTGTGTGCAGGGAGTGGGGAGACGCGGGGTACTCCATGATCGACCTTGTGCTTGTGCAGTTGGAGTTATTAACAAGAAACGCGAGTGTAGATGGGATTTTGGAAATGCAAAATATTTAACGGGTGAGCAAAAGCTTCCTCTTTGACCAAGGCATGGATTTAACTCAGCTATCAATGTCACCTCGGTTGCTGGAAGCTGGGAAAGTTTGAGTTCTTTACCCGACTGGGGAAAGCGGCCAGACCTGGCCAGGAAGATCAGCCAATCTGCCAAAGCCCTCCTCATCCTCTCAACATTTCCATACTCCAAAGACAGCTGTAGTAACTTTTCATTGCCAGCCCTCCTCTTATGCTCATTTTTAATCTCATGATGAAAACCCAGGCATGGAAGACTTGGAAGATTTTTTTTTTTAACTTTAAAAAAACCTACATAGTACTTTGATTTAATTTTTTAAAACATTTCTTCCTGCAAGATCTCCTTCTCCAGTCATACTTTGATACTGTCTTGCACCCATCCAGCAACTTGCCCTCTACGGCACTCTCCAAGCAAAAATCTATTTAAAGATCATTCCCATGAGGAAAGCGTGCTCAGCCCCGTTTTGCATATGGGCAGGACGGGGCAGAGGGCGTTTTGAGTGATTTGCTCCAAAAATGAAAATGGGAAGTTTGTGGCAGAGCTGTAAATAGATCCCACATCACAGTTCTCCATCACGAGCGTGACCCCGCGCTGCCCCCAGCCTACCTCCTATGGTGGGGTGATGCTCTGCAGAGCTGCAAAGGCCACACCGTCGCCCCATGGGGCTTCAGGCAGGAGCGAGGGTCCTGACAGCGGGCAGAGCCGGGGACCTGCTAGGGCAGGCAGCACGCCAGCAGCGAGGGTGACACCCAGCAGCCACGGGATCAGTGACAACAGACGAGCAGGGTCTCAGCTCTATGTCCTGCGGAGGAGGCGGCACTGCAGCCGTCCTGGGCACAGCAGGCTGTCCCCGCTCTAGCATGACTTCCCCACCACTTGCTATTCTGGGATATTGTCCTGCTTCTGAGGCTGGGAGAAAAATAGCCTCAAATACAGCAGCCCCATTCAGCACCGCTTCCCCTCTCCTCCTTGCTCGGGTCACAAACGTAACATGTCAGGTCACATAAAACGCTAATATTAGCGGGTAACAGGGCCATTTTTAAACTTCTAAATTAAACTAAATTTGCTAGGACAGGCAGGTCATTCACCCAAGTTATCCCTTGGTTTACTCCTTTTTTTAGCTATTGAAACGACCCACAGCAGTGTAGCCCCAGCACGAAGCCCAGCCAGCACAAGAAAGTGGGATGCTGGCAGGGAGGAGCAGGGAACACAACACCTTTTCATGCACCATCTCTCTCCCCATCCCAACCCACATCCCGCCATGTAACTGCTCTTCCTCACCAGTGTTTTGGGGTGGAGAGATGACAGCTTGAATAAAGGTGCTTCAGCGGGGCGTGAGGCAGCCGGGGGGCTCGCCAAGCCCAACAGCACCCGCAGCCTCCCGGGCACAACTCGCCCGTGCCCTCCATCTTGGTACCCGTACCCCTGGGGATGGGGAGAGCCATGCTGGGGCAACGGGGCCCTTGTTCAGAGAGGGTGTCACTGAGGGTGCGTTATAAGAATCTAAAAATATTCTTCTGGATAAATACTCCCAGATGACTGAGAAAACAAAGGGAAGAAGCCAACAGCCTGCTGAAGGCATATTTGCCCATACACTTTGATAATAATGGGCTTAGGAAAATGAAAGCAGAAAAAAGTCCCAAGTCCCCATTACTGGAGACTAGTTCATGGTGTAAGGACAGGTCTTTCTCCCACATATGGCATTTATTTTTCTGTGGGTTGCTTCATTCAACAGCAGCAAATGTAAGCTAGTCACAGCCCTCCCGCTCCTCTGAAGCCACCCTACACTTGTAGTGACTTGGTGCTTTTTCAGGTCAACACGAAGAGGGAGTTAAACCCCTTACGCATAAGGCCGAGGCGTAAGCAAACACTCCTAAGCAGCATTTCAGGGCAGAGAAATACAAACTTCTCTAATTTAGACCCCCTAAAATTAGGTGCGTGGGATTTCCTGCACCCTGCCACTTGGTTTTATTTTCTAGTACAACTAAACTTCCCTAGAACAGCTCAAGGATGACATAGCTTTTTTTTTTTTTTTTTTAACCAAGATTAATCATCTTCGTTTAAAAATATTAACAGAGGTCAGAGGGAGGAACTTGAATTAAGTGCAGTCAGTTTTCCCTATTCCAAGACTTCAGAGCAGTTATGAAAAATACACTTTAAATGAGAAACAGATTCGTTGCTGGGAAGATGAAGGTGGACAGTGTGGGGAGTAGGCTATTTCAAACCTCCAGGGGAAACCCTCAGCAGAAAGCCAAGAGCTGTGGCTTCGCAGTGGTGGGTTTCTGGCTTCCCTGCGGTCCCGAGCGCCAGCTCCCAGCAGAGCCGGGGACAGGGGTTTGGGGGGGACAGTGTGACCACCACAGCCTACACTGGGTCAAAACAGAGCGAGCCCCAGGTGCTTTGGCAGCCGTCCCCCCTAGAGATCCTGCTCTAGGGGTACATGCACGTAAGGCGTGCTGGGGGGCGGCTGCAGCCACTGCCGTCCTCGATGGCAGAGCAGCAGAACGAAGAGTCTCACCCTTTTTTTTCTCCCTTCTCCTTAAGAGCTTGCTGCCTCACAAAGCCCTTAGTCACACTTGATTTTTCCAGTACCTTTTGCACAAAACGCAGCATAATAACAAAATAAAACGGGGATACAGTGAACAATGGGTTCAACAGATTAATGGACAGGCGCAGCCATCTCCAGCTTTTATAGTCATCAGCCCTGAAGAGCACTCCCTTCCCCGAAGCCTTTGAAATGAGCCTCAGCAGTCCTTGGACCTTGCAGGCAGCTACTGACAAACACGCACCTTCCTTTCTCAACTAAATCCCGAAGATTCATCTTCTGGCCATGCGCATGTCAATCTTATCATCATTATTAAAGTTTTATTGGCACAACAATGCAAACTCCGAGCACAATGCATTAACCTTGTAAAAATAACTGAGAGAAGCCAGGTAATGGAAAGAGCAGGGGAAAGCTTTTTCATCTCTCTCTCCCTGAAGACGGGGGGAGAAGCCCACAGATCTCTCAGCAGTGCTGAGTCATCACAAAAGGGATTTCCAATCTCTCCCCTCACCCCCCCAAAACCACCCAGAACTTCTTGAAGACACCTTGAAAGTACTGTCCTCCATCCCAACTCATCCACTGAAATTCCTTCCCCTAAAAGACAACACGATTCTGTTCTGCTATGGCATATTCAAAAAGAGGAAAGGGAAAAAAAAATATTACAATGTCCAGGAAAGTAGGAAAGGTTACACTCAGCAGACAAGGACTCCTATTTTCACCATAGCAACAAGCCTATTTATAATATGGCCTACCTGCATCAAAGAGCAGCCACAAGAAGCTAAATGCAAGTCTAGTGGTACATTCAAGCACTAAGATGAAGAAGCAGCTCACATAAGCATGTCAATGAAACGCTTCCAATTACATTACATGCACAATTATTAGCATTTACTCTGAACCTCCTTTCTTGTTTGGGTTTGGTTTTTTTTTTTTTAACCCAGGTAAGAGTAGCAGGGGTGGGGGGTGGCATTACGAAAGGTTCAGGTGCAGGGGAGGATCAAAAGGAGGCAATCCCAGCGACTTGGCTTTTAAAAGGGGAGACTTCACCGAGAGGTGTTACAGGAGGAGGCTGCTAAATAAGACGAGAATGGGAAGTTACTCACTAATTGTCAGTTCGCTTTTAAATAGACTGGAAAATATACATTGATAACCACTGCTGTAGCCCTCAATTTGCCAACACAGAATATATAGAGAGCCTTCACACCTCAAACACCTGATAAACCTCCCCATATTTGAGAGAGAAAAATAACAAGCCACTAGAAATGATTGTCAGACTAATAATCGTATTCCCAAGAGTAACACTGGGGTGGGAGAACACACCTGCATCCATCTCCAGGAGTACAAAATACTCCAAGGACAGCCATAACTCATACGCGAAGACTCAGCCTGATCACCACTCAATTCTATCATCTGGTGATACAACAAGTGGCATCCTGACTGATCTGTCTCGCTACGATGAACACTATTTAAAAAA
Source organism: Phoenicopterus ruber ruber (assembly GCA_009819775.1). Lineage (NCBI taxonomy): Eukaryota > Metazoa > Chordata > Aves > Phoenicopteriformes > Phoenicopteridae > Phoenicopterus > Phoenicopterus ruber. Next base: position 31,045,035 of record CM020221.1, on the reverse strand, counting down.
ATAAAAAAAATTACGCTGAGACACTCCAAGAATCCCATATTCAGTCTGCAAGCGCACGCCTGCTGCCGCTGCTTTTTAAGTACCTACATGGAAGAGCAGCTGCCCGAAAAATGGTTGGCTTTTAAAAGAAGTGGAGGAAAGATCTTTAAAATACTCTATCTGCAAGAGGAGTGGCAGTCATTTCACTCATTCAGGTAGGAGACCAGAGAATTGCTTGGTGGCTGGGAAGTGGACTAGTGAAAAAAAAGACTTGAACAGCCAGATGGTACACAAAAAGGAACTTAAGCCATTTATTTCTAGTATTTAAAAGATATATGGACATTTTTCTTAAGGAAAAACCTGAATGGGTGATAGCAGACATTCATCACATGGTTGTTGGTGACAGAGAATAGTCTAAACCAGAAACAAGCAAGGCCATCGCAGATGTTCCCATCGCAAAGGTGCCCACCAAAACTGCCGCTAGTAGTTCAGCGCACTCAGCAGACCAACTTGTAGCGGCTGAAAATGCAGTCACATATTTCTAACTCATAATGACATGAAAAAATATGCGGATAAGAATCAACATGAGGGAACTGAATTTGCAAGTGTGTTCAGGAATCTACCAACTTAAGAGAGAATTTGACCTTTTTTGTTGTTTGTTTGTTTTTTTTAAACTGAAGCAGGGAAGAGGTAAAAATGAACAAGAAATGGCCTGTTCAATCACAAGAAAAGGTCAAGATAATCCCTGCTTGAAAGAGAATGCACCAGGCATTAAACAAACACTTTACTATGCAAACCTCTCTCCTGCTGAAGACAAGACATTTGCAAGACACTCATTCTATTTTGCAAAGTATTGCTTCATAACGTCTCACTTCCACTAGCCTCTCTCAAACTTTCATGGAAGTCAGCGGGAGGTACTGGGGGACTGGTGGCAAGAGTAAGCTGGTATGCTGTAACGGGGATTTCTCCATGGTTGAAGCCTATCTAATGCTGCGTGACATCAGACTGGCCAACAGAGCCACCTCTCCTTCCCAAAGGTCCAGCAAGCACCTGAGCGGGATTCAGAGACCAAGCCACATGCCACTAAATGAACAACTTCACATTCAGTCCATGCAATGAAAGAAACACAGAATTGAGGTGAGCAACCTCTGGCTGAAGCCTTGACGGTGTATTTTTCTAATTTTTTTATGCCATGCTCCTACCGTGACTGCATGTAGAAATGAGCACCTTAAAAATCAGTTCTGGAATTAATTAAACCAAACTCATACAAACTCTTGTGCAATTGCTAAAATCAGGCCATGTTTCCACGATGTTTATCACACGTCTGCATTACCAGATCATCCAGCATCTATCCAGTTAGGGTGTGGGCACTCAATTATGTTCTTGTCAAATTAACAAGAGACCATGGTATGGAGTTTATGTCAGTGGCAGGAGGCCAGCTGATACCTGATCTGGCATGAAGTCTGCCGGGACGCTTAGGCTCCAAAAGATTTTAAAAAACAGAAACTGGTAGAGAGGTTTTACAGTAGTTCAATACTTTGCTTCCCGAGGCTGCAGCAACCTGGCTCCCTAAAATCTGATTAGCTAGTCTATCGAGCCAAAAACTCGGGTTAGCATTAGTTAGACTGTCGTTTCCAGCTCTTGACGACAATATGGACCACTGATTTAAGAAAGTGTACAGAGGGTTGCACTCAGTTGAATGTGCCAATTTCTACATCGCACCCTTATGTAAACACAAGCTACTTTGTGTCTAGATCGCCTTTGAATGCTGCTGTTCCTATTGTACAGATGGGGAAACTGAGACAAACAGCAATTAAAGGAGATGCCTGAGGTCATGTCTTAGGTCTAGCAATCAGCAAAGGAATCTGGATTCCCAACTCCTACTTGTATTTTTTAACCACTAAACCACGATCCTTCCCAGTTCAAGTACAGTTTCAAGTTCAAGCATTCACAAAAAAAATCCATGAGCAGACTTGGTTAGATGTATACGTAGGCTGCAACGGTTCTCAAAACACAAGTAACCTTCTAAAAAAATGTAACTGTATTTAAAAAAAAAAAAAAAAAAAAAAATCACTGCAATACAGTCTTAGCTGCAGCCCGAACATTTTTCCACCAGAGAAGCAAAGCAAATACAACAACAGTGACATCTAAGTACACAGGCCGATTACAGCTTTACTTTCAAAAGAGCTTTGATTGATCTTTTTTGATAGACCTGAAATAAATTAAACTAGATTGACTCACTTGAGAATGGACTGTAATCCTTTAGTCAGATCCCGGAGAACTCAAACCAAACCAGCTGTTAATTTAGGCTTTATAAGATAAAGCATGAGAAATCCAACCTGATGTACCCCAGAGCAACGGCTTACATCATCTCTGCAAGCAATCAACTTGCTGCTTCTTTTAGGAACTAATCAGTGCTCTCTACCATGTGGGTGCCAAACTTGCTTTCCGCCCCTCCAGCAGACTCTGCAGCCAAAGTAGGAGGGAGAAGGAAAGAGCAAGGGACAAGAAGGTGCAATTTAAAAGATTCAGCTGTTGACTTCATGAAACACATTGCACAGGCTGTCCCGACATTGAGAGAGAGGAAAAAAAAAAAAAAACATGCCAACCCACTTACAATAACCATTTCAATTCAAACAATTGCTGGATCTCAGTCGCGAATAAACTGCCCAAATCAACAACTCACACTTAGAAGGGGAGGAGGAGGGGAGGGAAGAGGAGCGCCCACCCATTTGAGGAACCAGATACGGACAGACCAAGAGAGGGTCGGTTGTAGCCTTAAATGAAACAACAAAGCAGGCAAAATAAAAGGTGAGGTTTTTCTGCTCTCCCAATCTAATAATAAAAATACACCCGTCAGTTAGTTCTGTACTATCGCTGTTCTGATGGGATTCTTCTTTGGGGGGTTTTATTCCATTGGGTTTTAAGACTTTCAGATTTATCTCATCCTCGTATCTGAGATTTACTCTGCAAAAAACATTGCTTCCTGGAACGCTCCATTTGCTGAACCTAAGGGGATCAGACTGGAAATCCAATTCAAGGAACTGTACTTTCAAACTGGTTTTGTCTACCAAGGAAAAGACAGTAATGAGGTTTCTCATTCAGTCAACAGAAACTGATCCTTACAATAACATCAATATTTTATATATATATATATGTTATAAAAGGGACAGGCAACAAGCAGGAACACTGCTCTGAAATCATTGATAGAAGGAGCCTAACAGAATTCAAAGGAAAAAAAAAAAACCAACAAAGCACAGCTTAAGAAAAGTTATGACTTCTAGTCATAAATCCTATCTGAAGGGAAAAAACGGAGGCAACTCTTACACGGAGTTTGAATTACACCAGACACTCACTAAACCCTTAGCAATAACACCTCCAACAACACGGAGACTTACTCCCGCAAGACGGTGGAGTGCCCTAGCCAGGTACTTCTGGGAGGGAGCACAATGCAATCTCTGCGTTAAACACGTGAAAGCTCTTCTCCCAGAGAAAGCCACAGCTCTGCAGAAGATGAAGCTGAGGATTACCCCAAGTGCCCACGGTGGCATTTGCAGCCTCCGTGTCAAGAGGACTACTCTTGAGGCAGCTTTGTAGAACATCGGGAGGGGAAGAAAGGAGAGGAAAGAAAAAGGAAAAGCGTTGCAAGTATGGTGGGGCTTGAGCAAATCAGATCAGCTAAAATACTAGTCTGGGAGAAAACACTCCATCAACCGGTAGTTCCAGTAAGCTTTGTTTTACTTCAATTAAATTGAATTCTTTCTAGTGGACTCCAAGCTGGAGTTCATTGATTAAGATGATAGTTAGCTCTTCCAATTACAGGAACGGGACATGGCAGAGTCTTCTTAAGAGCCATAATGCTGTTTTATATTCCTCTTCCTCGAGGTAACAACGCTGTGCAGAAGCATCAAGCTGATGCTACCTGTTATCAAATACAATACCTGGATACATTTTTTTTTTGGTTGAGAGTAAAACTGAATAGAGAAAAACACCTTTCTAGTGCCTGCTAACCAGCCCCAGCAGCCCTGTTCAGCATAGATCAGAAACTAAGTCGTGACACGGGTCTGGTCAGCAGTGCTCCACCAAGGAAATCACAGGGAAGGGAAAGGAGACTCCAAATGCCTTAAGATACTTTTGGAGACTACCCAGGAATAACAGAGGTGGCCTCGGATGCAAGCTTACACTATGAGTTTTATCCAGGAAAACAAGTAGATACAAGTAAACAACATTGCCTCATACATGTCCCAGAGGCGCTGCATACTTCAAACATGCAACTTCTCAGCAGTAACAGACTCCAGCTGTGTGGTGGCTTCAGGCTCTCCCAGCCCCCTGCCCCGTCCCTCACCAGCTGAAGAAAGCACCACCACCAGTCGGGGCATGGGCACACACTATTTGGCCATCAAGGAGGTGGTCCCACCTTTGACAACCATAAATCTCCACGTGATAAATGGAAGCGAGAGCCTATGTTCAGCTCATTGTCTTTAACATCTAGGTCTGTCCACATCAGCTCCTTTCAAGAATTAAACCAACTCACTCAACCTCTTTATGTCTCGCTTTTCCCACCTGTAAAATACAACCAGCAGCACCTCAGGCTGTCCTCCTCAAGGAGGCTGGCAAGCTCTTGGGACTGCAACCAGATAAACATGGGAAGATGCCTGGCTCTCCGTGCCATCTTTTACCCGCTCAGTTTTTCTCAGTTTATTCAAGCTCCAAGCATTATCAAGCTCCAACAGTTAATTTTAAAATCTCAGCTCAATTTTACATATATTAAACAGCCAGCAAACATGAAGCATGAAGGGGGGAAGGAGAAGAATGGTTGAGGCAGACACAATACATAACTTGGCTCCATTCGCTGTTTTGTGTAACTTCCTGCATAACTGAAGTAAGATCCAGCAAACACTCAAAGGGAAAATAATAAATAACCAGTAGAGCAGGGAAGAGAGAGATGTCTTCACATACCTTGTTCTCTATTATTTTTCTTCATCCATCCACAAACTATTCCCTCTGATCATCTTGGACATGGACATGCGTCCACCGCAGAGTGAAACCAACAGGTTGCAATACAGCTGCAGGACTACACAGTGCCTCCTCTCCACATCCATCCATAGCATGTGGAAGAACATCTAACAAAGCCCAAACCTTGGGATAGGTTCATAAAGCCCTTAGGCCTTGAGCTAAACAGGGCCAACTTCTATCTTCAATTAGGAAAGGCACAACTCTCTCTAGTTCCACCCCAGAATTAGCCTGAGCCTTTTTGAGTCAAGACTTATTTCCTTGAGATTCTGGGGCTCAAAGAAAAAAAAAAGTTCAATGCACCATCTCCTTAGGGGGCAAAGGCACATCCACACAGAGTTATTTTATGTTATTTCTAGGGAATCTGACCTTCTATCCAGAGACATGTATTCTAAATACCTTGCTTACTGCTCAGGGAAGCCATTTGAAAGAAATAAAGAAAAGGGGGGGGGGGGGGGGGGGAGTTTTTTCCTCTAATCCCAGAACAACAAAAATTTAAGTAATTACTTCATAAAATATTATTCACGCTTGGTTTAATTAACCTAAGTAACAGGACTGCTACCGTTACCTTTGTAGGAACCACATTTGTTTGCAAAGTGTGAGTTTGGAGGCAGGGTTTATAACGATGCTTAAGTCTGCAATCCAGAGTGGCTGACAACATCATATTAGAGCTACAGATCACAAAACCATAATGAATCCTTCACACAGTACCATCCAGCATTTGAGACATTGCTGCATTATACAGATTGGCACAGGCAGTTCGTTGTGCAAGACAGGTTGCAAAAAAGTTTGATGCAAACTTTATACCCTTTTATTTGTCTAACAGCAGTGCCCAAAGGCACCACCAGAGAACAGAGTCCTTTTGTGCTAGGTGCTGTACAAACAAGAGAGTGAGAAAGACTGACCCTGCCCAAAAAACAGATGGGAGTGAAAAAGGGAGGCACCGAAAAGGGAAACTGTTTAAATGAGAGACCTGTGAAATGCAACATAGATGCTAAGTAACGCCTTGCCTCTCCCAGTGGGTAACAAACCGAGAACTACGAACACAGAAAACCAGTTTCCTGGATCTCCTCCCCAAAGACTGATCCGGGTCCTGGTTAAAACCAGCGTCCCCAAGAAAGCATCCCAGGAACTTCCTACGACGTAACCACGTACTTCCATACGCCAACCCTCCAGCCTTCCCAAGCCTGGCGACTATGAAAGAACGAGCGAAACAAACGAGCTGACTTTGCTCTGCTGGAAAGCTGGGTCCCTCCCCTCGCCAGGGGACTGACACTCCTGTTTCTAGTACTGGAGGATAAAGCATGAGGTTTCAGATATCATGGCACTTTTAGCTAAGGGAAGAGCTGCCAGCAGCTGAGACATAAAAATTGCTCGTCTCGGGCTTGTGGTCAGAGTTAATATTTGGGGGTATTTCCACAGACAAACAGATAAGGAGGGAATGTTTCCCTGACAGATTTATTAATCTGTAAATGCTGGCTGAAGACACTGAGCTGTTTGGAGCGGTGGAGTCCCAGGGAGACGGATTAGCAGGAGAAGTGTAGATGAGGTGGCTGTGGGTGCACAATGCTAATTAAATATAGTCTGCAATTTATAAAATGGGTTTGCGTACATAAAGCTACATTTCTCACCACTAATCACAAAAGATCAAGTAAAATCACCTTCTACAGCACACAGGGGGTTACACGCTTATTATATACACTTCTGATGGAACAAACCACCAGAAGGTGTTTACTGTGCCTATAAACTGTACCCCCACTCTCGTGAAAGTGATGCTACGTCACCGACAGACTATGGTCCTGATGCCTACAGAGCACAGCGAGCTGTAAAATGAAAATAAAGTCTTCAAGCAGGAGAGAATTCCTTGCAAACAAAAGAATTGGGCATGCAGCAAAACAGTATAAAACTGGCAACAAACTTCCTCTTCTTGCTGCCCCTAATTTCATGCCTATCAATAAGATGAATCATTCTGTTGCTCATTTTCTGTGTACTCTTTTGTTTTCCAACCCCAGGGAGATAAATTATGTCACAGTATAGCCTCCACCACCCCAATCCACGGGCCCCAACTAGACATGGGCCACCTTGATCACTCCTGCGTCTCTTCAGGAAATCACATGTCCTTTCTAGAATCATCTGTGCTTTGCTGGACGTAATTCAGATGTGCAACTAGTTGTCTCCTCTTCCTTTTCAGGAAGACATCCAGCAGAAGACAAAGCCTTCTAAAAGGCGTTTATGGTCACACTACAGGTTAAACTAGAAAGCACCATTAGTTCTTTATTAAAAATCAATAATTAATTGATAGCTTTAGTTCTCAATACAATCTTATTATCACGAGTTTGATGAAATTAGAGATGTACAGTGAAAGACTGTCCTTCAAAAGTTAGTCTACCATTAGGAAGGATCCTGCACAGTGTACGAGGGGGTGGAGTGAGGTAGTGACTGCATCAAGTACATTAGATCCAGCTTCTGCCCAGAGAGGTAGTAGAAGCCCCATCCCTGGAAACATTCAAGGTCAGGCTGGATGGGGCTCTGAGCAACCTGATCTAGTGAGGTTGTCCCTGCTCATGGCAGGGGGGTTGGACTAGATGGCCTTTAAAGGTCCCTTCCAACCCAAACTATTCTATGATTCTATGATTCTGCTTTCTTTTGGATGCAAAAAATCTTTCATCGCTACTGATTTTCCCAAGGTTATTGATGGGAGCAAACAGAATTGCCATTTCTCAATTTTATCATATGGCTGACAGTATTTGATGTTTCTTAAACAGTACAAGATCTTGGGAGCATGATGCTAGGAAAAAACCATTAGCTTTTACCTTCCAGAAGGTTTCCACTGCTCTCAAACATATGAAAACACAAGAGTTTTCATGTTGTTAAATTTAAAAAGCATCAATTCTTCACTTTCCAAATCTTCATTCATCAACCTTCAACTGGGAAATTCAAGGCTCATGATTTTTCTTTTTTCTTCAGTATTTATTTTGTATAGGCAATATGAAGCAAAAGCATTACTGAAAGTAAGTAACATTCAAAGAGTTTCTTGTATTAAAAGTTAAATAATTTCTTTAATTCTTTTAATTAAATTCTTTAAAAAATCATAATTATGTCCTGATTCGGTAAGATAGACATGTACAGAATTCTGAGAGAAACAGCTCTTTCACCAATTTCAGACTCCTCGAGAGTCTTAAAGTCAGACCTGTCCTTAGGTAGCTTTCCTGAAAGGGAGATGTTCGGTCTCCATCCAGTTCATGTCATGGTCAAGGGGAGGAATTTTACGCTAGAGTAATTCTCAAGCACTTTTTCTACTTATCTAGCCTAAAGATCTAGCTAGCAGTGGGACCTGCAAACAGCAAAATTAAGAACTCTAGAAGCTAGGCTGAACGTTGCTGATAAAAACCACAAAACCAAGAACTCAATTGCAAAGTAGGCTAAAGAGCACGAACTCAGAGATAAAAAGCCACCCTCGCTGTAAATAACAATGATAACAGAACCACTAAAGCAGAAATCAAAACCCTAGGTACTTTGCATGTGGTTTTTGACAGCAAACCAATTCATTTGGTTCCCCTCAATTCACACACCAATGCAACCAATATTTTGCATACTGATTGAGAAAAAGAGAAAACACACACACACACCAACCCATAACATAATACAGACTCAGATGACTCTGTCTAACCACAGAATAGCATACAAAAACATAAGTCAATACAGAATATTTGTAAATACCTTCAAACATGATCTATGCAAAAAGTTGCCTTATAATATTCATTCTATCTAGCGTGAACTTTTCCCAAAAAAACGAAGCATTAGATTTCCAACAAGCCTATCCCAGCAGTACTGCCCGCCCTGTAGGCTTTGAACATGTTTTTCTTTTAAACTTTAAAATATACCATTTACCAGAAAAGTCAGAAGATGGGCAAATACTAAATATGAGCAGAAAATGAAAAGTTAATACTGTTAGAACTATTCGCTATTCTATTCCCTGGCATGTTGTGATATTAGAGTGTCTTTTTCTTTTGCATTTCTGTTTGTTTCATGTTAGGAAAAAAAACAACAAATAATCACACATTTCCAGATAGACTTCGAAGTTCACACATTATTGAGGTAAAATTCACAGCCCTGTTGCTGAGATTTGGTTACAGGCAGCTCTACAAAAGCTGAATTGCTAGGGTAATAGTTCATCACCTTTAAAAATAAACATACTATATTGTTATAAAAATGGGAGTTTAACATCTAAAAATTACAATAGGTTGGCCAACACAGCAAGATCTGCAATCTGCTCCAAAACAGCTCTTAGAAATGGTAGAATCTATTTAAATCCCAAGACCAATCTCGAGGACAAGTATTTTGTGTGAGCACAGTCTCTCACAGGATTGAGTCCTCAGTGGTGTATATGGCCCGAGTCTTACGTATTCATATTCTTGTAATTTTTGGTTGGACCATAGAGTGCTGCAGCAGGAACAACTATGGTAGCACAGAGAAAAAAAAAAAAAAAAAAAAAAGTGTCATTCTTTAGTAAAACTGCATTTTAAAAACTCAAAATATCCAGTAGGTTATAGCCCTACTGACTTGGAGTGGGATTCTCCATGAGATTGCTAGAATCAATACATTTTTGCTCAAACTTTAAGAGGAAAGAAAGAAAAAAAAATGTGCATGTAGTCAGGGAGAAACAAAGCCTGAAATGTGTCATGCAATCTGGCTTCTCATGGCTACCCCATTCCAAACGCTTCTGAGAACATGAAACCACAATGCCATAATGAAAATTCTTTCATATACATAATTATTGAATACAATCAGCATCTGGTAGGAGAGAAAAGAAAGAGAAGTTCAAATACACAGCTCCCATCCTGACAAACTGTCAGCTGGCGTAATCAATCAGCAGCTTATGTTTTTACATATGATTTTGTTAGGAAGTCAAAAGAAAAAAAAAAAAAAAAAAAGATCTTCAGGGGAAGTGAGTATTTTTCAAGAAAAATAAAAAAACCCACTTCTTTCATTTAATCCAGTCCTTTCTGACTTCAACCCCACTCCTCCAAAGTCCTTTCCAGCTCAAGACAGCACATTTTCCAAAATACAGAGAATATGACCTTCTGCCTCAGGCTAAATATTAAACAAGCAGTGTGACTCCTATTTCATAGATGGGCAAACTGAGGCAGAGACAACCAGCCTAAAGGACAAACAGGACTGTCTGTAATATTCAGGAGCCATCTCAACCCTTTGGGTTCAACAACTTCTGCATCCTTCCTCCCTTTTTAAACAACACCATGTCCAAGATCCTTATCAGCTGAATGATGTTTCTTAAGGGACAGCCACAGGATATGTATTACATCCCTATAATACACACATTCAGTATGATCTATACTCTCCAAATTAAGAGTGAATCCTACGTCAGCATCTAGGATCCAGCAGACGGTCGCCTCATTCAACAGTGACCATTTAATTAAACATAAACCCAATGTTCCTGCGCAATGCGCACACTTCTCAAGACACCAAAAGGCCCTCAATTCCTCTTGCTTGCACTTCAATTTAAAAAAAAAAAAAAAAAGAATAAAAATAATTTTATAATTAAATAAAAGCATAAAGCAATTCTAAAGCGTAGCAGCTGGCGGGCCAGTTTTGCAGACTTAAAAAAGAATGACCCACAAGGGGGAAAACAGAAACCACACACACATACATACACACACACACAGTGGTTTACTGGGCAATGCAGACACATTCTCAAAGGCAGACATTGTGGGAGATGAAGTTACTAGGCAGGAAAAACAGTTGCTAAGTCTGAATATTTGGTTATTCTCAGAGCAGGGATTAGAAGAGGAAGTGTTGACAATGTAAGAGCAGCTACCATGAAGTCCCCAGAGCTTTAGTTGTCCCTGCTGATCCCGCAGTGAGGGGAGGGGAGGGGTGAGTGACGGGGCTCGCCCACAGTGCCAGTGCCAGAAACGGGCTCGTGTGACACTCACGGCGTGTTATACATCGTCTTTTTAACACGGATTCTTCCAGGCTCTCCAGAAGGACCTATCTACACACAGACCCTCTTAAGTAATACCGGTATACCTTGATGTCACAGCTCACAGTGAATTACACCGCTCCTTTTAGTGTTACCGCTTAGCGACATACAAGAAAAGGCATAAAACACCTTTTTCCCAGCACCACTATGTCCAGGTGATGCGATGGACACACGCATTAGACCTGAGGCCTTTTAAACAACTTGCAGCTAGATCTCTTTGATCCCCTTAAAGCAAACCTTTCTCAACTTGTTCTCACCGAGCTAAACGGATTTTCAGGACAGGACAGGAACAAGGTCTACCTGCCTTCCCAAAAAGGCTGATGGATCTCTCTTCATTATGCTGAAGTGCTATTCATTCAGAGTCCCAAGTACAGAAATAAAATTGTTCGAAAATATTTTTAATAGCCTAAGTTTAACAGATATGAAAATGAAATCATGCCTTCCAAAATCAACATGCTTTGAAGTATAGATAACTGAAAATGAAGACCACCTCTTTTCCCTGTACTTTAAATAAAGTCCTGCAGAATCCCTTTTGTTATTGCAGAAAGCTTTCAGGTGTACTAGAAAGATTTCCTAAAGACTGGAAGATTTCCTAAATTCTACACATCAGCCGCTGGTGATTTCATTGCAGCTTTAGCAGTCTCTACAAATGTCACAAAATGACTATCTGACCTCAAAAGCCAAACTCGGTGACCCATACCCTGGGACAGGTTCCCTTCTCCATGTTATTTGCTACCAGGAGTTGCAGGAGTAGAGCAGAGTGCTGTGACGATGAGAGGGAAGCAAGCGGATACACAGCAAGGCATGCACAGGCAAAGAGGGATGCAGATAAGAACGCTGCCTCTTTATTCACTACTTTAAGTTTTGTGGAAAGGGCCTTAAATGACTAACACAAGAAAAGATGATTTTTCTTTTTGTCCAAAATGAGACAGAACATGTGCATGTGGGTTAGCTTTGCTGGAACCCACTGAAGACCACAAACAACGGAGTCAAGTACATTCATTGTTCAACCCCTCCGCCTTGCCAAAGCCATTCCTTCGTGAGACTGTTCACTTGTATCTTCCTCGGCATTTGACAACTGCCTAGCGCACACATTTTAGGTATTTAAACCAGTAAATAAGCAGTGACAGCCTCTTAGGCCATTATTGTACAACATCCACATCCTCTGGAATACGTCAATCAATCTGCCTGCACAACGTGGCGCTTAATTTTCTTTTAAAATAAGGAAAGCTGTAGCTGGAAAACCTCTGAATAAGCACACATTAAGTACATCCCACAAAGCAATCACAGCGCTAAGAACAACCGCGAGGAAGTGATCAATCCCTACCCTTTGTTCACAAAAAAATAATAATAAAAAAGAAAAGAAAAAAATCTTGCCCCTTCCCTTGCATTTTGACAAATCTTTTAAAAAGCCCAAGAAGTTGGGGAAAAAAAATAATCAAAAAAATTGACCATACTTTCTGCGGCAGTCAGTAGGAAAAAAAAAAAACAACACAACAACAAAATGCTGCTTTCAATTTATATATATTTCCTTCTCAATTGGAAAGTCAATAGTTTTAAGAAAAATACTACACCTTCTTTCTGCTCCATATGTTTCTCTTATTGGTTCATTTACACTGGGCTGTTCTCGTACGAGCAGTTAGTACATCTTTTTGTCATTTTAGCCTTCCCCAGCCATTAGTGCTAACTGCTGAGACGGTGCAGCTCTCCTCTGCCATCCTGCCTGAGCACTGCATCTCCTTCCCTGGCCCTTCTCCCTTTGACTAATGTTCACCAACACTCATACATCATTCCCAAATTGGTCCAAATGAATTAAACACAGCTCTGCTTAACATTACGAGATTTAAATGGATTTTCTCTCTACAGGTCTGCCCCATAATTGGGTTTATCCATCTTGTTGAAGTACAGTTTACACTTGCTAACATCACGCCAATTCAAGCTACATTTTCTGCTCCAGTGGCAGGAGCGAAGCAGATTTGTCATCGGATCATAACAGGTAATTCAAACAACAATTAGTTTGATGACGGCCCGTATGTCAATGTCTGGTCCCAGTCAGTGCTGCTCGCACCCGCTGCTCTCTGTACGCTAAGATGAATTGTGCTTACAATTCTTCAATTTCAATCGACAAACACTTACCGGAAAAAAAGCTGGAACTCGACTGACACGAAACCATCCCGCTGCCCAGCGAGTGCCCTGGGAGAAGCAGCCCAGGGCAGAGCCGGAGAGCACAAGCTCCTCTGCCCGCCAGGTAGCCCGCGGCTAACGGCAAACTGCTGAAGGACTGGGGCTTGCACCGCATTTGCCCAAGACAGCGGCAGCACTTTGGAAACACCTTTCACACGTTTCACACGCGCACACAAGCCTCGCACCAATCCCCAGATTCAAAACGCAGCAGCCTGCGAGGCAGGTGCAAGCTCCCCTGGCTTTGCAGCCACGCAAACTCCAGCAGAGGGGCAAGCCCGAGATTTTCTAGACGGACGCCAAAAAAAGACTACTATTTTTTCTCATGGGTGCCACATTCACAAACCCACTGGTGTTTGCAGAGGCCACTACACAAAGCTGAGCGCCACTGAAGATGAAGCTCTGAGCTTCTCAACATGGGCAGCCAGCACTAGAAAGCTTCATCTTCAGATTCAGAAATATTAGGATAGATAGGGAAAAACACCCACGAGTCCCAATTCTTAGTGAAATGCTTCAGCTACTAGCTCACATAATAATGCTCGAAATATTTGCAGGCAAAGTCATGCGTTCTGGGTCCGAAAATATCACACATTTCTTGGAGGGCTGATTTTGCCCATTGGACAAGACATAATTTGCCTCTCCAAATCTGTTCAAGAAAGCTTGTTTCAAATTAAAAGAAACATTCTTTTCTCAGGGCCAAGTAAATCTAATCCCACATTCATGTTTTTCAGGTTCCTTCACAAGCATGAGGTTATCTTGGACAAGGCACTGATAATTTCAAACAGCCGTATGCATCAGTATCTATACTATTAACTATGAATGCGATCAATCCCTTGGCTAGTTTTCCTCTTGTTCTTTCTGTTTTAGAGGAAGAGAAAGAAAAATCACTTTCTAACAGATTTTCCACAAAATCATTTTGTCTCAAATTATATACTAACATGCAATACTAGTTGCTGTACATCATTTAACTGAAAAATCCAGCTAGCTGGCTGAAAATGTAGGAAGTCTTTTCATAATTAGAAAAAGATCTCCACCGAAAGAAACCAACATTTAGATAGAAGTCTTGGTTTAAAAATTAAAACGTACTTAATGAGCAACAAAGATATCGGTGACTAAAGATTTTCAAAGCCAATACCAGAACGCCATAAAAACCTCTTTAACCTAAACATTGTAAAAGAAGATGATTAAGTTCAGATCAAAAAGTAGTTAAAGTAATGGTATATAAAATATTCTCCTTCTAGACATGGCAAGGGGAAATTCCACACAGATAGAAAGCAGAGGCACTAAAACCTTACTGGAACCTGGAAAACATCATTCTGTTTCTCTACACTAAAACTTAAATCAGATACAAATCAATACCCTGAAAAAAATTACGGTATTCTGTGTGGTGTCTCCGGTTCACATTTTCTGTTTTAATACCATCACTGCCTTTTGTGTGCCCTCCCCAAAAATTAAAAGTACTTCTTTCATTTTCATCTTTTTTTTAATTTATTCTGATGCACGGACTGGAGAGGGAATACTTACAAGGGCATGTAGTGCTAGGACAAGGGGTAATGGCTTTAAACTGAAAGAGGGCAGATTTAGATTAGCCAGAAGGAAGAAATTCTTCCCTCTGAGGGTGGGGAGGCCCTGGCACAGGTTGCCCAGAGACGCTGTGGATGCCCCATCCCTGGCAGTGTTCAAGGCCAGGTTGGATGGAGCTTTGACCAATGTGGTCTAGTGGAAGGTGTCCCTGCCCATGGCAGGTCGGTTGGAACTAGATGATCTTTAAGGTCCCTTCCAACCCAAACCATTCTATGATATGATTCTACTGCTTATAGACGGAGACAAATCAGACTCATCATGGCCTGATGCTCAGCTGAAGTAAATCATGAGAGGGCCACTGGGGCTTTTTGTTGGGGTTTTTTTTGAAGCAGAGTTACGACAGCTCGCACAATCTTTGGACAACATACATTTAGCAATTCTGCATTTGTTTTTTCATCATGCTAGTGTTTCAGTACAATTCTGAACACCGGGAATGGCTCCAAGTGTCTCGGGTCACTTCTGAAAGTACAGTTGGCATCAGTCCCACAGGTCATTCCCTTGGAGGGCTTCCCAACGTCTCAGGAGCACCCAATCAAAAACTCCAAAATCACTCAAAGACATCAATTCCCACACAAGCCCATCATCTGGTGATTTGTGCCTGTCAAGCTATGAAGAAAGAAAACCCGATGCCCCAAACACACAGCAGATTAATGGTTAGAAAGAGAACACAGCGTCTCCACCGTACTCCCAGCGCTTGACCCAGGCGGGCTGGGCAGGGAAGAGGTGGCAGCAGACAAGGCTGTGGCAAGAATCGGGACCCAATTTTGCAACCGTTACTCCTGTCCCACTGAAGGCTGTGGGTATGGGGCAATGTCTCCAGGCCAGACCCTTATCACCCTTATCTGCAACAAGGCAACGAAGCTACATGTATCCTTGTGCAAACCAGCTACTTAATTGCATGGGGGGGGGGAGGGGGGGGGGGCACAGGGAGTAAACGATCTTAACAGTGTGTTTATTTTTGGCAAGCTGGCATGGGAACAAGGCACAGGTTTGCACGGGAGAGAAGGGCAGGGGTCACAGCTGAAAAAAAATTAATAATGAATTCTAGGTTTGGGCATCGCCTGGCACCCCAGAGCCAACAGATTCCAACTCTTCCAGCCAGTCATTCGCAGCCAGGAAATACCCTCTCTCTCAGTCATCACTCAAAATAATAAATATTTGTTTATAAATTGCATGCAGCCTGTTCCCCTAGCACAGGGCTGAGCAGAGCAGAAATAAGAGCAATGCAACCCCCTAATCGTCAGAATAGTTGCAAAAGTAAACCAGGACCACAAGCCCCACACAGGCAAGCTCAAACAGTACCAGGAAAAATCACCAGCATCCAAGAAATTATGAAGACAAGTAGAAAGTTTCTCAATGCTTTAGATCTATGCTCTCTTCCAAAACAGGGAGACCTTTCCCAGGTCATAAGCCCTCAAAAGAGGAGACTTCCTACTCTATCACCAAGCAGGCTCAGCTCCAGCCGCGGAGCACAGGTGTCAGGTTGACGTCCTGGCATAAAAGGAGATCGGTGCTGACGGTGCCTTGGACGCAGCGTTGGGTACAGCACAGCCAAAAATCTACGCAGTGAGCAGGAACTGAGTGGACCACCTAATAAGTGGATTTTTTTCTTTAATTTAATAAGTCTCAGCTATCACTAGCAGCCAGCGCAAAGCCTCAAAGCCAAGCAGAATAATACATCCTCAGGCTTTTGTATCCTTGCTTGTCCTGACGGCTTCCGTTGCAAATCAGTTGTCGTAGCTAGAGACTGGACTTGAGAAGCCGATTAAACAAAGCTTGCCCTGCTCCTGTCTGACGCAGTGCTCCCTCGTCCAGCTCCTCATTAACGGGCTCATGGATATCCACTGTGACTGCTAACTCCACTGGCTGTGGAAGGGCATGCACCATGCTGGCAATAGGCCAGATCTGAAAAAAATCCCGCTTTTCTGAGTGGTCAAAGCCCTGTTCCAGAGATGCGTGGATCGCTGTGCTGGAACCACTCTCCCGTGACGGGCGAGCCCAGGCAGCCAGCGATGGGAGCGCAGCTGAGGTCAGGCTGCTTGGAAAGAGCAGAGGGCACTGGACCAGCCCAAGAGCCATCACGGCTTTGAGGTTTTGCCGGTACAGCCGTCCCCTGGCAGAGTTCCCAACAAACCAGCCTTCCAGCGCAGAGGGACTCAATTCAGAGACACGGAGAGCATCCATATCACCGTGTAAAGAGCCTTGGCCAAGAGCCGACCGAACAGGCACAGTGGTCAGAGTAGGTCCCGCCTTCAGGGGAAAGCAGAACACCAGAGACAAAGGCTGGTATACAATGGCCCTCTTTAAAATAATAAAAATCCACAGAAAAACTCCCATTGGCTTCATCAAGGCCAGGATGTGACCCAAGCTTGTGGAGCCGCCCTGAGGGAAGGCAATTAGTCTCACTCAAGGGATGACAAAAAATTTAGCAGAGCATCCATAATCACCCTGAAATGTTCTCTACTAGCAAAGCGTAATGGGTTTATCATTTATTTCTCAATTAAGTGGTGCTTAAGTTGACCAGGGAGTGGATTCCTATTGTACATCGATTAGCCAATAAAAATACATTAAAAAGTAAGTCAGACTACAGACAGGGAGCGTCATTCCTCTGCCAAGCGGGGTGTCCTCTTGGACAGGCTGCCCTACCTTCTCTTCACCTCTCCTAGCAGTTCAGCTCTTGTGCAAAACGCTTTTACACAATGAATGAATTCCTAAGGCTACTTGTAAAATTACTAGGCGCAGGATTTGGATTTAAGACAACACATTAAAAATCACAAGGCAAGTGAGCACCAAGTGCTATGCTACGATCAAAGCTAAACAAACAGAATAGTCCATCGATGACTTATTCCCCCAGCTGTTACTCCACATCATCCATCCCTGCTCTCCGCACTCACAGTCTCCCACAGATCAATAGCAAGGCTCATTGATTATAATTGGAACAGGATCACACCCCTTTCCTTCCAGGTCAAAAGGCACAATGACTACAAGCCATTAAGTATTTTGTGGCACCACTCAATGACGGTATTTATGCGATATACGTAGTTATGATTATTCCATGGAATAATGTTCATTTATTTCAGCAACAGTCTGACAACTATATTTATGCTGCACCTTTGGCCTCCTTGCTTGAACTCTGCTCAGCAATGTCTCTCAGCTGGGACTACTTCTAACACACAAACCCTCCAAACAGCTTTCAAACCGCCAGTGTTTCTTGGATGTTGTTTTGTTTAAATCTACTACAAAAGGGCATTTTCTTGCTCTCCACTCTCCCACCCTCCTCCCCTTCTCCTCTTCCCCCTTAAACCATTGGCCAAAGAAAATCAAGGATTTTAAGTCACATTTCTTGCGTGCCCTCTGTGAGCACTGCGAGTCCGAAGCGTTACCAGCGCTGGCCCAAGCCGCTGCATTCCACCACCCAACCGGGGAAGTCGCCCGTCCAACCCTGGCAAAGCACCTGAGAAACCCCACCGTACCCACAGCCCCCCAGGAGCTTCAGCGGGCCCTGACCGACCATCCAGGAATGTCACTTTACAAAACTGGCTTTAATTACAGACATCCCCATACTAAGGTCGCAGGACAGCTTCCCTGTCGTTCCAGGACTGCTGTGTTTTATGGACAGCCAGCAGCAGAAATATTAATGCTACTTCTGTATTTCAGAGAAAGAAAAAAGGCACAGACACATACCTACATTTTTTATATATATATCTCTATATATGCGTACACACACACACATATATATAAACCTCTTTGCTATAAAGGAAAAGGCTGGTTGTCTGAAGGTGTTACAAATGCCCTTCAGAGCTCATTTAATCTGGTTTGCATAATCTCACCAGTGATTTTGCCACTTGTAAATATTCCAAATTTATGCCAATAAAATCTTCTCAGCAACCAGACAGCCTATATATATCTATGCATGGAGCCATTAACATCCGTTCGTGGTTTGTTATTCTTGTGAAACATCAGTAGGGGAAGGGAGGGAGAAGAGGGAAAGTCCAAATCATGTGTCCTCACAAAGGACACGGAGCACTCAGCAAGTTGGGAAAGTGGAAGCTCACAGCCCATCGATGAGACACAGCAGCTCCACACCACTTTTCTTCATTTCAAAACTGAAAGCACAGCAGAGACGAGAACGACAAGGAGCAGGGAGATAAATGTAGAAACTGGTATCGTGTCATGCTCTCATAAAAGGCCTGGATACACCTACAGAGCCTTCCTTATGACTGTCATATAAACATTACACCGGGGCTGTGTACAGGAGATTAAACGGGAGGGGAGGGAAGCTTCACATGTGTCATGCTACCAAAGGTTATTTTAGGATCAGCTTAGAAGCTGAGTAGTGGGTGGCAGCTGATTATATTACCACAGGCATATTTAAATATCATGGGTCCAAACTCTCATCATGATCTTTCGTAAAAGGTTGCGGCTGCACTGTGACTTGAGCCTGAAGCTCGGCCCGCAGAGCAATCCGCTTCCCCGGGGCCGTGGTGATCCGTCCTGGGCATGAGCCCTCCCTCAGAGCAGGGCAGAGCCAGGGCACAAGCACTTTGACTTAAAGGCCCATGTTTGTTCAAGGCATAACGTCAAGGAATATACCTGAGACTCAAGCAGGATTTTCCCAGCAAGGACCACCCCACTGCACCATGAGCCATGGTGAACCATCATGAGGACACAGAACACTTGGGGACAGAGCACACACAGGTATCACAGAGCCAGTCCTACGCAGCCATGTCATCACAGAGATGTTATCACACCAGCCAGCACCAAACCACAGTTTATCTGCCTCTGTGCACAACATAAGTCTAGAAGCAGCTCAACCACTACTTTTAGAGTTCCAGCTGTCAGTGGATCACATCTGGATGGTAACTCCGTAGTTGAAGGAGGACTTTGGAGCAGCCCAGCTTATCATGGATTCAGAAAAATCTGCCTGCAAGGGACTCTGTCTCTACCTATCTAAGAAATGCCTCTGCTCTCCCAGACAAGCAGTAGTCCTCACAACCGTGAGCCAGGAGAACAACGCTACCTGGTCATAGAGCCATGTCCATGCCTTTAGACCACCAAGCAATGCTGCAAGTCCTGTCTTTAAATGGCCTAATACCAGATGACTTAGAGGAAACCCCGTGTCATGTTCCTACAAAGGGTGACCACTGAGCAGAGCACCTAATGGTAGTGCTGTTCTCACACACAGACAGACAGGCCCTCCCCTAAAAAAGATCTTCCCAAATGACCACAAAATAATCAGGCGTATGATTCTCGAATGTTGCCATTACCTCAAAGTTGCAGAAAAAAAAAAAAATTATATATACCCATACATACATATTTAATATATGTAGACACACACACATATGTGTGTATATATATTATAGGTGTTAATATATTAATAGACATTATATATCATATAGACATTGGTGTTATATAGACTATAGATGTTGGTGTTATATATATAAACATAATAATATATTAATATCTATATAACACCAACATCTATAGTCTATATAACCAGCATTAATAGTTTCCCTATCAATCTCTTCCAGATTTCTGCACCAAATCCCTGCTTCATAATCATAGAATGGTTTGGGTTGGAAGGGACCTTAAAGATCATCTAGCTCCAACCCCCTCTGCCATGGGCAGGGACACCTTCCACTAGACCAGGTTGCTCAAAGCCCCATCCAGCCTGGCCTTCAACACTTCCAGGGATGGGGCATCCACAGCTTCTCTGGGCCATCAGATCTATTTAATTATTTTCAAGGCTTACAGCACAGTTTTGCAGTGGTACTTGTATAAAATCTGCAAACATTTATTGAAGCTTTTAAAGAGAGCTTTATGTTAAAAATGAACCGTTACCCTGAAAAGTAGCTAATTATATCTTAATACATTTGTAGCTGTTAAGTCATCCAAAAACACTACACAAAAGTCAGTTTCATTTTAGTTCAGATGTAGTTCCTCTCCCATTTTTAACTGCTCCAAGATTTTGGTACCTATGACTACATTGATGGACTCATTTGATTAAAACCAAGTATTTCTGCTGCAATTCTTGGATGAACCGCTCTGTTTGTCAGGTTTTGCAGGCACAGAAGTATAAATGAAATCTGAAATCTGGGACGCAGTTTGGGTGGGCAATGCTCCTTCAAGTTGTAAAAGCATTCAAATAATACCAGATGTTAACTGCTCCTCTGGCTTTGTCATCTAATACAACATCACTTCTTGGCTTTTTTCAGCACGGTAGGATCATTCATCACACAGCCACATTCCCCTGGTTTTGGCCCTGCACACGAGTTAGAACCAGCTAATACTGGACCTCTGTCAGGACAATAACACTGGGCCTTTGTCAGGACCACAGAGAACCAATGCCCACCTTGCCTGTTCAAGCATTCCCAGTAAAGAAACTAGTTTTACCACCTTAGCAGAAAGAAGTTATTTAGTTGCACAAAAGGGGCCTCCAGTGAACTCCGAGATGATCTACCCCATGTAGCTGCTATCCAACAAACTAAACACAACATATGCTGTAGTGACTGTACGTAGTACGGAACAGGCTGAACAGTACAAGTTTCCAAGGCAGGTACATAATGCTACTAACACAGTAACAAAACAATAGAAACGGGTGCAAACAGCAGAAACTAATGCAATCTATATTGGTAAACATGTGAGGAAAAACATACCAACACCAGTTTCATCTTCCATTAGTTCAGTGTATATACACTCATTCAAAAAAAAAAAATCATTAAATTATCTTTTAAAAATGATTATCCAAGTAGAGGGAGGAAGTTAAGTCTTTCACCCATACAGTTTCATTTATTTTAATGAAATTCACACAACTGCAAATGTGAAGAACGACCATAACCACTAACTTACATCACCTGCCAGAAACAAGATCACCTCAACAGTTTGCAATTCAGAAGGTTAATCTGCTTAACGTTTTAGGACAAATCACTACTCATTATCTTAGTGCAGCTACACTCTTTGGCAGGAGAGGGTCACACTCCCACCAAAGAGAAAAATACATATCTCCAGTGGACCAAACCATGACACCTCATTGAAAAATTATTTTTAGCCACCTTCCAGACAGCCTCAAATCAGTGAGAAATATTTGTTTCCGTAACTTCAAATTAACCTTTATTAAAGAACTCTGATTGTTTCTCCAGTATAAGCCAGTTGCCTGACTGTGCTTGGAAGCTAACTAGTCCTCCTCTGAGCACACGGGCACGTACAATTCTGTTAGTGCATAACCAAGACAGGGAACTACCCATTTATCAAACAGTTCCATAGCTGAGACTCCCGTCATGCTACTCAGCTGAGTTATTACTCATTGAAAAAAAAAAGCAAGTAACTTCTGAACCATTTCACAGGCAACGGCCGTTTTCTCCCCTCCTACATAAAATGAAATGCCAAATACCAAACCTATTTGTAGCAGTCAAGATTAGTTCTAACAGGCAAATCACTGAAAGGATAAACTGATCTGAACATTTATCTAACCACTAATAATTATTGCTAGTCATTAGTTTATTGCACCCCAAATGCACAGAGTACTTAATATAACAGAGAAAGTTTGATCCTTGCCTGAAGGAACTCCCTTGAGTAGGAAAGAAACCAAAGAAAGATGAAACTGCAAGAGAAACCAATCTCAATTTACAACCACTTGTGACAGCAGGGACATGGATCTTGGCATTCATTCTGCACAAACCTCTTTTAGCCTTTACTGGAATTATCCCAAAAGAAGATGACCCATTGCTAGATATTCATGAAGTTACATAAAACTGTAACTCTCTGTATCAGCGTAACAGAATACCAGGAGGAGACATCCTACAGACTCTAGGACTTCATCCTCTTGGCTTTTATGGATGTTCTTACCATCTCAAGAGGGTTACTCTGGTGGCATGAGACAGTAGGTCACCTTTGGAGACTACACACATGTTCAGCTTCAGGGAGAAGAAATCCTGGGAGTCAAACAGCCCAACTCCCTTGATTTTGCTCCTACCAATCAGAGCATACCCACGTGAACATACATCTAATGCAACTTAGTGATTGTATCAGGGTGCAGCTGGGGTTGGCGATTGCTGGCCCCACAAACCAGCGCAGTGTCCCAGTACCTCGATTCCATGCAAACATTCAGGTTTAGCTGTGATCACTCTGAAGACAATCAGTGTGCAAGATCATTACCAACCAGCTTCGTGCCGCTCTACCTTGAAAAGTGACTCCATGAAAGTGGTATGAGGGTGAGGTAGGGAGGAAAGAGGAGTGTAGTGTTTATTTCCTTTTAACTTTCCATTTCATATGTGTTCAGTGCCATGTCTGAACATGTTCAGATATTTCTTCCCCTCCCCACTTACCCTTCTTCCAAATGCTTGTCCTACAAATTATATCTCGGATCTGAAAATTAAGCTGAATTCCTTCCTTCTCTTTCTTATGCACACAGAGTAATGAAGAGACTTTGCAATCCAAATTCTGCACTTATGTACACCTGCGTTAACCCCATTGTCCTCAAATTATTCCCTTAACAATGGCTGTGGGTTTGTACAGGTGTTGAACAAGCCCCGTAATTGGAATTTAACAAAATTCCAGCAGCAGGGGGAAGAAAAAAGAGCGAGAATTGAGCTCACTCCTTGTGGCATTAGCTAACATGTTGAAGGAGCAGGAAAAACAAAAACACATTTAAAAGGTATTTAGGCGCATGCAGATGCTGACAGGCAACTCACGAGATTTCCAAAAACTGCCCGTTTTCTACTTAGATCCACAAACCAGAGCAATAGCAGAGAGCGTAAATGAAAAACTTGCTTCTCATTTGCACCATCTTTCCAGTATTCTCTTTAGCCTCCTTCCCACTTCACCAAGTATTTTGTTTTCAAAATAAACTTCGTAAGCTCCCCCTTGGGATCACAAATTTAGGCCACAATCCTACAAGCCCAAATGCACGGACCCAGCCAGGCTGAGGACAGTTCTTTGGAGGGTTGATACGGAGGCGAGCTCAGTGCACGTGCAGGATTGGGGCCATATTTGCCCCACCAGCTCCCGGGAAGGGAAGCACCTCCAAATCGCCCACCACCGCATTAAGAAACAACCCCAACGGGAGGCAGAAAAGCAAGACGGAGACAGGCAAACAAGTAGGCTTGAGGAAATGCCACACAACGAGGAGAGGACGTTGGCTGCTCTGCGTCGCCACCTCAACTAAACTCAAGAGCTGCTTTTCTAGGCTGAGCTAGATTTTACATAGCTGTAAAATCAAATAAAAGCTTTCTGCTGCTGTCATGAGCTCCTGCTTGCGACCACGACTCAAAACCAGCTTTCTCCAGCCCTTCCTCTCCGTGTATCCCGCAGCCAGGACATCAGCTGTAGATGTAGTCAGGCTTTGTTGTGACGGATAACTTGGTCATAACAGTCTAACAGGAAAGGTTATCCGGCTGGCAAATGAAAGAGATCAGTGACTTTATAGGGCCAGCAATTACTCCTTAGTGATGGAGAATTACTACAGAACACTCATTACTGAAGAGATGCCAGTTACTGACAAATTACCAAACTGAGAAATTAATTACCAGCTGAGAAAATAATGCACATGGGATAGGACTGAGAAAGTCATGTTCAAGAGAGGTCCATAATTTGCAACAAGTACATTCTAATCAACAATTAGTCCTGGTACAATTAGTACCACACTGGGTACTCTTTCAGGATGGCAGACATCACGACTGGTCTGCAAACTATCAACGGTTGAGATGAAATAGCATCATCTAAAAATGGAGACATTGTTCAACCTGACCAGGACATTGTCCAACACACAGACCCGACTCTATGCTCCAACAGTGCATAAGCAATTCAGCATTACTGCAAGGGAAATCATCTCCCAACTCCTCCTTGCACCTAGAAGACAACCTCTACATGTTCAGAAAATCCTCCTGTATTCACACACCACGCTCCCAGAGGAGGCAAGTGAACTAGGGGAACGCATGCTCTGAGGACGCGCGCTGTGTGTGCTTTGCTGGATGGCAACAGGCATTTTTGCAATGCAAACTCCAAGACAATCAATTTTTCCACAGCTTTTTCGTGCTGGGGGCTGACCCTGTGAAAAAATAAACCTGCTTTTTGCTAAAACATAAAAAGATCTAGCCAAATTCTTCATCATCATCATCCAGTGGAAAATAATTGAGAGGGGTGGAGGTGGAGAAAAAAATCTGTGTACAAAAACTGCACATGACCTCTGAGCTACAACTTTCACAGCCATGAGTATTTATTAGCTTTAACAATGTTTCTGTAATCAGCAGCAAGACCTTCCTTTTTCCTCTGGTCCGTGTCTTAGGAACCCGCCGCAGATGTTGGCGGATCCCAGGTCTCCAGGAGAGAAAAAGGGGAGATGAATTAGACATGCAACACTCACGGGGTCCCAACACAACGCCTGACCAGCCATGCCACAGGCCCTGAAGGCAACGTGATACAGGGAAACACAAGACAGAGCGAAGACGTCACCCTAACAGGCTCCTCTCCCTCTCTCTCTCTCTGCATTCAGATGTAGCGGTGAATGAAGGGGAGAAACGTAACACTGACTGAATGATTACGTAAAATAGCCAAGGTCACTACCTCCAAGCCTTTACAAAGCAGAGATCTTACATTATTTTGGGGAGAAGAAATAAAAGGCAATCACAAAGTCTAAACAGCTAAGTAAATGGACATCAAAATGACTAACTTTGCAGTCAGGATGATTACTGAAAAAAATCAAGGAGCTTAATATTTTATTTTCTTTAAAAGTAACGGCGTACAGGAAATTTAGGAGTCACGTTTTCTTCCTTGGGTGAGAACACCCACACTGCTCGCTTGCTCATTCACTCCCATTTTTCTCTGTGTAGCATCCGACCAAAAGGAGCCCAGACCGAGGCCTCCAGACACTCCTGCATCGCACACAGCAACAACTCTGATTTTTACAGTTTTATTTGGCTTGCTCACAAGACCCAGTCTCACGTAATCCACGGGCCTGATCCTTCTCCTAGTAAGAGCAATGGCAAAAGTCCAGCTGATTCAGTAGTTCTGGACAGACCGTGCAGTGGCAAGAGGATAAACTTTAAGGGTCCAAGCCTTATTCATTCAGTCATCTTGCTTCCACAAGTAATCCTATTAAAAATAATGGGACTGCTCCTACGAGTCAAAGATGCAGGATCAAATAAGAGGAGAAACTGACTGAGAAATATTTGGGGTTCCCCCTCCAGCAGAGCACAAGCTCATTCCCCAAAGCATCCCCTTATTTCTGTATATCAAATTAGAGCACCAATGAAAAATAAATAAATAAAAGCAAAATGCCTGAAAATGTCATTCCAGGCAGGAAGAAGAAATCCAAGTCCTTCTTTTAAAACAAAGGCAATCGAATGATGAGTAGCTGAAAATGTGGCCACACACACACACTCCTTCATATACACATACATACACAGAGGCAGTTCATCAGAAGTGAATCGGAGAGAGAAAGATGAATTTGAACCCTTTATCCCCTGTCCTTTATAAAGGCTGCCACTCAGTAAACGGAGATTGCTCTAATTACTGTGACAATTCTGCACCCCGTTCAAACAACTTTTGTGTTCTGGACAGGTTTCTCCGCGAGTTTGAAATTCTTGGCCTGAGAACCACTCTTGTCTAAAAGAGGTTTCTCGTTGCAAGCACAGAATGCAACACTAACAAGTTGTCCCTCTTTTCAGCTCCTTTCATTCTCCTCTTTTCCAATTGCCTGATTCAGGGCTTAATGGAAACTTGTCAAGGCTTTTCTTCCCACAAACCCTGTAGAGCCCCAAGGCAATCTGTGCACAGAGTAACCACAGGAATCTCATATTGTCAATTAAAATTGAATAGACACCTGATAACCGAGTGTACGTTCACGAATAATATACACCACATGCATATACACAGATGTGCCCACGTAACCAGCCCGATACCCGCGTTCGGGGACACCAGCAGTGCGGCGACCTGCCAGTTCCCATTTACAACCACCCAGCTCCACCCAGGTTCTAGTTTTCACTTTTTAATTTCATATTTATGAAATTTAATTTCATAGTTAAGAAATTAAAAACAAAGTACTTTCAAGTACTGTAGTTGAGCAACAGATTTCAATGGAAAATAAACCAACTACACATACCAGGCATTTGGCCTTTAATAACCCTGGGGATTGTAAAGATATTTAGCTGCTATCCAGATAAAATAAGCTCCGTGGATATTCTTTACACAGCGGTTTTGTGACCGGTACAGTAGTCATGTTTGTGACTAGCTCCTGTAAAGTATTTTTTTTTTTTTTCCCTTTTTTTTTTTTTTTTTTTTAAATTGACACAGACATGTTTTAAGCTACATTGTATGCTGTAGTTTAAGAATTAAGAAAAAGCCCATAGGGGAACGTAACAGGGATCGGAAGTAAACTGAGACATTTGGTTAATAATAATAAAAATCTCAAAAACTTGACTTCCAGATAGACAACTATAATCTCTAACTCCTTTCAAAGGGAGCAAACCTTCTTCCCAATGTCCCAGAGAAAACAAAGGTAGAAACACTGATTGCCATCTTATTCTTCTGATGTGTTCCTTCAAGGTCATACCTTCCCCTGGATTCTTTAATATTGGCAAACATTTATAATAGCATAATTTCAATAGCAGTCTGTTCAGCCTAGGCGTGGATCAATGCAGCATCTATATGCCGTCTTCCAGACCTTGCCTATGTCAGAGTAGTGGCCCTGGTTTTATAAATCTCTTAAATCTAATTAAACCAATGCAAACCTCTTACTGTGTACGCTCCCAAACCAGTTCACTGGTTTAACCAAGTTAAAATTATTCATGCTAGGGTTTAAAGCAGTTCCAAGAGAACCTTTATTAAATATTTGCATCAGTTAAAACCAGAAATCAATGTAGTGGCTTGTCTCTAGAACAGAAAAGCCTATAGCCTCAGACTTTTCCAGATCATTATTTAAGGAGTCACTGACTCCAGTGGGAGTTTGGATGTGCTCAGAGGTATGCCCCCACCTTTTCTTGCTCTATTTTTCCCTTTCTTAAAATAGGACAATTTGTTTCTATTGTACCAACATCTGAGAATCTCTCATATTCCCCAGAAAGTCCCTCTGCAGTATTTTCAGCTTAGTATTTTCTAACTATTACTTCCCACATCCTCATTTTGGATTTTTTTGGTGTCTCAGCTGCATCACCATCACTAGTGAATTAAAAAGCAGAGACTGATTTTGTTGTATACAGCATCTTTCTCACCACAGATACTCTGGAGAGCCCTACAAAGCTGTGAGATAGATACTGGTCGAGCACAATTATACATTCATACTTGGTAGCCATTAGGCATGCAATCGTACTTCCCACGGAGCCTAGGGCATTAAAACCTGCTCTGCCGAGAGGGGAAAACTGTTAGGCAGGACTAACTGTATCAGTAGGACTAACAAAATGGTTATGGGACCTTTAACACCGCAGAGAGTCCCTCCTGAATTCAGCCTTACTTTCTGCCCAAAAGCCTGCAGGAGTTTGGTACCTGAAACATCTGACCACAAAAAGAAGCCACCCTCCCATCTTCTCCCTCCTCGCACTTCCTTCAGCAAGCAGCAAAAGCATTTCAAACAACGCAAATCCATTCTCTGCTCACCAAAGCCTACTTGTCTCCCATAATTTCTATCATTTTACTGTCATCATTTCTTCTTTGCTGAAACGAGCAGCATATGAGTCATAGAACAATCATTAACTTTTACAACTTCCATACAAATCCACCTACTCATATTAGGAAAGCAGTATTGACATGCAACACAGCCTCACACCAAATCCTGATCCTGCCAGGATGCTCTGTGCTTCTGTGGGAAAGTCAGATACTGCAGAAGCCGGAGCTCATTTAAGAAAGTACCATTGGAAATGTAACTATTTTTTTTTTCTCCAAGAGCGAAGGACGCCACAGAAGCAGCAATATATCAATATGACATTTAGTTGAGTTTGGCTTTTTCAATACCTTTATCCACTTTTGAAGAAGTTGGCCATTGGTTCAAGACACATGGGGCCTGATCCAAAGCCCTTCGTTATTAATAGAAGCCTTTTTTCCACTGACTTCAATGGATCTTGGACCAAGCCCAAGGAAGACAAGATTTCACAGCAGTAAGAGTGACACACATTCTCCACATTCAAAAAAAAAACAATACGCGGCATTTACGATGTCAATCTGTATAGCGTAGTTTTGTTTGTGTTTTGCTTTTTTAAAATAGGCTCTAGGCTGCCGGATTAACGCACCCAAAAAGTCTCTCTGAAGTTGGAAGGAATTACAGGCAGATACAAAATGCCAGGGTGAGATATATAATATTCCCAGTATTTCCCCCAACTAGAATATAAAGGCATCCTCTACCGCAGCATTTCTTATAAGTTGCTGCAGCCACACTTTCAAGTGTCCCATCATTATAAACTCCTCTAGTAACAGCTACAACATTACCCACGATGAATTAATTTGTATTAATATGGCTATCACGTGCATTTCCATATGAAACCCATTGTTCTGGAGCATTAATAAAAAACCTCACCAAGTGAAGTAACGCGGTACCCCTATATTTAGTTTAAAGAAATTTAAAATAAATACATTAAAACAAAATCGCTAATATCTTTAGTACATCATAATTGGCACAGCAAGCAGAAACCCAGTTATCTTCTCAGTACGTATTTATAGCATCACCCTTCCCCATTCATTCCGCATTTTCTTAGAGAATCTGCTGTACCCTACATCTGCAATTCATTGACTTTACAATTTACCACATGTTGAGATGGAGAGGTCTCAGCTCCATTTGAATCACTGCACAAATATGCAAGTGATTTATCGTTTTAAAACTGAAGACTGCAGAAGAACGACTCCACTTTTCCTGAACATTACTCCTTCTGGCAGACCATGAACAATTACAGCGCGTACTAATTAAGCTCTGTAAATGTGCTGTGCCCTGCTAATGCCTACCAGGCCTCAAATTTAGTTGCATGAAGCCAAACTTCAGCCAGCGACTTAACTCATTCAGCACTGCCCGGTTGCCTGAGCGTGACCCCACGAAGAATAAGGGTCGAGGGTTTAGCCGACCTAAAACAAAGGCGCGAGACTGAACAGATTTTGCCGGAAAGAATCGGAGGGGGGAGATGCCGGAGGGAGGGGGTGGGAAGCGTCTTGGGAACCGGAGGAACATCCTTGTTGATAACCTGTTAAAAAGGTACAATACCACACCAGCTTTGCAGCGCGGTGCTGGGGGATTCAGATCTGTCCCCAGGGGCTAATAAGTCACAGCGCTCCATTGATTAGGGAAATGCATAAAACCTTCAACAAAACTGTACAGCTATTTGTGGAAGGGCCAAATTGACAGGCCCCTCATTTTTTTGTAAGTCGGGTTTTACATGGCTCGTAGAAGAAAAACATATGGGCGAAGGAGAGCAGCTTTCCACCACACACATAACCCTGCCTTTTTCTTAAATTAGTCTCCAAGCACAACAGTAACCTACGGGGAACCCAAAATCAACTGCTGGAGAAACTAAAGCTAAAAGTAATACCTAGGCATATTTGAGTAATCACATTATCTTGTTAAAACACACACATACCCCCAGCATAGACAAGACAGCAGCACTTCAAATCTGACTGTCCACTCTAGGAAAGCGTGTTTAATGGGGAGCAAGCTGAGAATAACGAGCTTTGCTGAGTGAAGCAGTGTTTCTCCCCGGGCCCCAGACTTTCCTGACACTTAAGAGTCAATCCCCAGATCCCAAGCTTCCCCTCCAACCATCCGTTCAAACATTGGCCTCCCCCCCCCCTTCAAGTTTCTACATTTCTCCTCCTGCTCCTGACATCCCTCCTTTGTCCTCCAATGACTCTCCAGCGGCCCCCCGCTCTCGCCGTGCCTCCCCCCAGCTGCCCCCTCCCAAAACACCACCCTCAGCACGTCCTCCCTGCTCCCCTCGCCCCTCCACGCTGACCTACGCGTCCATCCCAGATTGTCCCTTCCAGCAGGACACGGGGCTTCTCCCCTAAAAACCGCCTCTAACCTCAACACCTTAATTCATTCAGCGCATGTTTTCCCTCAGCGTGGGCTTCTGACGCTTTTTAAGAGGCCCTGTTTTATACACACAAAACAGTCTAATACATGCGCTTCCAAGCATCCACCTTCTGCATAAAACCTGATGCAATTTTTTTCCCCTCCCCTGGCTGAGTGGTACGTGAGAAAATTAAAGGACGTTTCCAGGTGTCATCTGTCTTTAAATGTTTGCTTGTGCCGGTATCTAGGAAATATGGCACAATACTGCTGAGACCTCTGTAAAGGACACGAGCTGTGCTAAACTTCTTCCCTCCTTCAGCCTGGCTGCGTCACCCAGAGCCCAGCCTTTACAGCACTGCAAGCGTTAATTATAAACTTCGGAGCCTATGTAAAAAAAGGCACAAACATAAACCAGCAGTTGGGAGGAGGAGCAGAAATACTCTTCGCTTTTGGGTGGGGAGAGAGAGGATTTCCATATCTCCCCCCCCCAGCACCACACTCCATCTCTCATTGCTTATAATTAGTGAAAGAAATTTGACCCACTGCCAGTGTCTGTGGACCTTGGATATTATAAGGCCAGCGTGGCGTCAAATATCTTAACATTCATAAGTGTTATAGGCTGTAAATAAACCCCGTGGATTTATGACCCTGTGGTGCTTGCCAGCAAACGACTGTGGCACATTTCTTTCAGCAGACCTGTCGAGGTGCAAGTTTGCCTTTGGTTGTAAAATTAACCATTTCCTTCACAAATGTGCCCAATTAGAAGTCAAAGTTTCAAGGCTTACTCACATATTTGCCAGGACGTGGTACTGAGGAGACGCCCGGGGAACAGAGCTTTAAACTTCCCCCCAAACCTCACAGGCCCCCCCCCAAAGCAAAACTTCTCACAACCACCCCAGTGTCGGAGCAAAGTGTCTGATTTCACCAACAAAAAATGGAAAAAAAAAAAAAGCGAAAAAAACAAACAAACAAACCGACAACCCAACCGCTTTTATATCTCTACGTGCCTATGGCCAGCCCTCATTTTTGGCAGCTCTGAGGCTGGGGGAGCAGGCGTCTCCCCCCGGGCTGTGCCTGGAGAAGGATCTCCTCCCTTCCCCCAGGATAATGTCATCTGCTTCCTGTGTAGGAGAGCATTTGCTAAATCCAGGTTGTCTCATGCTTAACTGCCAATAATCCAACTTCCACATAACTCCCAGACAGCTGGGAAAAGGTCCTCAGAGTTTTTAGTCATGGTACAGAAACACACGTCCACACAAAAAATCTGCAGCTGTCCTTTTTCTCTACACCACATTTTTTATCTGATTTTGGGGCCCAGTCATGAAAGTCTGACAAATTTAAAACATTTTTACCTACATTCTGCTTTACAAGCTCCAATGAAAGCTGTGACATACTCCTTCCCCCCCTCCATCTTCAACTGACAAATCAGCACATATTTGCTCGAACAAAAAACGAAGAGGAAGGAGGAAAAAAAAAAAACCCACTCAACATCATCAGTCCATGTATGAACGCATTCAAAAAACCTGGAAAGGCATCTACTGTATTTTTTTTTTTTCAGTACGGATCAGCCACTGGTGCACCTATTAAAATTGTTCGATTTCCAAAGCAAATATTATTTTTAATGAAGTGCAGTCCTGCAATTATCCTGTACACTCAAGTAACAGTACTGCATTATATTGTTTTGCAAGGTCCCAGAAACATGAAACTTTTCTCTAACTAATTTTCATAGCCCCCTAAAGAGAAGCTGATTGACTAAGCAATGCAGTATTTGCTCCAGAATGAAATCTTATCGGGGCGGGGGGGAGAGGAGAATTAAAAATAAATCAGCTTCTTTACCGAAAATAAGTTAACAAACACGGTCTGTTTGCCATTGTATACCGGCTATGCTAATGCTATAGCAGAGTGATTCAGCAATCTACCTAATTAAGCATGAGGGAAGTTTCTTTATGGAGCTTCCATTTGATTTACGCCACAGGATCATCAGTTCTTATTTAATAGCTTGTTTTTACACAAGTCTAGAAACTTTATTAAAAGCATGTCCATTCATTTTTTTTTTTTTAAATAAAGCAAATAATTCACTCTCCATTGAATAGCTATGTATCATAAAGTACCAAAGTGCTGACATATTAAGTTGTATCTACATTATTAAACTAGCTGGTAGACGTTAATACTATAATCCATACTGCAGACATTAAACCTCAACCATAAAGATTAGTAAAGAATTAATATTGTCACATCGAGACTGAAACCTTAACGCGCCAGCCATAAATATTTCTGAAGGAGATGAAAAACAATTAGCATAAATACCAAAGAAGGGCAAGAACACCTGTTCTTTTTCAGTGCGATAAGCATTTTATTGTTCTCTATTTAAAATGTAATGACCTGTGTAATTACAGTAATATTACATTGTATTGCAAGGGCTTGGAATGTCACACTTTGAAAAGTGTTGTCAAAACAATTGGAGGGAGGGAAAAAAAAGGACCACCATTAACCCTTCACACCCCAGGGTCTACAGCTTTTGTATTAGGAAGGATTATGTTGTTTGATTCAGTAGATAAAGGAAAACATCCATTTTTCAAGTCAATTAAAGAAAAAAAAGTTTCTTCCTGAACGTAAAATCTAGGCGAGGGGGCTGCTCTCCACCACAGCTATTCCCAACTCCCAAACTTCAGGACCAAACGCAAGCTCGCTCCTACAGCCTCACCAGCAAGCAACCATTTAGGGGAAAGGAAGGTGCAACAGCACTAGTAAAAATAAGAATACCTGCCAGCAGGGTTTTCTCAAATCACAACGCATCTATTTCTTCACCGAAAGCATTAACCAAGCTCTAAATTTAGGGTAAAAATTAAATACACCATTTCTTCATTTTCCAGCTCTGAAAGGAAAACATTCTCCTTTATTATCCCTATCAGGCAGCTACCCCAGTCCCTCTGCAAGCGCAGGCATGGACCTGGCACTCTCACACGCATTACTTCATTACTATTTGACTAGACCTCCACTTAATACACAGCTATTCTTAAAAGCAATCCGCAGTATTCTATCAAAAGCAAGATTAACAGGCAAAAAGTCTTGGACTTTTAAAAATAAAATTATTCCTATCAAGCTTTATAATGAGTTGGCAGTATTTAAAGCATTATTCTTGAGATAATATATTATTCATCATAAGCAGATTTTATGATACTTCATAATTCTTCACATTCCTCGAGCAGTAAAGCAGAAATTGCTGCCCACGAGTTTGCTCTCGAACTGACAATTACAGGTACATTTACAAAACACAATAATCCCGCTACACCCCCAAATAAAACAAAAAGAAAAAAATCCAGGGGAGAAAAAAAACCAACAAAAACCACCACACCCACAGACCTTTAAGATTCTACAACAGCAAAAGGAAAGGAAAAGCAATTTTGCTACGTATCTGCATCCCCTCTTTACCTTGCATGCTCTAAAACTCAACAAATACGGCTTCAGGAAAAACTACATATATAAAAATAAAATTCATAATTATGCAGAATCATCTATACCTTTTCAACCTGTATTTAAAAAAAAAATAAACAGGAGAGAGAAAGATCTAGTTCATCTGGAATTGAAAGCTGGTACAGCAGAGAACTAGAATCCACCTAAAACCAGTGTGTGACACAGAACAGCTATCCCGCTGGATCCCTATAATATTCTGCTCTCAGGCCTAAATAAACAACTTTAATTTTTCCTGGCTATAATTAAGTGGCAGGCAAACAAACAAGCGTACGGAATGTGAAAGAATAAGGTTAAGAAGACAGGAGAAGGATGCTGGAGCCTGGATGTGGAAGTAAGAAAACTGCCTATTGAGTGTGGAAATACCCTTCCAGGATCCATCTGATAACACAAGCAGGCCACCTGCTATCCCAACAATAAACCAACCTGGCATCCTTTGTACGGCACCTTTAATTCACACAAACCCCACATTCCTATGGAGGCCTTTTCTAACTGCGAGGGAGCAAGGGGAGGAAGAATCCTTCCAGGAAAGCTAACTGCTGAAGGATCCTAGCTTTACATGCTAAAGGGAAAAAGCATCTGTAATAAAGGTAATGAGGAAAAAAAAAAAAAAAAAAAAGAAAGAACTGTAGCTGTTGTAAGAAAAATGCTTAAAGAAAAAAGCAGCAGCGGAGGTGTGCTTCCTCCGAGCCTACACTTGGAACAGTGGAATGCATTTAAGGTAAAAAGGAGGGAAAAAAAAGAATACAAAGCTTCACAATTTGTAACAAAGTGATTCGTAACAAAGATTGTTTTGCCATCTGGATCCTGGTGCTTACAGAATTTGGAATTTATCACCATCATCCATATACATGTGGGTGACCGTATTCAAAAGAAAAAATATAATGCATTCAGCCCCTGAATTCCCCTCCCAATCATTACAATTGCAAACCGCAGTTACCCCTACGCTACTGTCCCAGGAATCACCTCCTTGCAAGAAGAGCCTTACAAGCTACCAAAATAAAACCCCACCACAGCCCTATATATATGCAAAGTCAGAAAACCTTCCTTACTCCCTCCCTGTCACTCTGCATTTACTAATCTGTGTCTACTGACGTTTTACTAAGTGAAAACAAGACTGACCCGATGTTTAATATTTTAATGCTTTAAAACACTTGTAGATCTGATACACTGGAGTTGTCCAAGCCCTCAGTCATTAGTACGGCTTCAACATCGACCAAACAGTAGATCTATTATTGTAAATCGCTATCTCGTGTTACCACAAGGAAAAAAAAAAAAAAAGTGTATAAACACACATGGTGACGGTGGGGACGCTTCAGATTTAGAAACACCCAGTAGAAACAAAACAGCAATGCTAAACCCATCGGTAGGAATACGCAGTATTTTGTAGTCCCAGTGGATTTAGCCATTTTAGCTAAAAAAAAAAAAAAATAAAACTCTTTAAAAGGAAGGAAAAGGTGACACTTGAGAAATCTGATGTCAGAGCAGAGCACACCGTGGGTGACACTACCAGCGGAAAAAAGAGCTGGGACTACAAACCACCAGCAGATCCCAAAGTTTCCCGGGATCCCGGGATCTGGGCTAAAACTTTCTCTCCCTCCACTCACAGGCGTGCAGACAAGCACATCCCTAACACTGAACCCGGGCTTAAAAAGAAACCCCAAAAATCCCAGAAAAAAAACCCACAACAACAAAAAACCGGACGCTTTCAGCAAATTGTTTTTCTGCCAGCATACTTCCAGGAGGAATTTTGCTCGACTTGTTTGATTATTTGTTGTTGTTGCTGTTATTAGAGCTAAGCCAGGCGATTTCTGTTTCCGGACTCAGCCCTCCGCTCCGCTCCAGCCCCCCGGTTCTTCCTCCCCCCCGCACCCCGAGGCACACACGAAGGCAGAGCCGCTCCGGGGCCGCTTCCCGCGGCGCAGCCCGGGCGAGGAGGGCCCCGCCGCCCCCGGGCAGGGGTGCCGCGCTCCAGCCCCCGCAGCGCCGCCGGGCCCGGCCCGCGCTCCCCGGGCAGGCGGGGCGCGGACGCGGACTCGCCGCGGGGCCGCCCGCGCTGAGGCCGGACGCAACTCGCGGCGCCCACGGCCGGGAGGAGACGTTGCCCCGCGCCGGGCACAATGAAACCGCTGCTCCCGCAGGCCGGGGGGCGGGCGAGGGCAGGAGAGGGTTAAGGGGGAGGAAAGGGGAGGGGGAGCCGGCCCAGCCGCCACGGAGGAGGGCAGGAGGCGACGGATCACCATGGAAAACGAGGAGTTTGGAGGGAGCGGATCCCAGACTCGGCCGGGAGAAAATAACCCCCATCCCCAACGAGGGGGAGAGGGGGGGAAAAGGGAGGGGAGGAAAAGTTGTGGGTTGTTTTTTGTTTGGTTTTTTTTTTTTTTAAAAAAGGCAACTCCTTGATTTTTTTTTTATTATTTCCAGTTTTGTTTTGAGGCTAGATTGGGTGTTGTTTGGGTTTTGTTTGGTTTTTTTTTCTCCCCGCCCTCCCGCAGGGGAGGTTACGAGGGCTCCAGAAAACTGCCCACAAAACTGAAAGTAAAAAAAAAAAAAAAAAAAAAAAAAATTAAAAAAAAAAAAAGTAAAAAGAGGGAAGGAAAAAAAAAAGGGAGAAAGAAATATGGCGAAGTGTAAACAAACCCCCTCCCGCCGCGGCCCGCGGAGTTTGGAAAGTTTGCGGCGCGGCGCGGCGCGGGGGAGGGGGCGGCGGGGCCGGGCCGGGCCGGGCGAGCGGGGGCAGCGGGGAGCGCGGCGGCGGCGGGAGCTGGGGGCAAGCGGGGGGGGAGAGGAAAGGACGGGGGGAAAAAAAAGGCACTTACCGTTCTCGCCGTCGGAGAGAGCGATCCATTGGGTAGATACGGGCTGCTGAGGTCGGGGATCATTATAAAGGGATAACCCGGGTATGGTGGGCCCTTAAACAACCCTCCATCTTGCCTCTTCGCAGCTAACATGGCGGGGGAGACACGAGCGGGAGCGGGGAAGGAAGGGGGCAACAGGGGGGAGAGAAGGGAGGGGGGGGGAAGGAAAACTTTTTTTAGAAAGTGTCCCAAAAAGAGGAGCCGGGCGCCCGGCGGAGGGGCGGCGGGCGGGCGGTGCGGGGCGGCGGGCGGCGGTGCCGGCCGGGCCCGCCGTACTCACCTTCCTCTAAACTTTCCCGGGATTTATCTCTGAAAGTTTCGGACCGAGGCGGGGGCCGCCGCTCCGCCTGGGAGCGAGCCGGGGGTCGGCGTGGGGCAGTTGGGGATGGGGGTGGTTGGGGTTTTTTTTTTTTGGGGGGGGGGGGGGAGAGGGGAGGAGGGGAGGAATAAAAGGCGAAGAAGAAGGGAAAGGTGCGGGGAGAAGGTGGAAGGAGAAACAAACAGAACAAAACAGAAGGCATCGTTACAAGTTGGTGCCGCGGAGGAAAGTTGGGCGCCGGCGGGAGCGGGACCCGGCGCGGCGCCCCCGGCCCCGGCCGCGGCCCCGGCGAGGCAGCGCGGCCCCCGCCCGCCGCCCCGAAACGGCCCCGCGGGGGGCTTCCCCCGTACCTCCGAGTCTGAGGAGCTGTTTTGATTCGTTTCTGATTCATTGACGAGAGACGACTTGACATCAGCTAAATCCCTCTCCGCCGAGGAGTTCTCGGAGATCTTCTCCTCCTGCTCCCCTTCGTCTTTGAAAGAGATCAGTTCATCGTTGGCGCCCAGGTCGTCCCCTCCACCGCCGTTCAGCTGCGGCATTTTCCTCCTGGCTCACCCCACCAGCAGCAATTTTGCAAAAAGGGCAAGGGGGGAAAAAAAAGAAGAAAAAAAAAAAAAAAAGAGGGGAATGGGGGGGGGGGAAGGAAAAAAGAAGAGGGGAGGGGGGGAAAGTTTGCACCAAAAAAAGAAGAGTCCAAGGTGAAAGTTTCTTTTTTTTCCCCCCTTCTCTTTCCTCCTGGGGAGGGGAAAAGAGGGAGGAGGAGGGGAGGGAAACGTCTCTTCTTTGCTCCTTTGCACCAGTGACTTTAGGCTTCTTCCTTTCCTTCTTCGGGATTTTCTCTTTCTTTCTTCCAGGGAGCTGGTCGGCGTGCACTGCGCGCACACGCACTCGCGCCCGCGCACGCACTCACGAAAAAATTAATAATAATAAAAAATATATAGACGGGGGGAGGGGGGGCGGAGGGGGGGGGAGGAAAAAATGCAACAAACAAACCCAAGAAGTCAGCTGTAACGGGGGGGCAGCCGCCGCGGATATTGGGAGCCTGTGCCGCTCGGGTTTGAGTGAGTTGAAGTTGGACTGAGAGCTTTTCAGTTCAAAGGCGGCGCTGATTGACAGATAGAAAAAGGGGGATCGAAATCCGGAGGAACGGAGAAGTCTGGGATCCGGGATTATTGACAGGGAGCGAGAAACACACCAGGCACTTAATGAGATGCAGGAGGAGGCGGGGGCTCCCCGGTGACGTCTGCATAAATAAACAGGTCTGGGGCGCGGGAGGGGGAGGAGGAGGAGGAGGAGGAGGAGGGTGGGGGAAGTAGGAAACTAACAATGATCCTTTTTGGCATGGGAGCGGGAGGGCGCGGGGAGGGGCGCGGGCGCGGGGGGGCCGCCGCCGGGGGGGGGCGGGGGGCAAAAAAAATTAAAAAAAATTTGCACCGCAGCCCAGAGCTGCAGGACGGGGGGAATGAGGGGAAAAGCACCCGAACGAGTGCCCCTGGCTCCGCTCTTCGGCAGGCACTAACTTTTACATACTGAGCATTAATAAACATCATCTCCATGCAGCCCGGATTCTCCTGAAGGATGTGTGCCCTTATTATTTGTGTGCATGTGACTACAGGGTGGTGGTTTTGGTTTTTTATTTTAAACCGTTAACATTTTTTTTTTGCCAGTTGTTGGAGGTAAGAAACTCCGATCGTAATAGGCACTAGAATATAGTAAAAGCCTTTTTTTTTTAAGCAGCACTTGCTCCTTGCATTTATTATGGTTATAACACGCAGGATGAAAATGTGCGAGATCACTCGCTGAAGATCAGATGTTTCCAAATTATCTTATAGTGAGGCATAATATTTTTTGGTCCTTGATGTAAAAAAAAAAAAAAAAAAAAAAAAAAAAAAAAAGCGGAGGAAAAGGAATGTGACTGCTCAGAAGTTAATTAGCATGGCAGGACGGAGAATCAAGGACTCCCAGACTTCAGAAGTGAAAAGTTGTGGTGGTGGCGTAAACACCACGCTGGGGGAAATCAAAGTGAAAGCGGGCTGGTCCCCGCGGCGGGGGAGCCGAGGGGTCCGGCCCGGGCGAGGGGTCCCCGCGGCGGCGGGGGCAGCGGAGCCGCCCGCCCGGGCGAGGGCTCTGCCCGGCTCCGGGGCTGGCGGCAGCGCCGGTGCGGAGGCACCAGCCAGAGCTCTGCCTGCACGGCGACAAAATGGGGAGCAGAATAATGCAGATGCAAGAAACGGCATCTGTTACCCGAATATAACGTGGCGAGGGGAAGGGGAAAACAAATTGATCTTCCAGCAGTGACAAATTGTAACAATGGGCGAGTCAATTGGAAACTTTAACATGGGCAAGGAACAAAAGGAGGGGGAGCGAGGGAGGGGGGGCAGAGACAGTAATTTCAATGGGAATTAGTAAATTGCCTAATGGAAATGGTGTTAGAAAGCGAGGGACAGGCTGTACTAAATAATCCAAACATTCCTCCAGAAATCTAACCTGCTGCTCGCGCTAAGGGCCATTCAGCACGTAGGGTTGCCAAAACAAAGCCAATTTGTCATGCAATATTTAGAGAGTTTGGGGGTTTCAGCTAAACTGTCTTCTATGAAAAGAATAATAAAAATAATAATACAGAGATCGACAAGGCTAACATGAATTCTCAGGCATTAAAAAGTTCACATAGAAATTTGCATACTAAAGGGAAAGATGCAGACAAAATAGAAATAAAAAAATCACTGCAACTTACAACTTTAATATTAATCAGTAAAGCAGAAGTAGAGTGAAAGGAAGCATGAAAAGAAGTAAAACAAATGTGTACATTTAATCAGACAGGATTGCATAGGACACAAAGAACAGGGCTAATTAGTCTCAGCAGGTAGGGACTAACCTTCAGACTTCATAAATAAATAAGTCTGTGAACAATGTCTAAGTGGGAATATGGAGACAGAAAAGGGATTATTTCAAGACACCAAGTAAAAACATGAAGAACGAAATACTTCACTGTTAACTCAATGTACAAATGCATTGAACAGTTTCTTTTTCCACTGGTCTTTTGACTAACTTGCTTTTTACTTTCTGAAATTGTACCAAATAACTGCCTGTGGGCACGCACACTCCCCATTTGCCCCTGATTATGTGCTTACTGTCTTTGCTAACTGGTGCCTTGCAGAGTGACACCTTAACAAATATTCTCCATTTTTGTTTGCCTTTTGATTTTTAAAATGCCTTTATATCCCAGAACAATGTGAGATTAGAAATACAAATGTGACAGACTCCTATTTACTTTGCAGGGCCATGTGTTATAATTTGATCCAAATTAACAAAAACAGTTGCACAGTTTTGTTTTGTTTTTCAAAGATCTTTTTACAATCTGCTGTGGTTTTGGTTGGGTTTTTTTTAAAACGAGTACACTTTTGCTTCAGTCCCAATGTAGTTGCTAACTCCTTATTAAGCATCATGAAAAGCTGGTGTCCGAGACAGGCCCAGTCCTTGCCCAAAGCTGGTTGCAGAAGGGCCTGATTCTGTAGAGCCTCACACGTGCGAGTCACATTTCTGACAGACTGTTCGTGGGGATGATGATACACCTGGACTGCTCACGCAAGTAACGCTACTCACGTGAGTAAATGTCGATAGAAGGGAGCTCGGCGTTGTTCACCCCGATGCCACGTGGTGCTCCTAGGTTGGCTCTGGTGGCTTCTGGCTGGAAGGCCGAGGGGCTGTGCCCCAGCTGTGGAAGGCATTGCTCATGCACGTTGGCACAGCTGGAGTTTTGCCACCACAGCAGACTCAGAGGAGCCCCGCGAAGGGCTGGGAAACTGCTTTCTAGCTTCAACGGCAACATCAAGTTCTTCCTATTGCAAACTTCTAGGGGTTTGGTTTCAAACTACAGCTTGTAGCTAGCTTGGTTTTGAAGCCCAGGTATTGTTGATGATATTACTAAACTGACATGGTTTAATTAAGGTAGTACAAGTCACTTAGGATACCTTATGCATCTTATTTGTACGTAACAAATGTATGTACTGTTTATGTAACAGTTCTTGTTTCACACTGGGGGAAGTGAGAGCTCTCCAGGGGTCAATAGCACCTGTTGAGTCGTAGGTTCTCAGGTGGTACCTTAGATTAAAATATAGTGTTTAACAATGAAAGAAACACCAAGCTAATCCACTGCATGAAACACGATTTATTGTTGCGATACCCGATTTTAAGTAACAGCTGGCGAGACAAAGCCAGGTGCTCCAAGTTCAGTCTTCAAGAGATGTTGGCTTCCTTGTCAAAGCTGATCTCTAGCAGAGAAGAAGAAGTGGAAGTGCCTCTCTCCAACCTTTTGTAACTCTCACAACTTGGTAGAATATACCAAGTGCTGAGCAATGGGTTTTGGTTACCAACAGCGGTGTCATTGGTTTACACTTCGACACAACATTTTGGTCCCAAGAATCCCGCAGAATCTCACAAACAGCAACGGCGAAAAAGCACGTGAGGTTCGCTTGCCAGTTCACATTGCAATGAACTGGAGAGGGAAGAGGTTGACCAGGGGCAGCCAAGGAAATTTATTGTTTTATGAAAAATGCTTTGGAATCTTTAATGTCTCACCAGAGGCCCAAGTCTATATTGGAGAAATATGGTCTGCTAACTGCCAGCTGGATCTCCTGGCTAATCTTTACATATCTGGGGTGAGTCATTCGTTTTCATGGTCTTCTCCAAAAGGTCCCAATGTAGGTTGCAATGTGTAAAATTCAAGTTATTTATTTTGGAAAGATAAAAGGACTTTGGTTGACCAGGCTGGGATTTGAGTCTACAGCTCAAAGGAGTCCGCATGTTTACAAATAATCTTGGATCATTAAATCTGCTCTGAATGTCAAAAAAGATTTCAATATTGAAAAGGTTCCAATAGCGTGAAGCAAACACATCTGCCCAGTGCCTCACCAGTACTGGCTCTTCCAGCGTTAGCAGAGAGGGGGACTTTTTTCTAGGGCAGACAAGATGACAGCGTGAAAACACAGAAACCATGGCTCCTTTCTGCAGTCATTTGCATTGACCAAAACAAGCACATGTGAAAATTCAAGAAAGCTATATCAAATGGAAAGATATCAACAACCAGATCGTGGTGCTGCTGCTAGATTTCTTTGCGGCTTTAGATTTTGCACGTACTGACCAGGTCACGGTGTGTTGTTTGAGCAATAGGTGTGGGCTTTCTAGCTGCGCTTGATGGAGAAACATTGGAAAATTAGGTACCAAAAAACCTTGTGCATTGTTTGTTTTCAACCTCGTAACACAGCCTAATGTCTTTCAATCTATGCTCCGCTTCCCAAGTCATGGCTATGGCTCAGTAGGAACGTACTTCCCTTTTAGCACCTAAACCACAGCTGTACCTCTTGCTTTTGTTAGAGATAATTCTGTCTAATAATAAAATGGTTAATGGGTAGAAATATGCATTCATGCAGGGATTATTCACACTTTATCATGAGGTGATATCAAGCACTATAGGAGTGAACGACAAGAAATAGGCTTCTGAAATACAGAGCCCTCCATAAATATACCATTTTTATTGACAACATGTCTTTTAACCCTAATAGTAATGGAAGAAATCCAATAAATGAAACATTTACTGCATAACTTGCCTTATTTTCGGGTGGTGTCTGATTCCTTTCTAGCTGTCTCTAGAAGATGTTTTTAGCCTAATTTGCTCCCTAGAAATTTCACTCACTGGAGTTATACATCTATGACGTTTTATTGCCTGAAGCCAAGTCTGAATAAGAACTTTCTTAAGATATACTTATCCTAATGCCAGTCTACAAGAACTGGGCTGCTTTAGTTTGATTTATTTGTGCACCATAGCTGGCCATTGCCTCAGACTGGATCTAATATTCCAAACAGAAACAAATAAATAAAACCAGGAAGTTTAGCCATGTTTAGTTATAAATAGACACTCTTAAACCGATCACGCTTAGATTTGTATTTATATGTCTCTGTTTTCCAAACCAACCAAAACTGGAGTCCATTACAGTTAACAAAATGCTCTCATTTCACAGGAAAGGGCTTGAGTGTAGGTGTCTATGTGTATATGCTCACAGGCAAACATCAAACACGAGCCAGACGCAGTATGCTTCTACTATCTAAGCAGTACAAGATGGCATTTAAGGAGCTGGAGCACGGAGGTCGCTGCTGAGAGTGCAGACCACTGGCTGGCTGGTTCCCTCTGCTCTTCTGCCTGTTGCCTTTGGCACCTACTTGGGCAGCCAGTGCTTTGGAGCAAGGGCCCTCTTTTTGCTCGGTGGTTTTGCTGGGATACTGGCCCCTAAAAAGAGTTTGTGGATGGTACGGCGATACAGATAATAAAATGATAATAATTTGGCTTGCACTAATGCAGCTTCAGTGAGGGTGGTCTTGTAGGTGAGCTGTGGCTGAGAGCAGATGGAGGTAAGCAACGAACCTCGCGAGCTTTAAGCCACAAGCATGCCCTCAGCCAGAAGTGACTGCCCTTTCAACTGACACACAGTAATTAGCTGCGTATGCATTTGTAGTCTGTTGCAATATGAGGTAAAAGGGATTAGTTTTGCAATGGTCTAGGAACATGAACATGCGCCAGCTGCATTCCAGCTGTAGGGGTTCTGGCTGATGGATGGCAATAGTCAGCACAGGGGTAGTAACTTCTTAAAACAATCAAGTTTAACAACGTAGGATTATCTGATCTTACCATACAATCACAGAACCGCTCATGTTGGAAGGGACGTGAAGACGTCTCTAGTCCAGCCTCCTGCTCAAAGCAGGTTTAGTTCTGAATTCAGACCTGTTTGTTTAGGGTTTTGTCCCATCAGGTTTCAAAAATC
The DNA here is from genome assembly GCA_009819775.1 of Phoenicopterus ruber ruber. Classification (NCBI taxonomy): domain Eukaryota; kingdom Metazoa; phylum Chordata; class Aves; order Phoenicopteriformes; family Phoenicopteridae; genus Phoenicopterus; species Phoenicopterus ruber. The sequence goes on along the minus strand of CM020221.1, from coordinate 31,000,835 downwards.
TCCAAGGACAGAGATGAGACAGCTAGGAGTTAGGACTTTGCATTTGTTCATGTTGAATTTCATAATGTCCCTGTTGGCCCATTCCTCCAGCCTCTCTAGGTCCCTCTGGATGGCAGCCCTGCCCTTGAGCATGTCAGCTGGTCCCTCCAATTTGGTGTCATCTGCAAAGGTGATGAGAACTCTTCCAGGTCACTAATGCAGATGTCAAAGAGGACAGTTCCCAGGATAGGCCCCTTTACTACTCCACTTGCCACTGACAACCAGAGGTTCAAGCCATTAACCACTGTCCATTGAGCTTGGTCATCCAAGCAGTCTTTTACACCTCTAGTTGTCCACCCATTCAGACTGTAATATCCTAACTTGGATGCTAAAGTCTGCTTTCGTGAAGCCCCAGGTTTGTGCTCCACTGCTTGTCTTCTTCAGTCCCATCAGGATCGCGAACTCCACTATTTTGTAGTCACTACAGCCAAGGCTGCTGTTAATTATCACATTCCTGTCCAATTCTTCCTTGTTTGTGAGTAGCAAGTCCAGGAGACTGTCACCCACCCTTTGGCCATACACCATCTGTGTTAAGAAGTTTTCCTCAACACACTCCAGAGACCTTCTAAACCTGTTTCATCCCGCTGTCTTGTCCTTCCAGCTGAAGTCAGGGAGGTTAAAGTCTCCCAATAGCACCATGGACTGTGATCTGGAGACACCTAATTGTTTAAAGACTTGATTGACTTTGTCACTCTGATTGGGTGATTTGTAACAAACCCATCACAGTGTTACCCGTACTGGCTTGTCCTCTGATCTTGACCCACAAGCTGCCAGCCAGCCTGTCTCCTGTTCCCATACATGTGTACTGCTCCTTCATATAGAAGGTACACCCCCTGCTTTTCTTCCCTGTCTGTCTTTCCTAAAAAGCCTCTATCTGTTCATCACAGAGCTCCAATCACAGGAGTGATCGCACCACGACCCAGATGAGCTGTCTTCAGACCACAAGCAAGTCAATGCATCCCCCCATGCCTCAGTTTTTCTCCGAATCAACCCATGTAGGTTTCATGCTCTTCAGTACACCACTGTTCCTTGCCCCACGTTTTTCTGTCCCAAATACTTCAGATCTTCAGAGCAGCCTATGGCCACCATCACAATGCGGTCAGTAAGGGTGACAACGGAGGCTGACCAAGAGAACGTCATTTTGGGCTAAGACAGGAAGTTTTAATTTAGGCTGGGAAGTGAATGAGTACTGTGTTTCCTGCAAGGCCAGGGTTACGCATCCAGCCCAGAGCCCAGCCAGGTCTGCAGGCTGGCAGCCCCACCTCCACAAGAACTGCACTCCTCCCGGGAGCGACCAGAGGCTTCAATGCAGATTTGCATCTTACAGAAAGCTACAGGAACGTATGGTTTCTTTTCCTCGTGGAAACAGCTGTTACCAATGTTTTACACAGAGCCACCACTATGCCACTGCGTGTGCAAACAAGCTCCTGCCACAGAAAGTTTACAATCATATTAATTAATAGTTGATCTATTAAAGCATAAACAAAATAAAAGTGTTCTCAGGAAAATCCTTCTTAACTTCTCCTTGAAATTATTTTAATAGCTTGACCAGGCCATTTATAATAGAGAGATTTACTGTATTTTACTATTTCCTAGCGATTCATTTTCTGATTAATAATTCTACTTTAAAGGTTGTTTCGGTCTTTCCTTTTCTTCCTCCAGCTCCTGAAGCTTACGTCTTCCTTTTTCTCCTTCTCATTTGGCAAAGGCCCCCCAACTACATCAAGCAGTTTCAAGCCAGCCAAGGAGATAGACAGAGTCCTACTGAAGGAGCAGAGCAGTCTCGCTCGCTCTCTTTGTAAAATATGCTGCCATTTATCAACAGACAGACGTTTTGCTTGCAACAAGGAGCCTGAGCTAGTGCATACCAAAGGAGTGGCACTGGAGACTTTGTAGTTGGCTGTTGTTTCAGGCACACGCAGTTTTTACATAGCCTGAGGGCGCAAAGAAGCAGACAGGAGGGAACGGACAGACCTTCCTACAGTACAATTAGGTGACAACGAGCTATCCAAAACAATCAAGACAGCAGCAACATCAAGTGCTCTCCCTACGTCTCAGGAGTGCTCCCAAGATTTATTGCATCAGAGGCTCTGTCTGCTGCTGGTGCCTCTAGATAGTGTCTCCGGAGAGGCGCAGTTGGCAGGCACACGGGAACAGGGTCCTTTCTGGGAAACTTATTGCAGCCTGAAATATTGCAATTAGCTCCAGTAGAGCTGACGCCTGAGCTCCCCGTCCTTACTTAACTCAGGATCCCTAGAAACCCGAAACAGAAGAGATGGACCTGCAAGCACCATGGGGAGGCATATGTAGGGGGGATAATTTACAGGAGTAATTCCAAACATCCTTCATCTACTAGACTGGGAAGTGAAGAGGCAATAGGTCTCAGGACATTTCTGCTCTGGTTCTTCAAACCAGTCTTTCTTGACTTACCTTCTCCTTCAGAAAGCGTGCCTCTGCCGAAGGGAAGCCAGGGAGCTGCTCTCTTCCATCTCCGCCCTCTGGATCTATTAGCTCCTTTCAAGGACCCTAATCCCACAGAGCTGTGTTTTGCAGGTGTGAGCTTCCTGACCCTGACCAAAAAGGAGGCTGCAATTTCAAACCAAAAGACAAATATGAATTCACGATCAGCACCTGTCTCACAGAAAATGCACCGTGTTTGAATTTCAAGGCATTTGGTAGATGTAAAACTCCACTGGAGACTTTTTTTTTTTCTAATTAGGAAGGCACAAAGGGCAGGGGTGGGTCCTGCATTAACCAGTGTATTTTGCCTGCTCTTTTACCTGAGGCACAGGTCTATCACACACACCCGCTCCATTCACCCTTTTTACATCAACTCATGGTTGTACAAGAATCACTGTAATTCTTCAGGCAACAGCACCCTTAGGACATCTCCTGCATCTGTGGGAAGACATAATCTGGCATTCAAGGCATTGTGGTAGAATTGGCATCTCCACTGCTTGCCTGAGGCACTATCTTCTCTCTCCGCCTTGCCAGCCTTCGTAGCTTAGCCTCCTTCTCAAAGGCAGGGAGCTGAGGCAGTAATTTTGCTAAAGAGGGCTGCAGAAGAAAGCAGAGATCGCATAAATCGGAATAACACTGGTCTCTAGACTCCTTTGGTGGCCCAGACTGAAGAAGCCTGTGTACAGAGGACCTGGGAGAACTGTGCACATTGTTACCAGTATACACATGTCCTCCGGCTCGTTCTCTTTGTCCCTCTGACCTAAAGCAATCTCTGTCCAGGCAGGAGTGGAGAGCATAGCTAAAATAGCGCATGCAGCCCATTTTGCATACTTTTCTGTGGCACTAGAGCTACATGATTTATGACTGAAACATTGACTGTTGCAGTACGGGACAATTACAGGAAAGTTGGTAAGGCAGCAGTGTACCGTCTTGTAGGAATATGAAATTCCTTCCTTCCTCCTGGTTTCAGACCTGAAAAGCGATGAACTCCCACCGCTCCCTTTGGGAGGATAACCAAAAGCTCGCAGAATCAGACCTTAAGATGTTCCTGTCTGGACAAATAAGTGCTGTCGTCAATGACCAGCTATAGCCCACTCAGGACACGCAGGGAGCTTCTACTCTGCCTCAGCTACTTGACATGCCCAGAAATCCCGTTGCACCGATTAGGTCGTGTGTGCATGAATCTGTTACCAAAATCCATTAGGTTCTTTCTGTGCACAAAACTAAATGTTTATATTTGAAAATGCAGATAATAAGCTTTTTTGGCAAGGACTGTCTATTTTTACTAAGCGTATGCACAATGTTTAGCAGAAAATAGCAATGTTAGTTTTGACTTAACACAAAAAAATTTTACGAATGTGGAGGGTTTTTTTCTGCAGGCAGATGTTATTTGGATCTAAGCACTACTTTAATACAAATAAATAAAACTAAGATTTTTAGGACACTATTATGATCTTCAGCTCTGAGGTCCTGTATTACAGAGGTCATCGGATTTCAACAAGTGGCTCCTGCCTCCAGTCTATCATTTCTAGCTGAACTACAATATTTCATTTTGAAAGACATCTGGCCTGATTTTAAAGATTTCAAGTCAGAAACTCCCTTCCACTGTAGGCAAATTTTGTTCCAGCAGTTGTTTGTTACCCTCTCTGGGGGAAAACAAAGAAAAAAAAAAGCAAGCACCGAACTTCTATTTCAAACTCATCTTCCTCTAGTTCCAACCAAATAATATTACAAAAAAGTATCATTTTGTATTGCCCTTCATCACCAGTAGCTTTCCCTCCTCTTCCTGCAATTCTGTTGTCCATGGCTGAACAGATCCTCATGTCTTCAGGTTCACCTCCCTGGCGTCAGCGGGACACAACAGGCAGAGGGCTCTGCTTATATTTTGCAGATTGCAGGATAAGGCAGTGAAAACAGATTAATTTGAAGATCATCTGCAACAGTAACATGTCAGAGAATGTTTCGTCTCGCAGGGCTTTAAGCTGGCCATCTGAGTGCTCTGTATAGTTAATAAAGGGGCCCAAACAGTGACTCATCCCAGCTAGCTCAAACACCTCCCCGGTGCCATGACTCACCTCGCTACGGTACCTGCCTTGCTCCACTGACTGCAGCCGGTGCCTGAAGGACTAGCATAGACTCCACACCAAAGTTTTACATCCCTAAGAGCTGAACTCCACTTTTAATGAAGATGATATTTTCTAGAAGGAAAAAACGACTAGCTGACAACAGAAAGTGTCTTTGTATGCCCTAAATTTATTATCTGGAGTATTAAGCCAGTTTACAGTACACTCCTGTTTGCGTTCACTAGTTGAAATCTTGACCCTAAAGACCATAAAGGGTAGACATTTCCGTTTTTTAATAAAGAAAGCACAGAGACTCTGAGAGACAGACATCCAGGAACTGTGGTTTTAAGGGAAATGCCAAGATTGTGACATTGGGGATACAGTCTCTGGGACTGGCACCAACGTTAATTCAAGAGAATATGTGATATTCTATTATAACTTTGACCAGAACTCTTAAAAGTTTCTGTGAAATCCTTCTGGATTTGTTTTTCTTAACAACACAGAGCGCCCTTGTTTTGTTTTACTTTCTAAAAGATTTATTATGCTTGTTTTTCATCAGAGAGAGATGTGAAGTTTAACTTTCCCTAGTTTTGCTGGCTGACAATCTCACCTCTTTTATCGTGGCTTCTTGGAGAAAAGTGGCTCACCTCATCATGCTGTAACATTTGTAACCATAGATCAACTTCAGCTGAATATGACAGGAGATTGAGAGATCAACGATATTTACGTCCTCCAACTTAATGACTGTAAGAGAGGTCCAAATTAGCGCCCAGCGGCAGGAGGGCCCATAGGGAGAGGGCAGCGCGGTGTCAGAGAGCAGAGAGCCCATGCGGGGAAGGTGCGCGGAGAGCAGACTGCCCGAGTCCTGCTGCTCACCACGCTGCTTGTTCAGTGTTACTCATGCCATCGTCGCACAGAGATTATGCTGTGAACCCCTCCTCCCGCTCACAAAAATCAAATCCTTTCCCTTTTCCAGCTGAGATCACATCATATCTCTTGCAGTTACAGCCACTGGAAGAATTATGTAGAAAAAAAAATGCACATATTGTTGACTGCCTGTAGCTTTTCTTTTAATTTTATCTTACTCTCATCAGCTGCATTCCTCAAAAATGGAAATAAACACATTCAGGCCCACCATCCTCCCAGAGACTACCATCGGTCTGTGCAGAGTTTGGGAATCTCTGTGCTGGAGTTCATCTTGGAGTCTGTAGCAGTTTGACCTGAAGATTGCAAAAGATTTTTTTTTACAAAAGCTTAACTAGAATGTCCCAATTTGCTCCAAATTGCCGGTGTAGACGAGGAAGTGATACTTAGCCTGTTGTAACACACACTTCAGCAAGACCAGCTAGTACATCGCAAAGCACCACTTGCCTTATCTGCGCTGGAACAAGTCGCTCTGAATGCACGAACTATTCTAACAAAAATAGTCCAGACTTATCTCAGAATGCGCAGGGGGAACTCTCACACATTGCAATGGAAGGGCACAGGGGCTGAAACTTTGACAGTGATTTAATCTCAACCACACATTTAACAAAGTTATAGTTTAAGAGCAAATAAGCAAAACCAGATGATTTTAACAGTTCCATGAAAAGTAGCTTCCCAATTTGTTCAACTTCTGATCTTCACTTTATAGACTGTCCTGCTTTTTTTTTTTAGCACTCCAGTGGCAATGTAGTCTGCTGTGAAAGATAAGACCTATACTAGCAATGCAAACAAGCAGCGAAGAAATAGCTTTGACTACAATTTTTAAGTCGTCTTCATATATCACAAACAAGCACCACAAAAAAAAAAAAAAAGAAACCCACAACATCTTGAATGCAGTGATTTTTATACCATCCAAAGAACAGGGAAAAAGCCCGATTACAGTTTAAAAAGTCTTGGTACTGCTGAAAATACAGCAAAAGGTTCCTCGTGAAGCCACCCTGTAGGCACAGGCTCAGTGGCTTCATTTGCGAGAAGACTTCAAATCTCTAGATCTCTGTGCCCACCGTTCACGCTGACAGATCTATTGCTGCCCGAGAAGAGTGAAGGTTAACAGTGCGTCTGGAAATACGGCGTCCCAGGCAAAGTTTCTGTCTCTGGGGGTGTTCTTGGGAAGACAATGATCCTCTCTGTCCCTTCACTAGCACCTTTGTAAAGTGGAGGTATTGCTGGTCTAATTAACTTGTAAGGTCTTAGAAAATGTTTTCGGTCTGTGACCTGCAGACTCCTGCTACCTTCACCAATGAAAGGTTAAGGAAAACTGGTTGGCAGATGCTATGTAGCAATCTCTGCATATGGAAATTCAAAAGGGGGCCATACTGTTCATAAGGAAATTTGTAGGGGTCCACAAGTCAAAAAAGACTGAAAAAAAGTGGCTTAGATCTCATCTGTTCAGATGAAAGGAACTGCTGAAGACTGAAGTGTAGGTATGTATTAATATAGCATGATGTTGCAACTAAAGAGCATTATACAGCAGCACAATGTTATAAAATAGTTCTGTCCATTTAGTCTCGTAGGGGTATAGCAATAAAAGCGTAAGAAATCAAGCCAGACTGGGCTGTTTACTTTTAGCTCTTGATTTCTGAAAAATGCTTTATTTGGGATAGGTGGTTGTTAATCTTTTTAACAATTATATCCTTGGAATTTTTAACCAGAGTTGGAAAACAGCTCCACACACGGACTTGACTTAAGACTAATAGCTGCGTATGATGGAGGAAGCACTGAAGTCACGTGGGGCATCTTAATATGAATGCATGTATTAGAAAATATTGCATAGATGTAATGTAGCCCCCAAGTGTAAAACTCACACGCACTCTCTCCTCCTCCCTCCCTCCCTCTTTCTCTCTCTCTTTTCACTTACAGTCTCTCCCCACATTTGCTAAAACTAAAAATAAATCTGATTGTTGCTAGACCTATACGAAAGCCAAAAAAAATTTTAAAAATTGTGAGGTCTAGCACAAGAGAACGAGTGCATTTTGGGGGAGGGAGATAATAGGATTTTTTTTATATCAGCAAAAAATATTGGAGGTAGATATCTGTGCAGTTGCTGAGCTTTTGTGTTCGGGGGCTAGGAGACTTGAATATTATTAAGGGATCAGTCGCAAAGTGCATCAATCTGGCATGTACTAGAGCCAGATATCTATTTGCCAGGAACTGAAAAAAAAAAAATCTCAGCAGGCTCACGGTTGAAGAATGGTGGACATTGCTTTGATTCAAGAAAGCCCTGGCACAGATACCTTCCTGGATATGGATAACATAATGAACTTTGGGGAACATATTAAGTCACCCCCCTGTGACTTGGTAGCAGCTCTGGATGTGAATTATACAACTCTGGATTGATATGTTAAGGACTTAACAATTTCTGTCTGCAGCATTTCCAGCCTCTGAGTAAAGTGTTGGGTTACTTTTTTTTTCTTTCGGTTTGATGGCCAATTGTGCTACGCTATGTAATTCTTTTTTAAAAGCCTGCAAATAAAGGAAAGTATAAATTAAAAAGAGGGTGGGGAGAGTGACTGTGAGTGAGTGTGTGCGATGCACCGCATTTAATGTTCCTCTAGAACAAAGTCACACTTGAAGGCCTGGCTTCTTTATTTATACTGTTTGTTTATAAGATCCAGGAATGCTTGTTTTCAGCATGGAATAATTTTTGCAGTGGCTTCAAATGAAAATATATATTCACTAAAACCAGAAAACCAACTGGGAGCTCACCACTGCACTGAGAGGCCCATTCAGACCCGCAGCAACCCAGCATCCAAGAGCTCATTAGAGAGTCACAAGGAGCAAACTGCTTGATTGGCTCTGCTCTGACTGACTGGGGGTAGTTCTCCTGGCATTCATCTGAAAAATACAGGTGTAGGCAACAAATATGTTGGTTTTTTAATACCTGACATCAGTTGGGTACTGATGCTGAATGGCAGGTGTTGGCAGGTAGGGTGAGTGAAGACATTTGAGACTTTCCTGGCCCTATTTGGTTTTAGTATCAGAATTTTTTTCTTTATGACAGGACTTGGATTTGGTTCCTTGAGTTTGATCACGTGTGTTCATAGTGAACATTACACTTTTATTTCCTTATAAAACCAAAGTGCTTTTATTCTTACTGAGTGTGATATGCACAAGGCAATGGAAGGCTACGTTACTTTCTATAGTATCTTCTGATTAAAATAATTTCAACAACAGATAAAGACAACAGAATTAATAAATAAGGATTACAGGCTCCACATGCTGTGTACAATGGGGACACCTTCTTTATATTGCTCCGTGGATACTTTACCTTCTATCCCTGACTTCATGGGCCATTATTTCTTATTTCATCTCACGCAGACCGTCTCTTAGTCATCGTTGCATAACATAGGAAAAACACACTCTTTATGTGACAAAGTAACATTAGTAAAATATTGATATATATTTTAAACTTAAACCCTTTGTCCTCTTTTCCGCTAACAAAGAACCAGGCTGCCTGTAGGAGCATTGGGAAGTGAAGGCTTGGAGTTGGCATGATATGACAGGACATCTCCCAAACAGAACATCCATCCGTGTCCCACAGACCACTGGGTTGCGGAAGCTGTGTTTTTATAGCAATAGCCAAAAAAAGCTGTCTTTACAGATGACTTTTAAAAACAGATGACCGAGATCCTGGGGAAGATAAGTGAAGATGTTGAAGTGATGATAGGAGCTTCTGCTGGAAAAGCAATGGTTCCAAGAATGGCATTTTTTTTTTTTTTTGAGGGAAAGAAGTAGGACTGGAATTACGGGTACAGAGAGCATGGGAGAAGAAATCTTGGCAGTTTACATTTTAGGCTGCTCAGCTTCCAAACAGATGTGATTTACCTGTGATAACTTCCCATCAACATCAGGGAGAAAACAGTAGGTGTGCAAGATAATAATTAAGAGATTTATTCTGCATGATTGCACATATATCAGTATAGGGCTCAAAATGATATCATGATCAATTGCAGTGATGTCACACAGCCCATGAGCACTGTGGCTGTGCTCACAAAAGCACTGGACAAGCAACTTCCATCACTCGCTCCTGGCTGCCATTGTGGGCTGATAAAATCGGAGAACATTTCTTTTTAAAGCAGTTTCTCGTCTTCCGTTACTCCACCTGGTCTCCCTTCTGAAACGCCTGGTCCATGGGGATGCAAGCATCAGGGGGGATGCAATGGTCTTTCATGAGAATTCTTTAAGGTTTCCAGGACCAATACCCATAATTTACATCAAGAAAAAAAGGAACTATAATGGATGCTTATAAATTCTGTCAGGAATGAGGAAATCTGTTAGCAGCTGAAAGTAACTACCTGGCATTTTAAAAAGCAGCAGTTTTCTATCTTGTTCTGTCACAGGGTCACTGAAAGTCAGAATCTGAAAGATCTTATCCAAGTGGATTTTTCCCTGGCATCCTGGAGCCGTGTGGGCCGGGAGGGATGGTTAGCGAGTCGGATAATCCTGCCCTCCACACATTATGCAGCCAGTGAGAAGGGCAAGCGTTCCAGCGGGAGGGACACTGCCACACAGCCTTTGCGGAGGTGGCTTTGCTGGTAATAAGAATGAATCAGAGAATAAAGTGCAGCACCTGTGATAATGAGTCTTTTAAACCATTATGTCTAAACATTCTTCTCAGTCTTCTAAAAACATAACATTTCAGTTTAAGCCAAACAACGCCATTCAGCACAATATGTCTGAGGAAGAAAGCCACGTATTCTTCTTGCATTTGTCTTTCTCTTTTTGGCAGATAATTCAATTTTTTATTTGATTTAAGAACATGTTATGAAAGGGCCAATCATTACAATAAAGGAACAGGTCCTGCAAACCTTCACACATGTGATTTTAATAGGTGCAGATATGTGAATAAGGATTAGTAACACTCAGCCCTTGCTTAGCGTTAGTGTATGGGCTCAAGTTATGTTCTTGCTGTGAATTGGCAATGAGACGCAAAGCCTTTCGCCTCTAGAGCTGTGGTTCAAATGCAGCCTGGGTCATTGGTGGCTCTACTCAAAACGAGGGGGCTGTTTCAGTCCAATTTCACCCTCTCCCTGTTAAAAGACAGCAGAGAATTCAAGGTCAGAGTGATCTCAGAGTCTCTCATCTTATTATGAATTGCTATTTTTGACTTACTATGCGATACTATAGAGCCTGGAGACTTCTGCCAAGCGTGGGGCCCGTTACACCGGTCACTGTGAAAACACATGCAGCTCCACTTATTTACAAACAAGAGACGGGGCAGGCAACAAGTGGAAGAGGGAGACGGGCACCAAGAAATGAAGTGACTTGCCCAGGGGACAGCAGCAATGCGCAGAGCAGAGCCCACCCTCCCTCGCAGCCGGACCACGCTGCTTCCGTCCTCACCGGCAGCCGCGGGTGGAACAGTGACGGGAGACGTGTTCTTGGACTTTTGCTTTTCAGCAGGTAGCCTGCGTGACTGGCAACCGAGCAGTTTTTATGGTTTTTTTTTTAGTAAGGTGGGGATAATACAAAACAAAGTGTATGACAGATGAAATGCATTAGCCCCAACAATATTAATGGATGATAATATATACAGTAGATCATTTTATCACACCATTTACATGTAAGTTTGTTTGGTGTATTATCTTTGACACAGTGGAAGATTCATAGATCAAGAGAATTGGTGTAACCCAATTTCATATGTTTTGTTGGATCTTCGAACAAAAGTGGATGCATTTTGAGTATACATTAAGCAAGTGCTGCATGAAGAACTTCCTTACGACACCTGGCACCTACTTTTATGGCTTATTTTGTCAGATTGTTTCTTCTATTCAAAGATTAATTTTCCCACTTGCTGAATTTGTTAAATCTTTGAACATTTCAGCCAACGAAGAGGTTTTCAGATCTGAGTTTTCTCAGGATTAAACACTTCTGTAGCAGAAAAAACACTACTCAGTCAATACAGACAGACTTGTTTGAAATCTAGCATTTGCTAAACAGAAAAGGTTAAACTTTTTATAAAGAAAAGTTCAACATTAAATGTGCCCTGACTTTCAAACGTGCCAGCTGTAACTAAATGGGTATTGAGCTCATGCACTTATGAAAGTGCTATTTTATCCTATTTTTAAATTTAAAGCAAATGTTGGCTTATCATGTATATGATTTGAAATCAAGGTATATGCTGTTCCGTAATGCAGGAGAAAGTTCTTCACAGATGTGACACCCCTTCCTAAGGAGGGAGGCACCACCCTTGCAACACTTTCTTGGAGGTCGGTCCATCTGCTGTATCAGGTCAGTGCTCTGCGGGCCGCTGGGTGGGAATCTCCATTCAAGTACGTCCCCCTGTCCATTGCAGAGCTTCTCCCTAACACACGCGCATCCTGATGCTGGACTCGGCTTGTCAATTCACACCATTTTTATCAGTCACTTCCTTTGGCAAATGATAATACAAAGCAAACTTCCCTGGGACGTTCTATATGTGCTTAAATTAGAGGTGAGGTGTTAGCATCCTCAAAGCGTCCCAAAGGCCAGGTTGTACTGAGTGGCACAGCTGAAAACTGGCACAGCTGCGGGATAAACCAAGGTGCCGGATCCAGAATCCCACCGGTGAGGCACACAATGATCTGGATTAAACCCAAGATTTGTGCTGTGTGCCTAGTATAAACTCCTGCAAGCTAACTCTTGGTTGGCCAGACTTGATGACATCCCAAACCACAACTCAAACACCCACAGGCTTTTGCTAAGTTTTGTTAAGTCCTTTCCCAATGTATTGGGATTTTGCCCATTCTTAACCTGGAAACAGGACTGTGCTGGAATATACCTAGCAGGGTTTTGTTTCTCTGAGACTTCCAGCCCAGCGTGGAAGACACCAAAGCCTCAAATACTTATTTGGGACTAGGCTGTGCCCGTTCCCAGAGGGTGTTGCGGGAGAGGGAGGGTGAGCAGGGCTGGGGGGGGGCCGGTGCCCGACATGGCAGTGGGAAGACTGGCTGCCCTCCTGACTCGGCTCTGCCTCCGGAGCACAAATGAGCCTGCACACAGTTAGGGACAAGCCTCCAAACTTCTTCAAGTTCACTCATTTAAAAAAAGCCTCAAACTTTAAAAATAAAATAAAGCCCAGATAAATGAACAAAAAGGCAAGACGAATGCTTAAAGAAAATGAAAGGAATAAAGGATTTTTAAAAGCTGTATCCCTGTTACCTTTATTTCTCCTGAACAAAGTGATATTTCTTGATCCTCAAGATCCCCCTTCCTTAATGAGGTAAAACATCGGATTATGAAGAACATTTTTTAATGAGAATTCAGGGACATTTCTGGGTTGGTTGAGAAGTATGAAAGTATTTAACCTCCGTTCAATGGACTGCCCTTTATTAACATTTTTCTTCTAGTGCCACTCATATAACTGCCCTTTCACAAGCCCCGTCTCAACCATTTGGTACTTATAACTTGGTTTTAGCCAGAGGGTGCATTGCAGAATACAAATCAATCATTGGCTTTATTTCTTGTGACTAAAGGATTTCATAGACAGTATCTTTGTGGACAGAGCTACCTCTAAGAAAAGAGGGCTTAGTGATTAAAATGTGGCCGTTTCTCTCCGTTAAGCAGTAAAAGGCTACCAGAAGAAGAGTTCAGAAGACCATTTAGTGAGTGATACGGCATTAAAAGTGCAAAACACCTCAGCTCAACTGAGCACACGCATGTGTAGACAATGCTGCTGTCAAACACCGTACCATGCCTTTAGGGAATGGGAGAGGTGCCATGCTAACACCTTAGCAATACAGGCCAAGCGGCAGGACAGTTGGCTTCCCCACCAGTTTGTCACAAACTCGTCTTGGAAACGTTCTAGAAACATGAGAGCGTCCCTGTCTTGGGTTCCTGTCCGTCCGTTGCTCTGGGTAAGCTGCCAGTGTACCACTTACTGCCAATTCTAGTGGTGCTTTTGTCATGTGGACACTTGCCCACTAGGAAATGGGTTGAAGCCACCCATGTACTTTAAATATGCCATTGTCTAAGCTCCAAGTGCTAATGATGGTTAAATGACACCAAGTCTGGCCTGGCCTGGAGTCTTGTAGGAACTGTATCTGTGCTACCCACTGTTACCTTTGAGTTGATCTGTCCTACCTCTCCATATACAACATTTGTAGTACACCTTCTTAATGCAAGAGGAATATATTTGTATTTATACATTGCACAAAAGAAGCAGAGCCACAACTAGAACACTGTTTATGTTTTAACTAAGGAAATTGAGGTGAACACTATGAAAAAAGCTGATGGGATTTTGTTATTCATGTGCAACAGTGGAGACATCCCAGAGACTCACATTCAGTCAAGTGCCTTAAGCTGGATTCCCAGCCATCAGAGAAGCAAGGGCAGATACCAGGTGCACCTCTGAGCCGATGTTTCGAAGAACCAGCACTTCCAGAGCATTGTGCAAAGTTTAGACCAACATTTTGATGGCAGAACACAAAGTCTCAGGCACAGTGATGAGACAGTCTGCAACCCATTGGGCATGCACCAAACTCTGTCCCTCAGCCATGGGGCACAGAAGAACTTTGTTAAAGAAAAGGCTTTTCTTACAGGGCTCTTCCCTTGCCAATCTCCTGATGCCAACATTCATTAACATCCCAGTGCAGAGGCACTGTACCTGGTACATTTGGATGCACGGCCAGTGCTCACCCTGCTCGGGCACACCAGAAACACTCAAAAGCAGCCAAGAAAAAAAAGGAGAAAGAATGCCCATTAGGAGACACAATGTAAGAGTTACAGATTCCTGTAGAGCAGCATGAAGTTTTGAGGTTGAATCCTTGTGTTTCTATCATCTCACATCTCGTTTTACAGACATCAGCACAAATGGATTTGCAACACTTTGCAGGGCAGAAGAAGTCAATAGATTCCCGAACTCCTTCAAGTCAGTGTGAGTTTTGCTGCTGGCATTCATGGAGCCAAGATTTCATTCCATTTTAGTACTGGATTAACTGAGGTTCATAAGGTAACGCACTTGCAAATAAAGGCAGTGCATTAATCTCTGTTTTTCTAGGTATTTTAGCAACACATCTCATGGTCTCAAAGCATTATAGCAGGGATACAAGATTTAGGACTTGCAGACTTGCTGTGGGAACAAATGAAGCAATAAGCATAGCTTATGAGAAATGCAAAGCGGGTTAACAATAACTCTCTTTATCAGAAGAGAAGACCCATCTGGAAGCATGCTTGAATATCTGCTAACGGAGCTGTAGGTAATCTTGCAGTCTTGAATAGGTACAATACTCTGCTAAGAGGAATTTTAGCATGATGTAAAAAAGCTGGATTTTTTCTTTGTTTGCTTGTTTATTCTGTTGTTTTCAGCTACCCATCTGAACTGCATAATCCAGTTTTTAGTAGCCATGCTGTTTGTTGACCAGTTCTTTTGCCTAAACCTTAGTAGTGTATAATGAATTCACACACACACGTGCACTCACAAACCATGTAAAAACCCATAAAGTTTGAAGTAAATATGTCAAGGAAGAAACTGGCCTCACCTCCACCATTCAGTCTTCCACTGTTGTGTCTTAAATGATGCGAAAAGAGGGACACCAGCTCTGGTTCTTAGAACCAGCAGAATGCTTCACACAAACAATTTTGCGAAATTTTTTTTCACGTAAGGGTTCTTTCATTTTATCAGTAAAAAGAAAGGATGGTTTGCTTTTGCCATTCATGTATGACATCATTATTTTACAGCTCACAACTAGCAGCATGCAGGCTCTAGTAGATGCATGAGGAGCTGTTCATTACCACCATGGAAAAGTTTAAGCCATCGCAACTTGACAAAATCTCTTGGTCCAGGTCTCATTAGCCTGGGAGTTCAAATTCCCCTAGAAGCACCTTGTTGAAGCAGACAGCTTGCCTCCTCCAGCACATCAGCTCTTCCTTTCTACAAAGAATGTTACAGGGGAATGATTAGATGGAGGAGGATTTTTCAGCTAAGAAAATAGCTGGCGGAGGGGGGATGTTACAGCAGAACATAAAATCATGAACGGCCCAGGGAAGGTGAATAGCGAACTGCTGTTTCAGTTGCCGCCCCTCGTTCTTGCATGAGAGACAACGAGCAATCAAGTAGCATGTTCACAACAAACAGCAAGTGTTTGGTGGCACTCCTTCACAGACTGCCTTAAGTTGTGAAACTCCTTGCCACAGGATTTTGTGAATGCCAGAAGTTTGCACACATTAAAAAAAAAAACAAAAAAACCCCAAAAAACCGAGATAAAATAATGCAATTAAAACCAAAAAAAATCATGTGCTAGTAAATATTGGTATACCACTTCTGGCTTGGGAAGACCTGAACCACCAGTTGCTGGAAACTGAGCGAATAAACTTGGGATATATAAATGCCACGATACATTTTGCCCTGTTCTTGTGCCCTTATCTGGGCACCTGGTATAGCAAGAACTCAGACCTTTGGCCTGACCCTGCTAGGCTGGTCTCGTATTTGCATCTCTGCATTGTTTGTGCTTATCTGCAGACTGCTAGTAAACTTCTGTACAGCTTCCCCTAAAATGTCTTTTAAGAGCTTTAAAGTATCATGATCTTTTACCTAGCAATTTGTGGAGATTTTCTGGACTTTAGAAGAAGCTGTAAGTTATGACATTTGCTGAGGAGCACAGTTCATAAGAAACAGAGTCAAGCAGGCCTAAGTCTCGTAAGCGTGTGTATGTGCGCGCGTGAGAGAGGGAAAGAAAAAAATGTGCATGTGAAAGTAACTTTGTGTATAAACCAGATATTTTCCATGACATATGTTGATGAATTGAATTCCGTTAATTTATAAACTGTATTCAGAGCTGGTAGAATTTTGTAGTGTTTCATGGCCAAGTTCTCTGAAAGGACTGGGAAAAATCTGTTCCAATTTATTTTACACTCTGCAGTGATTTTCTAACTAACTGTGTGTGAATTATTATATTTCGATCTGTATATAGAGCACTGAGCACTTTGGCCCCAGCCCAGCAAAGCAGTTAAAGGAAATGTCCTGCTGAATTCACAAAGACTGTTTGCATTCTTAAAGTTAAGCATGTGCTTAAGGGCTTTGCTAGATCATAACCAAAGATCTCAGAAGCAGTTGGCAAGACTGATACCACAGAGAATAGAAGAAGAGGAAAACAGCAAGAAAGATGTCAATAGATATATTGACGTGAATTTGGAATGGTGCTTAGCATTTGAGCGCATTAAGAAAAGAGAGATCTAAAAAGCCCAAGAAATGTATTTGAGAGAGTGTGTTCACTTAAAAAAAAATACTGCTTTCTAACAGCCATATATCAAACGTCGAGTTTCAAAGAGAGAAACATTGCAACGTATGTTACACCGTTCTCATCATATTATTTTCCTACATGTAACGATGCAGCAATTTTTAACACACAAAATGTTAATCTCATTGTGGTTCTAAAGCACACGCAGCTCACACCATCACTGAATGGGCACCTCTGGAGATCGTCCACTCCAACCCACCCGGCTCAGAGCAGGGTCGGCTACAGCAGGTTGCCCGGGGGTGGCTATTTCCAGGGATGAAGATGCCACAGTCTCTCTCGACAACTTGTTCCAGCATCTGACCACCCTCACAAAGAGCTTGGTATCTTCTTCTTCCAGTGGCACAAAGCTCTTGTCGGTAGTCTCATAAATGATTACACCTTCTTCCTATGCACGTGCTCTGCTTTACAACAACAACTAGATTCCAAGACTTCAAAAGGATTAGCCACAGAAGTGAAAAATAGACATAAGTATAAGTGCTTTCAGGACTTTAGTTGGCAAGTCCAAGTAAGTTGGTCAAAGTTATAGCATAAATGGAAAAAAAATAAAGCAATGTTGTACTGTAGGACTCACAAATTCATTACACAGATACCACAATACACGTGTACATTTTTTTTCCCCTTGAAATTTAGAGGATTATGGTTCTTAATCCTGTAGCAAGTTTGAAAAATCTCAATTTTTAGCTGTGGCACTTGAGGGCTTTCAAGAACTCACTCGCATTCTACCCCCCTTAAATTTAAGTGCATTGTCTCACCAATTCCCATGACAGCCATAATTTCACTCTCTCTTTTCAAAAGTACAAAGCTCCAATGCTGGTAAATTGTACAGGGATAAGACTGAACCCTTGGTGAACAGCAAAACACATGAAGGCAAAGGTACATGATAAAATTATCTATCTGTGGCTTGCAATTATTACACAGATGATAGCATTTTGAAATGTGCGTTATGTTTAGTAACTCAGTATCTGTGTGTGTAATACATAATTTTTTACTTAGCAGCTTATCTTCCAAAACTGTATTGCATTTTTCAACGAGTCAGCTGGTTACAGTGAGTCCTGCAATTTGTGAAGCAAATGAATTTATGTATTATGACATGAAATGTACTTCATTCATTTATGTTCCTCCGTTTATTTATGATAATACTTCACAGGAGATGAGTGAATATTCTATAATACCTTTCAAGAGGTCAATGTAGTCTTAACAATAGTGTCTTAACTCTGCATAGACTAGTAAATCTTTGCTGAGGGGTGAGGTGGCTGGGGTTTGTATGCTCATCATGACCTGCGTGGATTAGTGAAGTGCAAAGGTTCCAGTGAATGTGTATGTACAAACATACATCTGCAGCGACCTCCGGGGCATGCTTAAAGCTCATCTGTTTCCCTCAAGGATTTGAAAAGATGGGGAGGAGGATTAAAAGAGTGGTAAAAGGATAGAAAAAGAGGACTCTTAACTTCTAATTTGCTGGGCTTGTTAGTAAGAGAGGAGTTGCTTTTGTTTAGTTAGCATGAAGCCACTGTGGGGTATTTGCATCTTTCACTAAAATAAGGCACCTAGAAAGTGAATAGAAAAATCATTCTTTTGGTTCTGTGCAAATTTAAAGACAGAAAACAATTGATCTGCCCTCAAGTCCACTGCTACCTGAAGAAGGGAAACAAAATAGTGTCTGTATTGTATATAAGTGGCTACAGTATGATTTTAAAGGGGAATTAGGCCAAATTGACTTGACACCTTCCTTCTTTCTGTGCTAGTGCCAGCTTTTTAAAAGATTTCAAGCACCCATAATCTACGCCATCTTTTCAGAGCAGTCCAGCTTCTACCAGAGCCGCCATGGCCATCTGCCTCAGCAGCAGTGCTGGTTCACGATGTTTCGGTGGGGTCGCTGAACTGCAGACGGCGCGGCGGAGGAGCATGGACGTTCAGTGGATGGCTGAGCTGATCTTAGAGGGTTTTTCTGACACCACCTCTCCTTCCTGCGCACCACGTCCCTCGCATCAGGCTCAGTGCTGCTTTGAAACAGCCTACCACAGGGTAGAAAACTCATCTGGCAAAAAATGTGAATAGTTTTCCAGTGGTTGAGTGAGCTGAACTGCCTGACTGAAGAGTGAGAAGGGAGGGGGAAGAAAGGAGAGAGCAGCAAGCCACTATGTTAGAGCCACTTTCTCTTGAAGTCTGATCCTAAGAAAGAAACTCTAGGTAAGTATACCTGCAGGCAATGAAACTCAGGTCTTTCTCAAGTGCTCAATGCTTCTGCTAACTCCCATGGTGACACCTTAACAGTCAGATTCTCAAAAGGACTTAGTTTTCAGTGAGCACCCAGGGTGCTGAGGCCTTTAAAATTCCTGCTCTCTTCCTTTGCTGCCTACTTGGGAAATGAGCTTTTTGTAAAATTCCAGCTTTACTCAATAAGTAAAGCTTCTTAGTTAACTGCACTAGCTGGGGGAAAGGCACGGATCTTTAATGCACTCTGCTAGTATTTGCTAGAGCAGGCCAGGTTGATTATAAAGTGTCTCTGCATGAAGGAGGCCAGTGCCTGTAATTCCCTCCAAAGTCGATGCAGAGCATGGGGCATGAAATACCGTGAGATGACGGGTCAGCCGCCAGACCGCAGCCAGGACACACACCGCTTCTCTGAAAATAATTTCTTTGTTCAAACACCAGTGCTCCAGACTAGGCGGAGCTCCTTAAAAACGTATTCTGACTTTTGATAAAATTGTAAGCACCATGCTTGAACCCAAGAAGATGTAAAGATACTCTGTCCAAGGACTCCAGGAAATGATGCAATCTGCAAACCATTTACTACCTGTGTGTTTTACCCTTGGATATTGCCAAGGTGCTTAACTCTGCTTTATGGACTCCCCATTAAACTTATCTCATTGTAAAACAGTGTTTCTTTAGGGAGGGGAAAAGGTTTCAACCTTAAAAGATTTAAATCAAATCCCTGAGGATTTATATGCACCGGGAAGTTGCACCAGTTTGACCTAAACAAACTGATGATGTCAAAGCGGGTACAGCAGCCTCGGGGGTCTGGTGCACCCCACTGTCGCTGGTTTAGCTGTGGCTGATGAAGGCTTCACCATTCCCACCTCCACTCGCGACAGCTGGCAGAAAGGGAAATATGCCAGGGCCTCAGCCGCTGAGGTGTGAAATGTGGCATATTATCACAAACCGCTGAGAAAGGTACTGGAATATCAATTGGGGCGCCGAGAGGTAGGACACAGACTCTGTCAATTGGTGCTTTGACATCCGCTGACAAAACCGCGACAGGCCACGGGACAGGGAGACATTTCAGTGTGGTTTACGTGAGGAAAGAGCATCCTTATAGGCAGCCATGCTTCACGGGTGACGAGTCCTCCTCTGGTAGGGTGGGGGCTTTGGGGAGGCTACAGCCCCTGCGCCCCCTCCCTCTCACCCAGCCACCCCAGGCTCTGCACCCAGCTCCAAGCTTTCTCCTCTCTGTTTGCCCTCGTGTTTTTGGGGGCTACACGGAGAGAGGAGAGCCCGTAGGTGAAAAGGCAGCATTTGTGAGGGAGCTGTTGGACACCTGTTGAGGGTTGGTCTCCAGCACCCACCTCTCAGAGGGGGTGCGGTGGTGTCATCTCCTTGCAGCCCTTGCCTCCCCTCTCTGCCTCCAGTCACTCAACGTCCTCCTTTTCCTTGCTCATTAACACTCCCTGACTTGGTAATGAGCATTAAACTGCAACTTAAAGCAGACAAAAGAAGAGTGTATGGGAGAGTGGGAGGAGTGGGACAGGGAAGAAAAAGCACTGCTCAGCTGACCTCTTTGGCCCTAAAAGCTCCTCCTGGACAGCTGATGGCTTCAAGTTTGGGATGGCGCTCGGAGCTTCCCAAGCAGCTCCCAGCCCGGGCAGGGAGGATAGCTGCTGGCTGCTGCTCCAAATCTCGCCCTTGGGGGTGAGGAGCAGAGTCTGCCTCCACCACCTCCAGTTTTGACCTACCAAGTCTCGGTCATGGGGCTGGTTTCCCGGGCTGGTTTCCCAGCTGGAAGGGTGCTCCCTGCTCAACTGTCCTTGCTGAGTTGTGGCACCCAGGCCTCCCTACTCCAGGGCTGATTGTGTAGCCAAAAGCACTATAAAATGCATAAGCACACTCAATTTTGCATGAAAAAACTCAGTGTCGTGAAATTAGCTCTCCAAAATACAATCCAATAGCTCCGTTTGCATGGCCTCAGGCTGATGCTGGCTGGGCCATAAATATCTCACAGCCTTTCGGTATGAGACAGGCCTAACCCATGGGCACGCTGGAGCTTGCTTTGGGGAGGAGGGGGATGTATTCATTCCAGGCGTTGCAAACCAGCACAGCTCCCCTCTATCTGAACTTGCTGCTTCCTTCCTACTGTTAATTTGTTCCTTCCTGTAGCTGATTTGTACCTCAACTTTCCTTCTATATCTTTAACATTAATTCATTGTGTTTTGTGTTACAGAATGGTGTTTAAAGACCGGCTTCTGGACTGGCATTAGCCAGTGAATATCCAAATGGGATACTTTGGTCTTTCCTTCAAGGGTCTGGCTTTGAAAAATTAGCTCATTATTTTTTTTTTTTTGTCACTTGGAAATCATGGAGGAT
The DNA here is from genome assembly GCA_009819775.1 of Phoenicopterus ruber ruber. NCBI lineage: Eukaryota > Metazoa > Chordata > Aves > Phoenicopteriformes > Phoenicopteridae > Phoenicopterus > Phoenicopterus ruber. The sequence goes on along the minus strand of CM020221.1, from coordinate 30,979,492 downwards.
ACTGCAATACGGTTGTGGATGGATATCCCTCTCTGGAGGAAAAGAGGGACGAAGAGGAGTCTTCTGATCTCGACTTTCCATTGAGAAAGATTCAGCAAAAAGACGCATGATTAGAGCACTTAACTGGAGAAGCAGTTTTGACCTACAGTTAAGAATATTTTTGACATATTATTTCAATAGTTAACCAAGGCTAAACTGTGTCAAGAAAATGGAACGAAAGAGGTAAGTGTAAAATGGGAACGAAGGCAACTTGGAGAGCAAGACAGGGAAGCAGGCTGAGGGGACAGATAAGCCCAGACTCTGTCCAGGCAGTGGCCACCCCAGTAACTTGATCAGGGGACAGGACACAATTAAAATCTTCCAGTGGATCTTTTATGGGAAGGTGTGAGTGAGAGAGAATAGCACTTCCTGACCGCAACGATTCCTGTGAACCTGTGTGGTCTTAAACTCATTTATATGGAGCACTGCAAGCAGCATAACCTGAATTAATTCTATGAGACAGAAATGAAGCCACTAATGGACAAAAGGAAGCATGAGTCTAATGGTTCAAACACAGTGCTTGAGAGTCAGGAGACCAGAGCAGTTTTACCTGATTTAGCTACTGACTCATCTTGAGAGACTGCGAGGAATTCACTTATATCAAAACTGTTGCTGCTATCAGCTTGGGGTCCATTTTTCTGAAGTTACGGCCATTTTGAGCACTCCGACCTGAGCTCCGGTGTGCTGTGGCTGCCTCATCTGGAGGCTGTGAGCATTCACTCATTCATGCTAGCGTAGCCCTATGAACCTCTCAGGGGAAAGCGCATAATATTATAATTTAAATAATTTACTTTAAACCTTGGCTCAAGGGACGGCATGGCCATTAAGTAATGGCCTTTGTAATCTAGCAGGCCTTTCCCGTCCTTCCCTGTGACAGATCCTGTATTTAACACTTCACCTGGCAAAGTGCAGAACAATTTTCCCCCACTTTTACCGTAACAAGGCAAATCTTTTACTCGCCACGCCACAGACGGGCTGGCCACTTTGATGGAGATAGCCCTACAAGGGCTGTACAAAAGATGACGCAAGAAAAGCTTTGCTAATCCCGAGAGTCTCCATCAGGCAACTCTTCTGCGGTATCCAGGTATTGCCACCAGTAGCCAGCTTGGGGCTCCTGTCTGTCCATCAGAGCTTCTGTTGCAACAAGCACAAGCTCACACAGTCATACGTTAAAGGCTTAATTACAAATGAACTGTCAGCTTGTGCAAACTGGTTTTCGGGTAATGCTGTTGAGGATCATTGGATTTCCAGAGGGAAGTTGGGTGGATTTGACTCTCCAGCTTCAAAAAAGGCTGTGTTTAAGGACAAGTTTGGTGCCTGTCATGTTCTCATGGGTGCCACTAAGAGCACTTGGCTTGCTTCAAAAAAAGAGGAGTATTTATACAGGCATACAGCTTATATAGTAGTTCATGGGAAAAAAAAAAAAAGAAAGAAAAATGAAAAAATCCCCAAGTCTGTCTTTGTGGAGAAACCATTTGCTTTTAGGGGTAAAGCAAAACAAGATCTTGCTGGATTCTGACCCAAAGATACCTACTGAAAAGTTCATTGTGAGGCAGGGTTGCGAGGTATGTGTTGTTGAGAGCAGCCAAGAGGATTGCAGCCACCAACTCTGTCCTCCCCGCGTTGTCCAGCGATGGGCATTGTCTGGGCCGTGCTATGGAGGGGATTTATCCAGACCATGGCTGAGTGCAGCCCCAGCTTCTGTCTTTCTCCGCAGCATTGGGTGCAGATTCCTGTTAGAGAGGGCGCTGGATGAGGTATATCTTACCTCAGGCATGATCTGCCATGGCACTGCCTCTATTTTCCCTCAAACTCCCACTGACATCAGTAGAAGTTGGATTCCAGATGAAGCTGAATTTCTAGCTAGTTAATCTGATCCAAGCCTTCCGATGTGAAACACAAGGGACCGATGCAGTCTCTCCACCTTGGGAATCGCATCTCCTTGCACCATGGCTGAACTTGCCCCAAGGTCTACTGTGGAAAAGCTGAGCAAGTCTGAGCCATTTTCACAATGTTGGTGAAGTTTCACAGCCTCGAGCAGTCATTATTGCACTGGGTCGTACCCCTGAGGTAAATTATTAATAATAATAATATGTTATTTTTGTTAAACCTGACATCTCCTTTCATCTCAGCCCCATGCTTATCAGGAGCTCTGCAACAACAAAAAAGGAAAGTTTTATTTCCACATTTCCATCCCTTCGTCTCATCACGCCGCGTCTGCTTTGGGGAGTGAAGAGTAATCTGTGGAAAGCTTTCATGCTCTCAAACCTACCAAAACATGCAATATTAATTGGGATTATTAATTGTATTTACTGCACTAGCAAGTCTAACCTTGTTAAAGGCCAGTGTGAAGATGTGGGATCATTTCTGTCATTTGGAACATCCTGCATGCTACCTCCTCTCAGAAATCAAAAGGAAAATTACCTCACTTTTATTAATCATCCTTTTTCTTACAAGATTTTGCCTTTTGTTTAGCTGCACTTCACAAGGAGAAGGTGTGTTTTCTGTGCTGCTTTGAGATCTTGGCAGTTAATGGAACTCTTTGATTTTTAAATAAGAGTTATTCCTCTGAGTGTACAGTATAAACCTAACAGGCAAGGGACTGTGCCTTTAAGTTCATCAGTTTTCCCAGTGCTGTACTGGAAGGATTGGACTGAAACTTTAAACATTTCTAGCCATACCTAGCATATGTATAATTTATAAGCCACACACCGTTTGCTGTCAAATAGGCGATTGATCTGACTCGGATCTCGTTAATTATCCTCCACATACATTATACGTTAACAGATCTTCAGTATACTGTGTATCAATATTAATAAGATTATAAAACACTATTGATAATTAGGAAGAGAAAGAGACCAGGCCTTTGATTCACTCTGTTACTAACGCCCCTGCATCTCTAGATTAAAAAGAGACCACTTTTCGTTTAATAATATCAGATCAGTACATCCATCTTCTAAAATGCTTTATTAAGAGAAAGCTAAGATTTGCATCCCTATGCAAGGGGCTATTTGAAATTGATTATGGAGGCATCATTGATGTGTGAGAAATTTGTTTCTCTGTCTTGTCTAAAGGGGGGCCTAATAGGTGGGAGGGATTTAAGGTGGAGCACTGCACTCTTGGATCTTTGATCAGGAAATTTCTATTTTTCTTTGTCAGTCTATATTTGGTAAGCCAGATATTGTCTTGTTTTGGAGGAAATTAAATGGGATATCATGTTACTTCCTTTTAAAAATAACAACATCTATGTTATCACACTCCAAAAGAGAACAGTGGAATTAAATAACAATATTTGTCTTTAAATTATGTTGCTCTGATTAATTTTTTTCATTACTTTTTACGGTTTGTCTTTTTTTTTGCTCTGACCTGCCTTTTATGTTTCCATTAAGCTCATTTGCAAAAAGCAAACTAGAACAGCGAGCTGCTAGCGAGGGCTCTGAAACACTTCACATCCAAATTGAACCAGGCAAACTTTGCTTTCCTAGAAATTTCACACTAGAGGGGAGGGAAAATCACTGAAGGATGATGATAGGGAGAAACAGGCACAGAATAAATTCGGGTTGCCACATGACTGGTCCTCCGTCGGGATGCTGTATAGCACCATACTGGCTTGGAGATCAACACCACTGCCAAACCCAGGTGTTTTTTCTATCACCTTAGAAAAATGATTTGACGTTCAAGCATGAGACCTGCTTCAGCCTTGCTGCCAATGTCCACCGACCACCACAGAAGCCTAACCCTTGTCTTCATTAAACTTCAGAGCAGCTCTTCCCCGTCTCGACCCGCACAGTGCCAGTGTGGCCAGGCAGAGAGTTCCCAGGCTCCCTCCCTGCTCCGGAGCAATTCTGCAGGGCATCCTTACCGCTGCTGACACCGGCTCGGCTCCCCTGGGCTGGCCAGCATCAGGAGGCCTCATTCCAGCCACCACAGATATTTTAAGCATTGTGTCCCGCAGCCCTGCTGAGATGGGATATTTCTCAAATATCGTGCTCAGGGCACCAGCAGCTTCTGCACGGGTGCTCATGACGCTGCAGAAAACAACGGGCCGTAGTGGAAGATACTCGGTGTGAGTGGCAAAGGGAAACTGAGGAAAACTACCCTAGCTTGCACAGGGGTTCTGCTCAGGGAGAATTCACACACGTATTTCCCTGCAAGGTAGCCCAGTAGATTCTTATTTCCCATGGTAATTCTGCTAAAAGCCTAAATAAAAACATTAATTTCTGGCTTCCAGGAAATCCGCCCTATATATAATCTGCCCATTCCCTAGAGCTCTGCGATTGTCAAGCATGCTGGGAGAGCTCATGGTTCACAGGACTGTGGAAGAGGCTCTGAGATGAGGGAGGTCCCAGGCTGCTACGTCCAGTGTGAGGTCTTGGGAAAGTCCCTTCATCTGCCCGGGCCGTTCAGCATACTAGTGAGGGGTCACAGGGACTGCTTGGGTACAACCGTGGGGTACAGGACTAACACCCACAGTACCTAAAATGCTGGTGGGAGCCCCCCAGCACCCATGCCAGCTGGAGCAAGGCCACCAGACAAGGTCGTAACATTTAAACTGCTCAGTTTGCCACGTCTCATTTGGTCTGAAACTGGGGAGGGAGAGCTCAGCTGAGATACGCAGGTGGGAGAGATGATGACCTGCCTGGGGAAGGCTGAGCTGCAGCTGGGAGCAGGTACATAAGCCCAGATTAAAATGTACGTACTGGGTATGTAAGCAACATAAAGGGCTTTCTGAGAATCTGAGCTTGCTACAAGAGGAGGGAAACCTGGGAAAATGAGATCAGACAACATGGTGTCTAAGAAGTGTTCTGTTTTAACCTCTCACATGGTTGTGCCCTTCTTTCTGGAGGGAGCCTTGAAGGAAACTTGAGAAAGAATGACAAGAAACAACAATGTGAAATGGAGCCTAAAGGCTCAGAAAGGAAAACACAGGATAAACCAATAAAAGTGCAGTGAGATAACACAAAGAACCATAATTTTACTTCCTGATCCTGGAAGGCATAATGGCTGGCAGATTTTCCTGGGATTCTCGCAAGCCGAGTGTGCGGGCTATCAGGGCAGCAGGGCTTGCCCACGCCAGCCTCTGGCTAAAAGCTTGCCGCGGTTTCCCTGTCTGACAGGCAGCTGGCCCAGATGCACCGTGGAGAAACTTCCTGAGCCAAAGTTCACTTCTGGTGGCAGGGCTGGCCCCAGTCGCACCAGCCACGATCCTGGGACACTGAAGACCTACCCGAGCCACGTCACATCCATTCACACTAGTTTTTGCATACAGTCCAGGACATAAATAACTTGCTACGTATTTCTGGAGACGCACCGTTGCTGCACGCCATGTACGCTGCATATCCTGTGCGTGAGCACAGGAGCTCTCGCGTGCACAAGGATGTTTACAAAAGACAGCAGGGAAGTGCCTGAGGTGTAATTTTCTCACAAAGGAGGGAACTCATTCCCTTAGGCCCACAGAAATATGCTTTACTTTCTTACAGTTTAGGAGACATCCTTATACAAAAAAACACGTGAGGAAACAGAACTACTTTCATTAACAATGCAGAGAAGGGAAGATATTTACAACACTCGAAGGCACCTAAAAAAACCCCAAAGATCCAGTTCATTTTTAATTTAAAGCACTGGGAATATCCCCAATTAATGCATTCATGTGAACATATTTTCCAACAGAAATCCGAGCACCCTGAAATTTGGGGTTCCGTCCTGTCTTTGCCATTGGCTCTCTAGTGAACACCAGGGCATCATCTGCTCGCTCTTCCTCCTGGCTGCTGTGCATTGCAGAGACTGAGCAAGCCCAGCATTCCAACTTTGCTCAGTCTCTGAAGTCCCGTGCTGCACTACAGAAATCTTCAACTGGCTTGAACTGGGAAACAACAGCCAAGAGAAATCCCTGAGCTGAGCGGTCCAATGTACGCGACAAACACGTGCTGAGAACGTGATGAAATGCTGTCTACCGCCTTGTGCGAAGGAAAGAGCTGTTGATGTAATCAGGGTCATAGCGGAGGCTGCCAGCATAAGAGGCGAGGGGTTTTGCTGGCCTATCTTATCCACGGGGCTGAAGGGCTGTTGAAACTGTTTTACCTCGAGTCACGGGTCCTGCCAGCTTCAGGCTCAAATGCGTTACAGGAAGAGCATGGAGGAGCTTGCTTCCTCCATGGCCCTGCTGCCCATAGCTGTGCAAAAGCCTTCTGCCTCTCTGGCTCTCAGGCTGGGGCTGTTCATTAAGAATCAAAAGAGGGAGGGGAGGAGAAAATGTGCGTGATTCTTGATATCGTCACAGCACATGCTGAAAATGAGATCCTTGGAGGCAATGGCAGCAGCCTGTATTTACTCAAATTAGGGCAGTGGTTTAATGCATCAGAGCCTTTCTGATGGATCATGACAATTTATGGTGTGGAACCATTATGGTGGAAATGAAGGGAAGGATCCATCGTCACAGAGATGACGCTCCAGGTGTTTGTGTAGCCCGGAGCAATTATTACATGGCCCCTTGACATGGTACCTCCAAACAGCTCCATTGTGCCAGGATTTGCATGTTGTTAACCTGCTCAGCGTTACTACATCAGAAGGAGCAGAAAACAAAAGGAAAATAATATCCCCATTTGCGCTTGGGCATGGTAGACGGTTTTTCAACCCTGGCAATATTTTAATTTCTATCGAAGAAGAACAGTTGCTTTTGTGTTGAGTGGAGAAACCCTGAAGATGAACATGCAGCGTGAATAAAAATAGCAAAACCTTGGTGGTTCTGCACTTAAGAAAAACAATACTTGGGCCATTTGAAACAATAAAGGTTTGCTCCCAGCTTGAGATTTTTTCTGACAAATTTCAGAGAGAAGAGATTTTTCTCTCCCCCTCCTCTAGCCCTGAGACATACTGCAAAAAAATGCGAGCACACGAGCCGTTGTCACTGGGAATGTACCAGCCTTCCATTAACATTGCTCTCCATAGGATGGCGGTTGGCAGGAGTGCTCATTTTAAAATCCAAAGGCTCATGTCTAGTGCTCCAGCCCTTATTCCCCTGAGTTTTTTCAAGCCACTTGAGCCACTTGTCTGGAGCCTGCTTGCTTTGATCTCCTCCTGCATCGAACGTGTCTGGAGAGAGCTCTGCAAGGGGAAAGCATGAATCGAATCATACGCTCCCATCTCGAATCTTGCCCATTGCAAAGCCATACCAGGAAATTGAGGAAATGTTCCAGGTTTAAGCTTTCTACCCTTAGCCAGAAATTAAAACCCCTTCATTAATCCAATCTTAAATCTCAACTAGCTGCTGCTTAAAGTGGTAATAAATATTTCATACCGATTGTGTTGCGTTCCTTGCTGTGTTTATTAAATGGAGTTTCTCATAATTCCAGTTATTCATTTTAATAGGTCAGGACTTGGCTGTGATTTAAACAGACCACTGAGGAAACAGCCGTGGTTAAACATTGTAACAATATGGATTATTAATTTAATTGGCCAGCTATTACTTGTTTTGACTCTGTGCTAACACATTTAGCTCAGTCTCTTGTGGCCTATAAACCACAAAGGTCATGACTTCAACATTCAGAAGAATGGGAAAAAGAGAATCAGGGCTGAGATTATGAGGAAAAATAGAGAAACAGTGTGGGGAAGACAGAATGGGGAAGGCTAAGGGCTTGCTGGAGGCAGTGCAGGGCAAAAGGGGATTTATTTAGTATCTCAGCAATAGAACATCCTCTAAACCACCAGCCAAACTAGCAGTTTCTTTCAGTCCACATCCCTCTGAGGTGATTTCAGACAGTGATTTTTACCTGTAGGTATAATGATGGTATCCCTACACGTTTAATAACACCTTTATTTCAATTCTGAATATTTCTAATATAGTTTAAAATATACCATGCGGGTAGCTCACATGCGAATAATCAGTGATAACATTTATAAGTGTGTTTAAAAAGCCAACCAGGCACCCCCACCCTGGATAGTTTTACTCTGCCTTTACTGAAAACCATCTCATGATGCAAGTTAGATACAGTGGGGTGAAAAAGCACATTGCAAAGGACATGCTAGCAAAAAGGGATAGTTGGGAAAAAATGTGGGGTTTATCTTCTGTGCGCATCAAAGGTAGTGCAATTTATACCACAGACTGCTCCATTTGAAAGGGTCAAATCTTTCCATTGATTTTTTATGCAGAGCTCTCATTGCTTCCTAATAGGAGTTCTGTGCATTGAATAGCAGCAGGATACGACCTTGTATTTATCTTGGCAATTGCGTGTACAAATGTGGCAGTGGGCAACATTTCCATATTCATGCCTGTGCCAAGTATGTTCAGCGTTCAACTTATACAGGTGCAGAGACCCTACCATGAAGGAAACCATATAAGCACAAAGGGTAGACAGATATATTAGGCAGACAGCAAGCAGGTATGAGCCTCCATTTTTGCTGTTTCTTCTCTATCGCGTGCTTTGGAATCTGTAGCTGTTCCTGTAACAAACTGCACAGGTCAGTAAGTTGAAGGAACACAGCCCCAAACCTTTGTCTGCAACCGCAGGCTCCAAACCATGCAGCTAACATGGGAAATGTAGCATGCATGACTATAGCATACATAATCAGTAGTAACAGCTGCCCAGACAAGTTGGTGGGATTCCAATGCTGTGAGACTTCTTCCCTCCTCTCTCTCTTATCCTCCCTCACATAGCTCAACCCGATTTTCCAAGACACAGGGACACTGGGGAGAAAGACACAGGGAAGTAAAAGGCAAAGGTTTTCTTCAGGCTTGAAAGCTTATTCACGGTGTAGAAAAGAGCCAGGTGGAGAAAAATTCTCTGCATTTCTCCTTTCTGTCTTTTTCGCCCCTCCTCCTTTTCTGCCTCTCTCCCTTCTCCCTGACCTAACTTTGGCCCTGCTACCAGCCTTTCCTCACCGTGCCATCCGTAGCATCGCTGGCACCCCTCTCGCGCAGCCACAGCGGCCCCGGCAGCCCAGCTCCCCTGCCAGCCAACCTCGGTCCCGCACAAGCCCTCCTTCCAGCCCAGATTTCTTTGTTCAGAAATCCTCACGGCCTTCTGTTTCTGCCACCTTCTGCCATGTCTTGTTAGGCTTCAAATCCACTTGTTTTTTATCATCCTGTCCCCCATCATGCACCCCAAGTCCCAACTCCTCTCCAATGGTCTTCATCCCATCTCTGAGCACCCTCTGCTCCCTCTATACTCAAGATCCAGTTTCCAGATAAAAACCCCCGCTTTGCCCAGCTGACACCACCAGCATCAACATCCTGTAATGCAACTATCCCCCATCACCCGTTCAGGATATGTCCTTTTTTTGTGCATGTGTAGCAATACCGACCGAAGGTTAGCACCACGCTATGTCCTGCCTCTTGCAGAAATCCTGTAAAAGCATCTGAGAATTCCTCACTCCATGCTGTCAGGCTGTGCACCCCCCGGATTCCCTTGCTGCAATAGTCTGGCTCCACCAGGCCTCTTGCCTCTGTGTGGCAGGCAAGAAGCCCCAGCCCCTGGTACAACTGCTCACCCACGGAGCCGTCCTTAAGCTCTTGCAGGTGCCCCACTCCAGGGCCTGTAACTCTAAGTGTGGCTGACAAGCAGGGCTTTCTTTTGTGGTGCCTAGCACCAGCAGCCCCTAAGGACGAGATACCCTTCCCTTCTTCTCCCCCACCCCCAGCGCTTGCGCACAATACAGTATTTGTCATGGATTTGTTTTCCAGTACATGAAGAGCACAAAAACGCGTGCTCTTTTATGATAAGGTAAGCAGAGTGACCCTGTAACATTCCACATCTGAACTCAGAACAGCATCTGCCTCACAGCTGTCCTTGTAGCAAGCATTTCAAAAACACAGACGGCAAAAAACAGCGGCAATATCTCATCGCCGATGTAGCTGCTTACAGCACAGTCCTCACCGTCTTCCAAATATCCGTGTTTGAGAGGTGACCTACAGCTGTGAAATTTGGATGCAGATTCCAACACCACCCCTTAATTTCAAGGATGTTCCAATATGAGTTTTACACAAAGCTTTTGCAGAGTTGCAGGCCAATTGCAAAATTTGTGGCTGGAGCTAGGTTCAGATTCTGAACACCCTGACTCACAAAGATTTCCAAGAGCTTTGGCTTGGTTGCAGTATTCATGTTCCCTATTACTTGAGTGCACTGACATGTCCTCTAGGAGTCATGGACTAGGAGCCCACAGTGAAAGGCTCTGCACAAACAGAGAATAACAATAAAAATGTATTGGGTTTGTGTGGCAAGGTTTTGGTAGCGGGAGGGAGGCTACAGGAGTGGCTTCTGCTAGAAGCTTCCCCCATGTCCGACAGAGCCAATGCCAGCCGGCTCCAAGACAGACCTGCCGCTGGCCAAGGCCGAGCCCATCAGCGATGGTGGTAGCACCTCTGGGATAACACAGTTAAGAAGGAGAAAAAGTTACTGTGCAACAGCAATTGCAGCAGAGAGAGGAGTGAGATGTGAGTGCAACAACTCCGCAGGCACCAAGGTCAGTGGCGAAGGAGGGGGAGGAGGTGCTCCAGCCATGGGAGCAGAGATTCCCCTGCAGCCCGTGGTGAAGACCATGGTGAGGCAGGCTGTGCCCCTGCAGCCCATGGAGGTCCACGGTGGAGCAGATATCCACCTGCAGCCTGTGGAGGACCCCACGCTGGGGCAGGTGGATGCCTGAAGGAGGCTGTGACCCCGTGGGAAGGCCACGCTGGAGCAGGCTCCTGGCAGGACCTGTGGACCCATGGAGAGAGGAGCCCACACTGGAGCAGGTTTGCTGGCAGGACTCCCTGTGGGGCACCCAGCTGGAGCAGTCTGTTCCTGAAGGACTGCAGCCCATGGAAAGGACCCACGCTGGAGCAGTTTGTGAAGAACTGCAGCCCGTGGGAAAGACCCACATTGGAGAAGTTCATGGAGGACTGTCTCCCGTGGGAGGGGCCCCACACTGGAGCAGGGGAAGAGTGTGAGGAGTCCTCCCCCTGTGGAGGAAGGAGCGGCAGAGACACCGTGTGATGAACTTACCGCAACCCTCATTCCCTATCCCCCTGTGCCACTGAGGGGGAAGAGGTAGAGAATTCAGGAGTGAAGTTGAGCCTGGGAAGAAGGGAGGGGTGGGGGGAAGGTGTTTTTTTAAGATTTGATTTTATTTCTCATTACTTTACTCTGATTTGATTGGTAATAAATTAAACTAATTTCCCAAAGTCGAGTCTGTTTTGCCTGTGACGGTAATTGGTGAGTGACCTCCCTGTCCTTATCTCGACCCACGAGCCTTTTGTTATATTTTCTCTCCCCAGTCCAGTTGAAGAGGGGAAGGATAGAGCGGATCTGGTGGGCACCTGGCATTCAGACAGGATCAAACCACCACAAAAGAAAAGAGTTTACAGTTCAGAGTCAAGAGATAGCTGCAGAGAAATGTGGAAATGCAGGGGAAGAGTTAGACTGTCAACAGGATGGACAGTGGCCTCAGTATAGTCGAGTTTTCAGTAGTCATCCTGTCAAAGGAGAGCTCTTAGGGAGATTTTTGAAGGAGAACAACTCAGCAGCTTTGCAGCATGCATGCAGAGCTCTTCTCAGGAACTGTGGGTATCTGGCATGAAAGTACAGCTATGGACATGGACGTCTTGGACCAACTGGAACAAGAGCTGGTTTTGAGGAAAAGAACAACAGGAAATGGGTGGAGAGGGAAGAAACCTTGAAGGGTGTGGAAGGCAGAGGCAAGCTGCTGCTATGTGGTACAATAGATAAGGAGAGGTAGCGGAGGAAGGCAAAAAGAAAGTTGATGTGATCCGTGTGATGAAAAATGAGCACCATTCAGAGTAAGTGTGAGAGGAGATCGAGAGGGTTAGACCAGAGGAGGGGGTGTTGCGAGCAGATGAGAAGAGCTTCAACAAACGAATTAGTTGGGAGAAGAATATCTCAGAGAAGTTATGCAGAAAGGTTTAGCAAAGATAACTTGGATGCAGGGTATTAAGAGAGAGCAGTCCAGCACAAGTCCAACTTGGGCTGAACGTTGGACACCGTAAAGAGATATCACAGAGACATGATGAGATTTTAACTTGGATGGAAGGAAACAAAGCACAGTAGGGATCAGGGAATCAAAGATGGTAGCTGAAATCAAACACAGATGAAATCGCTCAAGAACAAGACATAGAAGAGGAGAGAGAGAAAACAAGCTTACATAAAGCTGAGGGACCTGGTTATCTGCATTGGAGGCACTTGACAGATCAAAGAGGTTGAAGGTGGAATAAAAGATGATGTCAGTAGGGACACTGATAGGAGATGTTTAGACTGATTGTTACAGATGGAAGCTAAACCAGAAAAGGTGAACTCCTGTGTGAGAAAAAATGGATATAAATGAAACCAATTTTCAGAGAGAGTTAGATGGCAGTTGTCAGGGTGTCCTCATGTAGGAGCAATATAGTTGTTCAGTTGTGAAAATCAGACCTGAGCAAGGACAGAATGGATTTGTTATGGAGGAAGTCAGCCTGGTCACAGGATTTCCACCAGAGAAAGTCTGAAGCATGAGAAAAGGGCAGAGGATCTTGGGGCGATTCAGAGCAGGAGACTGGCAACAACCTTATAGCAGGAGAGAAGAGCTAATGGCCACGCTGAAGGAGAGTACTGCATGAAGAGAACCAACAGCTAATCTAGAAGGGACTGAAGAGATCCAACAACGAGAGACGTCTGACAGCTGATGAGAAATTATCCTCTTGGTAGATGGCCAACTCAGTTTTTGGTGATCTGGAATGTGACTGAAAAACTGAAGGAAGACATGAGTGCAAGGAAGCTCAGGGTCAGACAAGCTACTAGCATGAATGCAAGAGTTGCTGGGAACAAGGGCAGGGCATGGGACAAGGCAATGAGGGCTGGTACAGGAGCCTGGTGCACGCTGGAGAGCAACTGCAGGTAGAAGAGCAGAATGATGGCAGACACAGTGCTATTCAGAAAAGGAAGACTGGAAACTGAGGGGTTGGGTGGGTCTTTCTACAAGTTATAGTCATTTCCCTCTGTAGTCCTTCATGCAAGTTGCTTGTTACTCAAGAGTTCTGCCCTACCTCTTGAGTCAGGTCTGGGGTTCTCCAGTAGGTGTTGCAGGAATAAGGTCACAAACTCCTCCTCGTCTTCTGACCTCATATGAGAGATCTTCCAAATAATAATGTGGCTGCAGAAAACCAGGAGAACATCTAATGGAAAGCATTTTGGTTTACCTCCAAGATTTCTCTCTCTACAAGATGTTGACAAAAGTCATCATTCCTAACTTCATAGATTTTTTAAAAGAGGAAGGATTGTCAGCTCATCTGGAGAAAGCCCCGTTGAAAGGTATAAAAAGGTTTGTAGTTGCACAAGTGCAACAACTCCTTCTTGGACATCTTTAAGGCACTTAAGATGGATGCTCCGAGCACAGCAGCATGAGTTAGTACAGTCGACCTCAACAGCCAAAGAACTGAGGATTACATTGGCTCATGTCTCTGTTGCGGCACAGATGGAGACCATGCAGTAAATTCCTTCAGGGTGGAAATGGTCCCCCTTCATTTTGGAAGATAGGTGAAGACAGAAAAAACATTACAGAGCCCAGTAAAGAGCAGGTGCTGGCACTCTGCTTGTGCTAGCAAGAGTGATGTAATACTTAAATAAAAATAATTAGGTTGTTGGACACAAGCCTTCATATAAAGAACAACATAGAAAACACATGTTTTCACATGTTTCCAATGCAAAAACCACCTGTACTCAATCGGTTCCATGAATGTTCACGTGACTGAAGTTTAAATGAGCACACAGTGCGCGTAGCCAGCGCACAGTGATCCAGCGTGAGTATCGCTGCGGGCGAGCAGCGAGTATTGCACTCTAAATGCTTTTCGTGTCCTGTGATGGGCCAGGGGAACACGCAGAGGGAATGCCTTATTGTGTGCTTCTTTGGGAGAAGGAATGAACCTTCTCTACCATGAGGGTGCTGAGGCACTGGCTCAGGTTGCCCAGAGAAGCTGTGGATGCCCCATCCCTGGAAGTGTTCAAGGCCAGGTTGGATGGGGCTTTGAGCAACCTGGTCTAGTGGAAAGTGTCCCTGCCCATGGCAAGGGGATTGGAACTAGATCATCTTCAAGGTCCCTTCCAACCCAAACCATTCTATGATGCTATGATTCTGTTATCTAGTCCTCCAGGCAGTAAGTACCCAACTCTGAGACCAATAAAACTAGTAGGCATCAGACCCCAGGATCTTGTTGACATTCTGCACATTCTGTGGTTTCTCTTTTGTCAGGATGCACACTGCTTTTGTGTGGCAAGAGGGGAAGGGAAGAAATATTCGGAATTCCCTCCAAAGTCATCTGTGGGAGTATTTATTGGTTTCACTCTCTGTGTATAAACTTGCATGCGTGGTCTTGGGCAGGCTGGGTCATTGCTTGCTGCCTAAGAGTTTACTAAACTGAGAATAATCTTTTGTTTCCCATGATAACTTGTACTTTGAAAATGAAATTCAACAACACTGTATTTTTTTAAAAAGACAATTGTTCATTTGAAAATATGATGCTAACAAAATATTTTACAACATACGTACAGCTAAAAACGCATTTTCCAAACAGTACAGCACTTGACCATATCTCTTGACAGATAGAGGAATACATGTCAACTTCACCTTAAAGAAAAGACCTAACCACTTGAAACTTGCTGGCAGTGTATATCCTGAGTAACACCAGGGCTTTGTACATTTACAAATGCTATAAAATTAGTTAAAACTAAGGTTAAAAAAAAGGCCAAGCCTGTAGAGCATATTCTGGAACATAGCGGGGAGCTGGTCTACAGTGCTCCAATGGTTTGCCTTGAAAATAAACAACAACAATGGATCGTTAATTGGTTTTCATTCTTACCTGCCTCTGATTTGCCCCACTAAACATTTCTGAAACTGTTCTGACCTCTTTCCACATGGTAAACATATTTGTAGCACCCACACATACACAATCTGTAGTTTTGCAAGACAACATGTGAATATAATATTAAATTATCTTGCCTAAACAATTCAAATGGAGCTGAATTGCCTTGCTAACATAAAAATCTGTGTTTGTAACTTCCAGTAATTAGCCTTCATCATATGCATAAAGATGTTTGCAGCAGAGATCTTTCTTCTATCCTTTCTTCTACCGGCTCCACGAGGTAAATACGGATTCTCTAAAAAAGCTAAAAAAATCCAAATACTTTTCTCCTTCTACATCTATTAATCAGGGTGAAATACTGGTATTTTCTAAATATCCAACTACCTTTGCAGCTCCTAAGCGATCTTTTTTGAGTCCCCAACTTGGCTCACAAGCTCAGGGCATGTGGGTTTGCAGATTCTTAATATTCATATCCATAGAAAAAAGAGTGACAGGTTTGGGGAAAGACCCAGAGAATTATTCCAGACTCTTCAACTCAGATTTCATTTCTTTTCTTGATAGTCAGCACCTGACTGTAATTCATTCTGAAAAGTTTAAACAGAACCTTCTATTTTTTGCTGACTTTGGAGCAAGGGCATTTGTCTATCCCTCATTAATCTTTATGTCACTTGCAAGATGGTCTAAAGAAACATCATACCTTTTTCTTTTGGAATAGATTCCCTAAATAGAGGTCTAATGCTGCAACCCTTGTCCCCATTAAGGTTTTGCTAATGACCTTACATCACTCAGAACAAAGATTATTAAACCAGGCCAGATGCTAGTTAGATGAAGAGAAGACGAAAAGCGGCACTAAACCAGAAGGCTTCTCCTTTGACCTCCCGGTAGAGAGTTTAAGGCATCAGCTTTCAGTGGGCTTGACTTCACAGAAGCAGAGTGAGTTTAATGATGAGTGTTTTCCAGAATCCCACCTGAACATTTGCTGGTGTTGGATGGCATCATCAGCCGGGTGCTTCTCAGCAGAGTTTGAAAAGTTATTGATCCCTTTAGCTGTCCTGTAGCTACCAGCTACGTGCTTGCTAATATTGGTGGCCATTTACCTACTTGCTATTACAAGAGGACAGGAATGCACTCAGTCTGAGGACTAACTTCCAGCCAAAGAGTGAGAACTTTTTGACATATTCCAAGAGCATCCCAAGTCTCATTTTTTTCCCTCCTTGGGCTCACATAATATCTTCTCCATCCTCTTCACCACTCAGAATTAAAGACAACTAGATATGGAGGACAAGCCTGCACCTTTGCAGCAGATGCTGCTCCCAAACAAAATAGAGGTATTTCCTATGTAGGACTTTCCCTTGCTGTGCCCCACTTTTGGTAATCACAGAAAGAAACTAGGAGCAAAGAATCTCAAAGTCAAGGCTTGGAGATTTCGTAAGAAAAGTACTGAAGAAAGAATAATGACATAAAAAAACTACTGAAAAAAAATGTACAGAGGAATGGCTATGGATATGTCTGAGGGAATCTATGTAATATTCTAGTACTGGAGAAAGGTGGTGTTATTCTTAAATCTCCAAAAACTGACAAAACATATAAAAGACAGGACTGGGTGCACCGTTACTCCCAAGTGTATTATTATGAAGTTCTTCCAGAAGGGACTTCACTGTAATAAGAGACGGGTTTGTTACTCCATCTTATAAGTCTGTCTGCCCTCATACGTTCAATCTTCCTTTCACACCATCATCGAGCTTGCTTGTCTCTGGATAACCACACTCTCTCACTGACACAGGAATACGAGAGGCAACAGGACACACAGAGAAATGTTTCCTATCCGTTAAGCGGTGTGGTGCCAGAACGTAACCCAGGATGTCACTGCAATGTGCAGCGTCCTCTTAAAGAAGAAAACACTCAAGAGACACATGGGCTAAAGACACTGCAAAGTGAACAACTGGCTATTACCAGGGTTTACTTCTCCAGTATATCAACTAAAGTGGACATTATTTCCTTCAGCTGGAAGGCAAGATAATTCAGCTCATCCAAATAGTACTGGGAGAAAAGGCGGTGAGAAGAAAAAAGTTTTTACTAAAGGCTTCTGAGTCTTGTCACTGAAACAGTAGGGGATTTTTGGCAAGTTAATACTGCCTCTGTTTTCAAAGGGGCCTTTAATTTAAGACATTCACCTTTCTGGGTGTCCAGCTGCAGAAAGTGGCAGGCTAGTTCACCAAGAGTCAGCGTGAGTTTCTGGGATGGGCAGGTCGTACCAGGGAACTTCTAGGAAACATAACATCAGTAGAAAGTGTTGACCTCCACTGCTCCACGCCGTATCCTTCTGCAAGGATACTGAATGGCAAAGCCTCACGTAATTATACTGCTGCTTGTAAAGTGCAGCGGATGGAACATGCTACATCAGCGCTCATTGCTTTTATTACTGAGGGGGAAAAAAGTCTCCAAGGAAAGGAGTGAATGAAATTCTGAGTGCTGTGTTACTCTGGTTAACTTCTGGGAATCTAATTATTTGAGAAGAGGTGCACTTAGCAAATCATTATATGCGGGTGTGAAAAATTGCTAAAGAATCCCCCCTCCCCTCCTCATATACCTTACCCTTAGAAAAAGAAGGCAGGTAAGGGTACATTTAACATTCACAGTCTTTTATACTACTAAGTGAAATCAGAACAAAATATGGTAATTAATCCATTGTGCATTCAAGGATTCAGGTTTGAGCAGCAGATGGGAAAAGTTGTGGATCATAACCCCATGCAATATTTGACAGAATATCAGTCAAATATAGTTCACACATCTTCATGTTTCTGTCAGTCCCTCTTATCTAAAGTTAATTTAAAGTGACAAGAACTACATTAGCACTTTTCAAAGGGTAATGCAAACTTTAGAATATTCGCCTCAAATCAATATCCATTCAGACTCCTAAATGGTCAAACTGGCAAGTTCCTGAAGGTGATTTCACTTTGCTTTTATGCTAAATTTGTCATCTGTTGCTGGGGTTTACACATTAGCCTTTAAATAAACTGGTTCAAAAGTGCGGTAGAGAAGGTGGTACCTGTTTGTTCTGCACGTCACGCTCATGAACACACGTGCACCCACATGCAAAAGCTGTCTTAGAACCAGAGTCAAGGAAACACTGGCAGATCTAGTTGTGCAAAGTAATAGAGTTTGGATCTTAGCCTGGGGGTTATTTTTGAACAATTCTTTATACAAGAGGAGTAGTTAGATGCCCTGCTTGGGAGTGGAGCACCTACTTTCATTTCGCCACTGCAATAAAAGAGAGACCTCACGCAGGCTCCCACAGAAAGTCTGGTTCTGCAGTCCCGGCGCTTGCAGCACACTGCTGCTTTCGTGAAAAGTGGATCATTTGATAGAAATGGCGATTCTTCTCCTTTTTTTCCATCAAAATAGCCTTCGTAAGCACACGCACGTGCACATCTGCAAACTTATGCTCGTGTATTTTTGTGCCTGACTTGGGTGTGGGACCACAGTGAAGTCCAAATCCCCTGATCTAATACTATTGCTGTACTGGTTGCATGTGCTGCTGCTCCTTGCGTTCACATTACCAAATAAGCGATCACACCCTGCAGGGCTCCACCGAGCTCATCTCCAGGGAAGGCAAAAGCACTTCTTGGCATTCGGGCTGCACACAATCTCAATATCCTCCCCCTTCCCCCCCCCCGCCCCCGTTACAAATGATTTAAGGCAGGCTGTGAATGAGAAACATAAGGTAAACACTATTTAGTCTTTATTGCCTTCCGTCCCTAAAGCGCAACTTGGCCTTGCCTCTGGAGAGATGCCCAGCTCAGCCCTTCTGAACACACAATCACCGTCTGGGGTGTGTGTCTTCTGGAGAAGGTACAAAAGGGGAAGGATCACATCGATCCAAGGACTCCAGCTTCTGGAGTTTGCTGGGGCTGAGTCACGTGCGTTTTGTAAGGAGGTGCAAAGCCCACCAGCAGCGGGTGGGGTGGGGAGGGGGTAATAACATCCAGTCCCTTCTCTTTCTCCTCCTTTCTTTTCCATAAAGCAAAACCTAAGGCAATCACTTCCCTGACAAACCAGACTCCACCCCACCTCAAATCCTTTGCAAAGGTTGTGCTCCAAAAGGGGCAACGAGGCAGAACAGCAGGCCAGCCCTGGCTATTCATCATATGTGGAAGGGACTTAGATATTATAAGATGGATGAATGGATCAAATCTAAATGTATGCCTGGCTCATTTATGAGACTGGGAGAAAACGTAGCAGGAAAAATGGCTAACAAAAGGATCCCAAAAGAAAAAAGTTTAAAATAGGCCAGACACACTTTTCCTCATCATTTCAAACCTGTGTTAATGTATCCAAGCCATAGCAAGACACTTGAGCTCTCGGGCAGGTTGTGGGTGATAACTCATTCAGCTGCTCAACTAGCAGGACTCAGTTTACTTGTTCCAGGAGACATCAATCCCTGCTAAAACCCACTGCCACCTGCAGCTTCACAAAGGGCTGACCTGGATCCTCTCGGTGCCTCAGGCTGTAACGGTGAGGAAGGTGCTTCACTGAGCTCACTTTCTGTGTGCAGTAATTTAACCACTAGAATAAAGAAAATCTTTTCCTCTACTTCTTGATGAAAAGGCCTGCCTGGGAAAAAGGTTCTTTTCTTTCAGAGCCCTGACCTATGAGTATTTTTAGGTTCACATGAGGAGATTGTGTGCCAGCTGTTACCACCCGACGCAACCAGGGAACCTTGTTTTTTTGCGTGTCCAGTCACATACACCAAGGTGACATATACACAGTTCTTTTCCGCATGGCATTATGTTTATGCAAATGTCTATATTTGTAAAAAAGACCTCCAAAAACTATCAAGGTGCAAAACGTCTCCTGGAACTGGACATCCCCCCCACCCTTCTGCTGGTCCTCCCCCTGTACCTCCTCATTGCCCACAAACCCGAACTGGGCTCTGCTAGACAGAAGCAGCAATGAACAACCAGAGTCAGGGCACACGCCTTCTCCATAGACCACCTGCCTGCAGCACAAAGTGGCACCAGCTGCCAGGCGCAGAGGACGGAGGAGCTCCAAGGTGCAGGGACCTTGAGCTCTTCTTGCCCTTGGTAGGGTTTCCAGATGAAGTGCAGACATCCAAACCAGGCTTAGTCTGTTAGTTTTTACCCAGATGTGCTCTGGCGGAGGCTGTGTGCTCCTCTGGGCTGGCCAAGGGCTCCCTGCCACTCACATATTTTGGAAAAACTGTCGTGTGCTGCAGCTGCTCCCCGGGAGACTGGGATGATGACGAGAAATAAAAGGAATCTCCTTCAGGAATCCAGGAGCTAGCCCACACCTGGGACCTCAGGGAAGCCCAGGAAAAAATCCCTGCTGCTGCTGCCGTTGAGTTCCCCCACTGCAGGCTGGCCAGCAGCCCTCTTTGCTGCCCGCGCTGCGCCAGCACCCTGTGCTGCTCTGGGCTGTGCCCTGTTTAGGGTTTAAAAAGGCAAGCTTGCAAAGGACCGACTTGTTACTTGATGCTGGGGCCCACGGAGAACCTCCCTTCTGCCTCCTTCTTCTGCACCCATTCTTTGTACCTCAGACCTCCATGATTTCAGCTGATGAAGCTGAGGCCAACACTGGCAATCCCAGACACTGGGAGTTATAAATCTGTTCTCCTCCTTCCCATCTCTCCCCTACAGGCAAGGATTTAGTGAGGGACACGTTAGAAATGAGGAGCACATCCCAATTTAGGGGTTAAACACTGCTTTTGCTTTCATTCAGGAACTTGTGCTACTTTACTATGCCATTCTTGACATCAGAACTATAGAGATCTGTAAAGCAAGAGCAAAATTATTCTTCTTTTCCCCTCTGTAGCTTGACAGAATTACATATTTTCCGCAAGACACTGCTGTCTTTTGAGGTATGCATTGAAAGCAGCCATACAAAATGTTATGGAAAACTGTGCTCGCATTTTTCTCTAGTCATGTCTTTCCTAAGATACGTGAAAATCGATGTGTTCTCCCTGCCCTACATTTTCTATGCAATTTCTCAAACTTTTAAAGCCTGCTAAGAGAACCACACCACAGGAGGAAAGCATGGTATTGAAGACCGGGAAGGCCGGTATTGCCAGCAGGGCTGGCAGCAGAGCCATCCAAGCAGGTCACCCCCCGAGCGAGAGCCATGAGCTCCTCCAGCCTCCGGGGCTGCCCAGGAACGGAGCTGGCACGCTCCCTCCTCTCGAGCAGACCATGGCAGCAATTAATTGCATAGTAATGCAAGGATGCAATTAGAGCCCAGCCAAACACAACTTACCCCCTCTCTGGGCCTCCAAATTTGGAACATTTTCACTCAGCAGTTCGCCCAGCCACGCCGGTGAGAGCTGACCGTGGATGAGCGTCTGACACCCTTGTCAGCACCGCTGTGCTGCCGTCCTCTCACTCTGCGGGTGAGAGGAGCTGGGTGCTGATGCTCTGAGCAGGCACTTGGATATCTTCCCACTCTGTTTTGCCAATACGCTCGTTTGGGTTTGTTTTCCTGACAGCACTTCACCCTAGCAGTCTTGATGTTTCTTCCAGGTGGCCTTTTAGATGGTGTAACTCCCCAAGTTTATCCTTCAGCCTGCTATACTTCAATTATGCCACTTATAAAGGATGCATACTACTTACGTACAATTTGCTTGTTTGTTCTCCCTTTGCTGTTCCCTGTGCTCTCTCTTCATTTTTATCCTGAAGCAGTGAACTACCCAGTTCAGGGCAGTCCTCCATGGTTGTCTGGAAATAAGCCGAGCACATAAAATCTTATGATTCTGGGTCCATCATCTCCCCTTCCCCCCACCTCACCACAAATGGACTCTATTACTAATCATAACTCACAGCCAACATCTCTTTGGTTTTAGAGAGGAAGAGATTTTCAGCCTCAGGCAAAAGACATCCAGTCTGATCATGAGAGATGCTGAAAGCTACGGGGGTTGCTGGCTCATAGTATCACTGAGGATATAGTCCTTGGGGAATAACTTCCCTGCTCATCTAAGTTTTCTTTCATCCAAAATTCAGGCCTGCCCTGTCACAGTTAGCTGAATAAAATCTTTAAAAGTAAAGAATGGTTTTGGGTGTCTCTGGTGGGGTTTTCTTGGGTGCTGAGCCCTGCAGAGGGAACCTGATTTCCAGAGATGGCTGAGCAACTTACTTTCTGAAAAAGAAATCTCTGTACACATCCCAAGCTGAGCACCCTGAAGTGCAGGAATCTCAGGTCACTTTTGAAAATTTTCATGAAACACCTCAGAACAACAAATAATGTAAAAATTTGGAAGCTTCCATCAGATATGGAATTTGGTTCCACTTTCTCCACTACAAAAAACTTTTATTTTGGTGTCTTGCAGCATTTAAAAATATTGAAGAAAGACAATAAATGTGTAGAAAGGAAAGTTTTACTACAGCTAGCTCATGAGGTAGAGGTCTGCTACCTGCATTCTGCTACCCTGTCCACCGCCTCCCTTTAAAGCCGGCGGAGGAAGCTCTCCCAGCACACCGACTCTGTGTGTTTGTGTACTATTTACACCTATATTTATATTCTCTTAATTACTTTGTATCACATGCAGTTTTAAAAACCTTTCTTTTGGTAACAAAGCTTTCCAGTTCACTTTTGCCTTTCTTTTAAAAATAAACAACTTAAAAGAAGGCAAGATCAGAGGATTAAATAAATTAATGAGAAAGATACTTAAAAGGCTTTCAAAGTCTCCTTCTTGCAACACTAATATGTAGATTTCTTTAAAAAGTAATCATGAGTTCGCAACTCAAATTAGCACCACCATATATGTTAAGGGAGGTCTGGCTCAGTAGGTATGAAATTTGGATCCATCTCCATAAAAGAGACAGACCACATTTAGTTTCATTTCCTTTTTCCTTTCACTGCATTTTCCTCAAAGTACCTGGTGATGTTTCTGTTTGCAGATTCAGTGTGGCACGCATGCTTTGGGTTATTCAACAAGAGGAAAGTTGTGCCTCTTTATGCACCAAGCGTAGCAAGCACGGGGCCATGTGCCGCTCAGTTGCCGGGAAAGGCGCGAAGAGCTCGGTCTCCGAAGCAGCTGGCAGGCGCCCGCGTGTCGCTCCGCAGCCACAGAGGGATGGGGAGACGGGAGGGGATGCTCGAGTTAGCAAGAAACAGAAAACACAGATAGACACAACTGAGGCCAAGCTTTGAAAGGACAAACTGTGGAGGCTGCAGATGAATGTCTTAGCCAGGAGGCACGGGAAAGTATGAAAGTGAGAAGCAATTAGGCGTATTTGTCATAAGGAGCATTAGGAAAGAGAACAACTTTGACAACCCAGCCTATGGCATGTAGGCAGCTTCCTGGACTTGCAGTTTGTTGTCACTGCAGCCAAGGTGCAAGAGGCACCACTTTACAAAACCCAACTTTTTCCCACTTTGCTCCCTCAAGGTCCCATTTAAGTCACTGGAGAATACGGCAGCTCTGCAGCCTGCAATGCAGCACCTCCTCTCCTTCACGCTTCTTTTCTGTTGGGTGGAAATACGCCTGATTCACACCACGCAGAGGAGAGACTCTGGGCACAAAGCGCGTGCGCTGGAACAGCACCAAGTGGGCGCTGCACTTCGCCTGTCACGGTCACAGACAAGCAGCTGAGCTGAGAGGCATGCATCGCATTTCCATGTCAGACACAGATAGATGTTGTTCTCCTCTCCACAAACGGGTTGAAGTCTAAGGCTGGATGAGAATTAAGAGCGTGCAATATCTTCCCCCTGATTAGCAAAGGAGAAGGTCGAACCTGTTCCCCTCATCAGTGGCAGTCCAGACCTCCTCCACTTTCACCTGCGGAGTAACCGTGCCCGCTGCATTCGTCCCCGTCCTCCGTGGCGGGAGACTGGCCAGGCATTTCCCCAATCTAATTTTAGGGATCTTGCCCGTGTATCCCTGCTGCCTATAGAAGGCACCTCAGATCACTAACCTGCTAGCTTGGTTTCCCTGGATAGGAACCTAAAGTTGGGACAAGTCTGGGCCTGGATGGTGAAGCCCGGTGACCCTTTGTGTCCGTTAACAAAGCGAGGCAGGCTCCTTGCACATCTTCTGAAGGACCTCACCTTTACCCACACGAAATTTGGCTGTGTGAATACACTCCATCCCGCACTCATGAAAAATCAATGCAAAAAGACTCTATTCTCCAATCTGGCGTCTTAATGAAGTTTGGAGCAACACCCCTGTTTTGGCCGATGGAAACATCTGGGCCTTAGGAGATGCTCCCATCTCCCACAGTCGTCTGAACAAGGAGCCCCAACAAGTGGAGAGACCAATTTTAACAAAATTTTTAGTAGCGTTTAGAAATTTAATTATCTCAAATTTGTGAGGAAGGTTTAGTCTTGGTTAAAAAAAAAATATATATATATATATTCCCCAAAATATTGTTGAAAAGGTATAAAATAAGATTAATGGTGAAGTAAGTGCGTGTGTGTGTGTGTGTGTGTGTAAGCATGCTACAGAATTCTTTTATCTCATTGCAAGACATTTGATACTTATTAAAAGATTATTGCTTTAAGGCATATTTTGATTTTCTGCCTAAGACTGTGTGGAGAGTCTTGCTACTGAGATAATAACAAAGAAACCTTAAACATGAAAAAAATACCCACATGAAAGATAATATGTTCCCTATTAGTACTGGTATCATTTTCTGTGGGATTACTTCTCTCCAAATATAACAGAAGTTTAAAAGTAAAAGCCCATTTCCAGTAAAAAGAGACACCACACGGTAGTTTTGAACTTTTTTTTTTTTGGTATTCAAAACTGCTGGTGTGTGATACTTCATTAAGCAATTATCAAGTGACTATTTACTTCAAAAATTTATTTACAGTTTCAAGATCTATGCTAAGGAGAATACAATCAACCATGCTGCATATATCAAGACAGAGGGAGTTAGACAAATCTATTAGGCATGCCCCGACAATGCTTTTAAAACTTGAGAAACCTACACTTTTTTCTGCTCTTAGATGAAAGCGTTTTGGGGAGCCGAAGCGCAATCATGTGCAATTTTAGAATGATTGAAACCTTTTAGAAACTTGTATATGTATTTGATGTATTTTTTTATATATATATATTTGATGTGTGTGTGTTTTTACTTTGGTGTTTCTAGTCTCAGTTTACAGCACCTTGCTTTATGCCTCCAGACCTTGCAGAAAGCTGGAGAGTCAAGCACAACGTGGGTGGAAGAAAATTCCAATCAATAAGACGGCATAGCTGTAAATATAGGCTCCTTTTAGCTGCAAAACTGTTAGTTTAGAGGAGTAATTTCATTTTTATTGAAGATAAATAAAGTCCATTTGAATTGATCTAGGTGCTGGAGATGATAACCTTCTTTGGGGGAAAGGAAAACAATTACGGTACATAAAACTGAATAAACAGCATGGAAGCAAAAGACAATCCCAAATTTACAGGCCCTTCCTAGTGTACAATGGACTGAAGTTTAAACACCACATTAATAACCTCCTGAGCAGGGAGACATTTTAAATACATGCCTGATTAGTGAAATGGCACATACAATTCATTTTCCTATGAAGATGTGCAAATAATATGTTATTTACTCAGAGGCATTTACGCATTAGGATTTAGACGAATATTTTCTGTGTTATGACCTACGCTTACCTCAACAACATCCATCACTAGAATAACTGTGCTGCCTGTATGAACATGTATATACTCATTTGTATGAACATCGATGAGCAGATTATGTGGAATACATTTAAAAGAAGAACAAATAAATAAATAAAGCTGCGATTTTTTTTCTCACAGCACAAAAAGGTTAAGAGATCACTGAGTGAGGCAAGAAGTTCTTTGGCATTAGAGGGAGACTGCAGATCAAGAGAATATTATTTTAATAGCAAAATAAAATCTCTTTTACATTCAGTACTTCCTTTGTTTCATCCTGGACACTAGGCATTAGAAAAGGGACACAGCCCTAGGAATGTAGCAACCCAAACCCCATTAAACATGCATGGGGAAGATTTCCAGCCTGCTGTGCAGGGAGTTACATGCCCAGGCTCTGTTAACAACAGTAATTGTGCATATAATTTCCTGTGCGTTGCTCTGAAAATTCACCCTACAGACTTTAGCTCCATGTCAAGTAACTCAGCAGCCATTTATTAAATTCTGAGGGTGGAAACCAGAACTTTGAAACTGCAGGATGGAAGCAGTTGCTTTTGCTCCCCTCCCTTTCTCACACTTTTCCCAGTCTCGATCAACCAAAGGGAAGCTCTGAGGACCAGGTCCTCAGACACAGGGGCAGTGCATCTCCAAAGGATGCAGGTCTCCTGCGTGGTGATGGCTCCCTGTACCTGCTCTGGGCTCTGCAGGACTCATGTTGGTCCACGTTGGGGTTAGCAGATGTCTGCTGGCAGACAGACCTCTCTGGACCTTGGTTTCACCTCTGGGGACCTTGCAGAGGCCTGGAGGGGGTAGTCCCCGCGTGGGTGGCCCATGGAGGAGAGGTGCAGCTGCAGTGTGGTGCAGGGCTCATACCCACAGGGGCCAGAACAGGGCAGAACTGGCAGCTCCTACGTGGCAGAAACAAATAAGCTTGCCTAAAGCGACAGACCCAAGGTGCTTCAATAGCAGGTTTGAATCGGACTGTTAAATCGCAAGTGGCTGACCCCAGAGGACGGGCTGGCGCTCAGGTCCTCCAGGGATTCTGGATAAGGTGAATTGATAAGAGAAGTTACCGGGACAGAAGGTGCAAGTGAAGCTCTGAGAGGAAAAGTTTGGAGTAGGAAACCCAGCTGAAAGTGGGGCATGCCAAGCACCCACAGCTGCCCTGGAAAGCTCAGAGTTTTATGGAACTGGACTGTAGAATGACCAAAATAAAAACATTCTGTCCTGGAAAAGCAGCAAAATGCCAAGCTGCCTTCTCTGGCAGACAGGCAATTAAAAGTTTGGCTCCATCTGCTCACAGAAGAGTGAATGCAGAAAGCAAAATGGAGACTGGATCTGAGGACACTGCAGAATCAGGGCAAGCCATGAAGGTAATTTGCTGCAGGAGACCACTGGGCTCCAGAAGATCTTACAGTGAATTATGTTGAGTAAGAACACCCCCCATCCCCATCTAGTCCTCTGGACTTGGATACTAATTAAAAGAGTACACAAATTAATCATCCACATAAGCACGTACACACTCAAGCATCCAAACCACCAGTCTGACTGCGAAACTAAAGAATCCCATCTTCTCCATCGTGCTCCTCACCAAACCACCCCCTCAGCTGCTCTCTTAGCACCAGAGGGAAAGGACGGGGGGAAAAAGCAGAACAAAACCAAGATGGTCTTGGCACAGTGTGCCCACAAGGTTAGGCTGTGATCCACTAATGAATCAGGTTCTCCAGGGAACAATCCCACATCAGTAGGTGGAACGGCTAATCTAATAGGTTTCTTCCATATCTAAATTCTATAATGGTGTAACTTGCAGCAGGGAGCATGTGATCACTCTTTGAATAAGCAGTGGGAGGGGAAAGGATATGTTTAATGGCCAGAATTAGTTTCCTTACATTGGTTTCCTGAGCCATTGTGCAGAATATGCAGCCTAAGAGTAGTGTGAGACTTTTTTTTTCTTTTTTTTTTGATTTTGAAACGGGTACACATCAAATATACCCATCCCCCAGTCAGAAGAAAATTCTCGCCACATGCTTCTGTCCTCCAGACTTACACAGCATTTTATTGTATGGAACACATCAAAAGGGTTTGGTTCCCTTGTAAAAGTTTTACAGGAAAATCATTGAAGAGCAGTGTAACTTTTTTTTTTTTTTTTTTTTTTTTAAATTCAAAACTAGAACCAATATTCTGGATTCCCACACTTTGGTGTGGACTCAGAGAGAGCAGTGCTTTTCTGTACAGCAGAGCAGAAATACAGACCCTGTATAATTAGAATTGCAGTCATGGCCTGTGGGATCTAGTGATTTGGACATATTTTATTTAACCAGCTTAGTAAAAGGTAATATTCAGCAGCTGTGATCTATAGCAGAATTACAATTTTCAGGGTCAAGGAGGGATTTTGATATTAGGAGGTTGGGCAGAATTGCTGTAAAATCTCATGAGCTGTCGTTAAAAATAAATGAGAAAATAGGTTATCCAAGAGTCATTGTAAGGGAAAAATCAATAGGCAGTGTCTATTCACTTGGGCTATCAAAATCCTTGAAATTTGAACAAAAGTTTCACGTTTAGTGTGCTGTAGGTTTTGAAATGTAAGTGGTGAATGCTCTGTGGGTACAAATTCATTGTGCTGTGCATTCAAACAAGGAGAAACCCTTCTGAAGTTCTGGAGTTCTCTATTAAGATAGTATAGTTCCTTCGTCACTAAGTCAGACATGTAGAACAGTTGCCAGTGAAACTTCAGGAACGATTTTAGCTAACTGATGACAAACTCTCTCTTGGAAATATATCACGTTTCTTTATCTCACCTTGCTCCTCGGGGGTTCCCTCCCGCCTCTGGCTCCTGGCGGATGCGGAAAGGGGCTGCAGCCCTGGAGCCCGGGCAACTTTCTGCAAGCACACTCGCCTGCCGCGAAGCTGCAAGCGATGGAGATTGGAAATGAGCATTATTGATAATTCGGAGCAGTACACATAATTGATATGGAAAGGGAGTATCATCCTCATTCAGAAACAATTAACTTCCCCCTCCAACACAGCAGTTCAAAGAAGCCTCAGCCTTTTAAATATGAATGAGTATAACTTCAAAATATGCAACTATTAGCTATTACAATATACACATGGAGTAGGATTTTGGGGTTTTTTTGGTATTCTTGTAGCTACCAAATTTACGTGTGTCACGGGCGCAGATGTGCAGGAGCACAAGTCGCGCGTGGACTCCAATCAGTTAGAAGTGGGGAGGGGAAAATGAGAGGTTCACGCTGCTGTCAAATTGTATTATTTTATTTGTGCCACAGCCGGATACAGCCCAAAAGTCCAGTTAATTCTTGGTTCAAGACAGACGACTGAGGCTTTACAGAACGTACAAGAATTAGCAGAAAACACTCATTGCAAACAGACATCCCAAAAGAAAACCTTTCCCCAAAGCTCAACAATGCCAAGGAACTCAACAGACCCTTCTGCAGGAGCCCGATGAAGATTTGTAGGTTGTTAATTTGATTGCAGAGGGTGCATGTTAAATAGAAAAGAACTGAGTTTGTCACTGTCATCTGAATCCATTCAGTCAGTGCAACAAAGGTATATTTAACTAAAATATGAAACAGACTTGCTAGCACCGCATTATTTTCTCAGGCTTACAAAGTTAAAAAAAAAATTAAACTGAATATAAATGACTTTGAGCATTTTTTATGACACCCACAGCCTAAGTGATCCAGATAATGTAATCTAACCATCATTAGAAACCATGAAATTACAATTCCTCCGGGATGGATATTTATCTCTCTGTTACATACAGAAAGGCGATTAATTAGTAGCTCTTTCAGTGTTTAACATTGCTGTGTACTGAGACTGATTAAAATCTAACTATAGAACAGCTATCATAGCTAACACGTAATCTGGGGAAAGTTTAGCTGGGGCATGAAGAAGCACCTTAAAAAGAAAACTTAAAAAAATGTACTCTTAGAATTAGGTAGCTTCAAAGCCAAAACCCAGGCTTTCTTCTAATTTCTATTACGCACAGTAATCATGACAATTACTGAGATTTCAAAAACCTCAATATTAAAACAACTAAACCCACGTCAAATATTTTTCGCAAAGTGGTAACATTCACAGAATACTCATTCGTTTTTGAGGAATGTATACAGCGCACAGCCATGAAGTGGATCACACAGCAATGTCTTGAATGGCTTATTCTGCAATTTAAATGGAAACATTTGCTGGAGCATGTGTGCGTGTGTGTGTACCCTGTACAGACAGCACAGCGCGCACACGCTGTGTGGGCTAAACTCATATTTCTGGTGTAATTTCACTGGCTTGTGTGGAATGCCCCAAAGATGTGTCAATGTGTGCGCGCAGTTTCCTCCAGGATCTCACGAGGGACAAGAGGACATGGATAATTTCACTTTGGGAGGAATAAACAGAGGCAACTTTAGTAGGTTTGATTGCCAGAGCATTCCTACTGTGAATGAAAATATTGGAGGAATTTCATGCAAGGGCAGCTGAAATACCAGAAAAATCCCAAATCACGAGTCGTTATTTTGAAAATAATTTCCTATTTTGGCATCACTGTACCTAGGTATGCGCACCGATAGGTTTGGGCTGGTTCAGAAGAGGGAAGGAGCTTTAAAAGCAGATGTGAACAGCTCAGCAAAAGACCAAGGTATCCCTGGCTTTGTTTAATTTTTTGAAACTATCAGCTGAGACTACAAATCTGTATTGGGCATAGATCATATTTTAGTGAGGATACATAGAAAGAAATTAGAAGTACTTTTAAAATGAGGTGTAAAGAAAGGACACTTTACCACCCCCACTCCCCCCCAGTTCAGGTCCCAAAGAACTGAGCCACCGATTCCTAATCCTCTCCATTGTGTCGAGTATTGTGTAGATGCTGCTCTCTTCTGGCTGCCTACACAAATTTTAATATGCAAAATGTTAATAAAAAGTGAAATAAAAGGCTGAGAAAAATCAAACATGGCCTCGATGCGCCAAGGGTAATGGAGGCCCCTCTGAGGCCTCACTGTGGAGAGGTGACCCGCACCCAGCCGCTTCGCAGTTCTGCTCCAACGCCACACCGACCAGGAGCTCCCCCAAAATTCCCCTCCTGTCTTCCTGCGTACCTCGCTCCGGATGGCCCAAGTTCGTATTTGGAGGCAAGGGGAAGGCACGCTCTTATTTTTCAAGCTGGGGACGGCCAGCACTATCGACTGCAGGCACCTGTCAGCCATACCACGCAGGGCAAGGGGCACAGCTGTTAGTGCTGCTGGGGTCGCGCCTTCAGCCGTTTCGTGCTTCCTGACAACCTGAGTAGCGATAGCTCAGTTTCATATTCTTACAAAAACAAGGACAACTGAAACCCAGAGAGAAGTTTTAAAAAAAACCCAACAAAACAAAACCCAAAAGACTTTTAAACTCTCAAGCGGCCACTGCATCAGGACAAGGATCTCTGAGCCTACCCGGCACAGCCAAGCTACCCGACCAGGCGTACCGCTGGTCACACACCCCCTGCTTCAGAGAGAGCCGAGGAGGAGCGAGGTTCCTGTGCACAGGTTGGAGGTAGGAAATAAGGAGTCACCGTGGCACCTCATTGCTCCACTGTGGGATGCAATGGGGTAGGACATTGCTGGCGTCCAAGGTGACCCCAAGATGGTTGACTTTTTTTTCCACTCTCCAGCTCTACCACAGCTCCGTGCTACATATGTGTCCAGGTCAGGGAGCTCTGACCGCCCTCTCAGTAGATATCCTCAGGCAGCTCTGACGGCCCTGCTGGGTCATTCCTGTGCTTCAGAAGAGGTGCCACACTCACCTGCTGTATGGACAGATGGTGGCATTTCCCAGTGACCTAAAAGTCTCCATCCATCTCATCTGCCCATGCGGTAACATCATGTAATTGCTGCTTGAGAAAAGGCTGCTCCGAGGGCAGGTGGGACCTGTGGGCAGTGCGAGTTCAGACTGTCCATAGGCACCCAAGTCACCAGTCTCAGCTTCAGGATAGCTCAGGCACCGCGTGCAAGCCCAAATATCTCATCCTAGAGACAGAGGAACACAACCATCACAGACTTAAACCCATGCTACTTTGTCATACCTCCTAAGTTTTCTTAAAGATAAAATTGATCTCCAACCCAAGGGACAACATCTGGCTGCGTTCAATGCCCTGAAGCCCCACAGATCACCCAGTGACATGCGAGGCTTGGGCTGAAGCCTTATGAAGGCGAGAGGTATTTTCCCTGCGAGAGGCCGGCTGCTCTTGGCGGAGGAGGGCTCGAGCTCTGCTGCCACGCGTTTGCCGGGCACTGCTTTGCCTCTGCTGCGGGAAGGAGAGGCAGCACGGTCCTCGCGGCGCCTGCGGGACTCGCAGGGATATCTGTAACAATTCATTAAGCAGCGCTCTAAGAAGTTACAATAATAACATTTCAACAGAGTTTCCAGAGGGAGTCTCAGAAACTACAGGAAAAGCCGACAAGTTTCAATCCATTTATCAAAGCACTTCAAGACAGATGAAACAGCAGAGATGCTTAGTGAGGACTGTCTCTCTTTCTGGGTGTCCAGAGCATTTCAGTAAATAAAAAGCTCTTTAAAAATAAGTCAATACAATGGAATCCCTTTTGCCTTTTGCCAGCGCTTGTATTACACTTACACCCAAATGACCCTCCTACCTATAATACTGCAGCATTTACATACACATCAAATGGGTGCTTTTCACTTACATAATACATTTAATCCAAGGATTACAGAGCACATAATATATTAAACATTACAACACCTTGTGAGGTAGGTTAGCATTAATGAGGTTGCAGTGGGTAAACTGAGGCACAGGCTAGCTTTATGACTTGCCTGTGGTCCCGCAGTCAATCAGCGGAAAAGTCATTAAGACGCTCTTCAGACAAATAGCAGACACACATATGCACATACTTGGATGGGCAAAACAGACTAATCCGCGTTTTCAAAAGCAACTTTAGCTACCCATCCGGAGACACTCAGGCCCTGATTTTCTGAGGGCAGGAGAACAAAAGGCAAATAGGAGAAGATAAAAAGAACGGAAAGCAAATATTTGCTGTTAGAAATAACTTTTTTTGTATGCCAAATCCTGCATGCAAAACAAAGAGGCATCCAAACCGAAGGACATTTTAGATGCTGGTCTCCAATAATTTGATTTTCTGAGTAAAGATTTTTCTAGACCTGCAACAGGGGTTTTGTTAGGGTTTTGTTCAATAACGTCAGTTTATATTTAGCTTTCGTATAGCAGATAGAAAAAAAAAAAAATCTTTGGTTAAGGTCTTTGAGCCAAGCATCTAGGATAAAATTTTCAAAAGCACTCAACAGTGGCTTTTGAAAACAGAATTAGGCTAGTTGCTGAGACAAGCTTTGAAAGCTACCCCCTACCTCCTTTAGCATTTTAACTGAGAGCTGATTTCCTCGGTTATGGTACCGTTTCTTGTTTTAGTCTCCCCATCTCATGGCTCTCACCAGTATCGCTAAGTCAAGTGGGATTTAAAACCAGGAAAACAAGCAGGAGATCGGGCGACGCGGGAGCTTGTGGTCATGACCTCCCCGGCATGTCTGCCGCCGGAGAGTGGTGTAGCTGGACACAGGGATGCTCCCTGGGTGGCTCCCACTTTCCAGCCAGCCTTTGTTCTCTTTGTGGGAGCACTGGCTAATAGAGGTGTACACCCTCCACCTGACGGTTAGGTGAGGCTATAATTACCTCAGTAATAAAGGTCTGATTCTTCCCTGCTCTGTACCTCCTCGGCTGGTCAGGAATACTCGTCTAAAGTGGGTGCAAAATGCTACCAGATCAGAAAGATGACATTTCACATCAATGGAAATGACCAGGTGTAAGGAACAAAGGCCTACATAACAATGCTCTCAACTCTGTTGTCCTTTAATTAAGTAGTTCCTCGGGCAATGACACTAATGAGGCCTTGTTTCCTCAGGGTTGGATTCTCTAGTATCTAAATGGGATGTGAGCTTTTCCTGGGGAAAGAGGCATTTATAATTTCTCCCTCCCAGGTGGTGTCCAATTTGGGTGGATGTCACGCTGCAGCCTTTCTCTTGGTGGGGACGCCGGTGGGACTTCTCTCCTCTCAGCTGCTCATTTTCCTGAAACCTACAGGAATTTTTTGAGAGCTCTGCTCTTCTATTAAATTTGGCTGAATTTGGTGAAAGGGCTCAAAGTTAGCAGGGGATAGGAAGACAAATGCATCAAATGAGACAGAACAAAGCCATAAACCTGTTTCTACTAACAAGAGAAGGTTAAACATTGTTTTTACTTACAAGTAAGTTTTCTAGTTGTGTGGCAAACTCATAGGGGGTTTTTTTGCTGCTTTGGTAGGCATGCCTGGCTGCAAGTCCTGCAAGCAGTATCAATAAAGAGAGCACGTACAAACAAATACATGCAAACGGGGCATGCACCTGAGGGAAGAGGCGATGTTACTTAGCTGGGTGCAGAAGAGAACTGGAAAGTTCATTAAATCCACAGAAGCAGCGATCGTGTTCACTGCGGATAGTGCCGACCGGACGAGGTCATGGGTCTGAACGGAGAAAGCAACTGAACAAAGCAGCAGCAAGAGAAGGTTCTCTTTGGGTTTGGTCCAGGACAGCAGTCACAACATGGCAGCCAGGGGGATGCACGCACCATAAAGCTGGCAATGCAGGCTGGGCGTTATTATCGACCTCTCTGGGCGCAAGACAGCAGGGACAGCCCCCTTTCCTATACAGTTTTTAATGGCTTAAGGTCCTTTAAAATGCATAAAACTTCCCCTTTCTAACACTGCTCTCTGTCAGGGCAGACATCCAGCTAATGCTTTCACTTCACGTGTTCCTGAATGTCCCATTAACGAATAGGCACCGGCCTAGCGACAAACCTGACATTGGCTTGCAGAGGCCACATCCTTCATCGGGTGAGCCACCACTGCAACCTCAGATCTCTTATTGTGATAAAGCCAAGGCTCCAAACACCGAGGGAGCACCCAGGCTGCACTCCCGGAATTGCAGGATAAAGCTGCAGCAGTTCCCCAAAACACCACAGTGCTTGGGTGGTGGACAGGTACCAACTGCGGATGACGCAGCTCCTCACACTTAGCTAACCCCATAGAATAAGCAGCATTTGTAGGTTATGTAGAGGTTTTTACAAAATTATAGCTGCCCAGGGAAAAGCAAACTATCCCCAAATCCACCCTGAGATGCCCCTCTGACTGCAGACATCATTTTACTTCTACTTGTGCACAACAGTTTCCCAAGCAGGTTTTCTGACATGAAGAGGTAATCACGTCTGTGTGTTTGCGGAAGGCAGAAAGCTGCGCAGACGGAGGGCTGGGAGCTCTCCCTCTCTGGGTCTGTCCCTGTTGAACTTGTCTGGTGT